>OY720022.1:22075365-22675365 GCA_963082485.1 Eudonia mercurella
AATCCTTCAGGACAACCAACTTCGCAGTTGATGTTTTATTTATTTATTTGATGCTGGTTTTTTTTTACAAAATATTCGTAAAAGGTAACCTTTTGGTATGCCAAAAGAGAATAAAGAAGTAGATAAATCCGTGGCTGGGAGGACGATATAAAAAAGGTCGCAAGGTAATCATGGATGTCAAAATCATAGGAGAACATAGGGGACAAGCATAGTAAGTAAAGTAAGTAAAATAGCCTTTGATATAGCTATCCCACTGCTGGGCAAAAGCCTCCATCATTGAAATCAAGTTATCACTAAAATGATGGGTAATGGCTTAATCACCACGCTTGCCAAATTCCGGTTATTCATCGAAAATCCGAACGCACTCTGGGAATTGAACACGGGACCTTTGGGTACCGGCCAAGCCATTGCCACTTGACCACCGAGGTTTTCTTTTTGAGGCAGCAAGTTTTTCAAGTTTCTTTATGATAGCGAGTGAGCGGCGCTTGGCAGTGGGGTGACAACGGCGCACAGCTACTTACGAATACGCATGCACACTAATATCTGTACAGAGTAGGCTGGTGATTTAATTAGAGCAATGTTTACTTGCGTAATATCATAGGCGTTTGGGTAAAAAAATAATAAAAGTCTTAATATTTTCATATTCATATTTTTTAATTGAAAAATAAGACAACAGTGGCCTGCGGAATATAATACAAACATTTTGATGTGGGATCATTGTTTCATTTGTGCTATATTTACAAAGTTTCTGAAGAAATAAGTTTTTAGATATCATTATTTTACGTATTGTTTATGCAGTTTCTGGGTATTTGTTTCAAATTCCAAGACAACCATGGCCTTGTGAAAGGATCAAGCTAACCTACACTAGTCTTTTTAATGTATATGACCTATTCAACGCTTAGCACCAGTGACTTAAAAACACGTAAATTTTCCTTATGAGGCAACTCTATATAGCAGCGTTTTTGGTCAAAACAAAGCTGCAGGCGCAAGAATAGGGTATTACACCATTTTTGGAAAAGTGTTTTAAATGACTCCTAGAGTGATAATAAACCACTATAATTTTTATATGATTTTTTTAAAACCGATTGTGCCATAAAAATTACTTTTAATTTATCATTTTAAATATTCGCGCGGAAACGCTAGCCGCCATGCTGTTTCGGCTCGTGACGTCACTGCGTCAGTAAATAAATATCGCTTACGAACAATGATTTACAAATAAAATACAATAGACGAAATTAATAATGAGGTATAACCTATATCTATGGTGTATTGTGCCTGAATGCATGAATACGAGCATATACAATAGAAAGAAAATACACTTCTATATAAATTTACTCAAACATATACCTAATCCATGTGGTGACAGAGTAGAATACAATTTGTCATCACTCCATTTCATCCCGAGGATGTCCTAAAAGGCGACTAAGGGAACAATGCATAATACAACTGAGCAAGAGAATACCTACATAAACAAAAAAATGATATTAGAAACCTCAATATTATTTTTGAAGACCTATCCATAGAAACACCACACGTATGGGTTTGATGAAAAAAAAAATTTTGAGTTTCAGTTCTAAGTATGGGGAACCCCCAAATTTTTTTGTTTTTTTTCTATTTTTGTGTGAAAATCTTAATGCGGTTTACAGAATACATCTACTTAACAAGTTTCAACAGTATAGATCTTATAGTTCTCTGGCTGCAACCCGTCGCTCTTGGACCTCATGATTGTTTCGGATGCCTCTAAAGTTTCTGCTTATGGTCAACTCAATGCCCCTTTCTCCTATCATGATCTAGTCTATCTATCTTATAAATTACGCCCTTCAAAGCCAAAGATTAAATATCTCTTTCTACGTAGTTTTAAGAGTATGAATACTGAGGCGCTTGCGCACGATGCTACTGTAGCTGATTGGTCGCTGGTAGAACAGTGCTCTACGATTGATGAAAAGGTGGCCACTTTTAATCAAATTGTTCTTCAATTGTTTGATAAGCATGCCCCTATTAAACGAGTCAGAGTTAAGCATCTCCCAGCCCCTTGGCTAACTCCTGCAATCCGTGAGCAGATGGTGCTTCGTAATAAGGCCAAAGGTAGATTTAGAAGGCATCCAAACGAACGAAATTTTGCTCTGTACAAAAAGTTGCGGAATCGTTGCAACAGAATGTGTAGAAATGCTAAAAGACGTCACATTCATTCTACAATTCAGGATTCCAATCCTGCCAATGTGTGGAAATTCCTTAGATCGCTAGGTGTTGGTAAGTCTGCCGAATCGTCTCCTATCACTTCTGACCTTCAAGTAATAAACTCATATTTTTCTGAGCCTCCAATCCAATTGGATGCCCAAGTCAAAGTTTCTACTCTTACAAAACTTCAAGGCATTCCCAGGCCCTGTTGCGATCCTTTCTCTTTCGATTCTGTTGCTATGTGTGATGTTAAAAAGGCTATCTTTTCCATTTCCTCTAATGCTGCTGGTAATGATGACATTAGCCGTAAGATGATCACCCTTATTATTGACTCTGTACTTCCAGTTATTACCCACATTATAAACTTCTCCATCCTAACAAGCGTTTTTCCTTCAGCTTGGAAGAAAGCACTTGTGACTCCTCTACCCAAATCACCTAACCCTACTTCCCCATCCCAATATCGACCCATTTCCATATTGCCTGTCCTTTCCAAAGTCCTAGAAAGTATTATTCATAATCAACTGAGTGGGTACCTGAATAAAAATGGCTTGCTGAACCCCTTTCAATCTGGGTTTCGCTCTGGACACAGTACTGTTACGGCACTGTTGAAGGTTACTGACGACATTAGATACGCTATGGAACAAAAACAGCTAACTCTCTTAACTCTGTTAGACTTTAGCAGTGCGTTTAACTCGGTTGATTTTGACGTACTTCTAGGCATCCTCCAGTCTCTCAACATATCTCCACTTGCAACCGAATGGTTCAACTCATATCTGAGGGATCGCTGGCAGTGCGTCCGTGTCGACGATGTTACATCGGACTGGTGTGAGCTCACAGCTGGCGTTCCTCAGGGTGGCGTTCTATCTCCTTTACTTTTTTCTATTTTTATCAATGCGATAACTTCTCAACTGTCTTCTCACTACCATTTATATGCTGACGACCTGCAACTTTATACACACTTCCACGTACAAGATGCTGAAATAGCGATTAGGCACATGAACAGCAATCTCGATTGGATTTGTAGGTGGGCAGAATCCTATGGTTTGCTTGTTAATCCTAAAAAGTCACAGGCTATAATAATTGGAAGTAAGTACATGCACAATTGTGCGGGTGTAAGTGGCCTGCCGCCTGTGGTCTATGATGGGACAGCGATTGCTTATGCGGAGTCTGTTCGTAACCTTGGTGTTCACTTTGATTGCAATCTTTCATGGAGCTGTCATATCAATCAGCTCGGCCGAAAAGTTTTTGCTGCCTATCACTCCCTGAAGCGTTTACAGAGCTTTCTCCCTCTTCAAACTAAAATCACTCTTGCTCAATCTCTGATGCTTCCAATCCTTGATTATGCTGATAGCTGCTATCTCGATGCAACCGAGGAACTACTGAACAAGCTTGAGCGCCTTCAAAACGTATGCATTCGCTTCATCTTTAGCCTTCGTAAGTATGATCATATCTCCGAATACAGACAACGGTTACAATGGCTTCCGATACGAATGCGCCGTAATTATCATATATTGGTTCTTCTTTATAATATTCTTTTTAACCCATCTTCGCCTCATTACCTCAAGGAGCGTTTCTCGTACCTTTCGTTATCTGGACGCGCTCATCGCTCAGCCTACTATCTCCACTTAAATCTTCCTCCCTGCAGCACTAACATGTATGGTGATTCTTTTACTGTTCAAGCAGCAAAACTTTGGAATAAATTACCAATACCTCTACGAGAATGTCGCACTGTGAGTACCTTTAAAAAACAGCTAAAAAGTTATCTACTATCGGTTACTTGAGCGGCACTGAATCATGTTATATTTTTATATATAGAATTATATATTATATTTAGTAGTATATTCATATTTTTGTGTAAATAAGTATGGAGTTTAATGTGTGAATGTCTTTATGTTATATAAATATCATATTTTCTTAATAGTTCTGTGCGCAGTTTGTCTATCTAACTAGCTACTTCCATACTATCCTGTCACCATGGTCTGCTGGAAGAAATCTCTTTTTAGAGATAAGCTTACCTGTACTATTGCGATCCAAAATGTTAACCATTGTAAATGTTTATTTGTGTACGAACTAATAAATAAATAAATAAAATAAATAATAGTTTCGGAAAAAAGTGGCTGTGACATACGGACGGACGGACTGACAGACAGACAGACAGACAAACAGACAGGCAGACAGACAGACATACAGACAGACATGACGAATCCATAAGGGTTCCGTTTTTTGCCATTTGGCTACGGAACCCTTAAAAGTAATGAAGGATGTTCATGAAATCAAATATTTATTGATTTATCAATATTTTTATTATAGTATATAGGTATTCCATAGTTATGAAAAGACACACACACTCATATTAGATGGAAAATGCTATTTTAATGTAATACAATACAAAATACACTAAGTATACTATTATAGATATTCAAACTTTAACACTTTTGTGTAAGATTGGAAAAATTTTATTCCAAAAAGAAACTACACTATCTAATAACTTCACAACATATTCATGAATCATGATCATAGTATAATGATGAGTCCTTCGTCACTGCATATGGCTTAGACTGCACTTTATGTTCTGGGCATATCGTACACTTAACAATGCATGTGTTTTGCACCCGCTTGAGATGCACATACATTTTGCATTTTCCGGACCTAGAAAGAAAAATTTGGTTAGGTTAGATTGAAATCGTAAACATATTGTATTATCGTATTGTGTTTTGTTGATGTGCTTATTGTTAAACAAAAGTTGGTACAATAGGTACTTACATTAAAGTTTTAACATTCCTCAACTCGGCAGAACAGAAATCGGGATTGCATGCAAAAATGTCGCCACCATCAAAGTATTTATTCTAGGCAGATTAGTACTTTCTGCTTATAAAAATCTTCTTCCATGATACGATTTCAATAAAACTCTACAAACGTGATAAAAACTTGAAAAAAACAGGGCCAGATAAATAAAACCGTTTAAAAATATAAATAACACGCAGCGCAACCAAAATCTAGTTTGTTTGTTTATTTACTATCGAAGTGACGTCACGTTGGAATCCAATATGGAGAATAGCGTTTTAGTCATTTGAAGAATAAACAAAAAATATATATTTTCAAATTTAATTTATTATAAAATTTATATTTCATTTTTATGAGTAGAAATCAAGATTTCTCATTTGTTTTTACAAAATCTATCATAAATACGTACTTTTAGATTTTTTACACGGTGCAAAATTGTCTGTACCAGTGTTAAAAAGGGGGAGTACTTTATCAAATTTTCATAAATTTTCAAATACTCACTTGTAGCTTTCATGTAAGTCAGAATGCGTTATGTATCGTGTTGCTAATTCATAAACATAAAACTGGCTACTGACAGCAAGAATTGAGTGCACCTGAAACAGATAATGATTTGAATATACGTTATGAAAACTTCGCGTAGTTTGTAGACCAATATCACATACTTATATATCAAGTGCTAAAACTAAGAGTTTAAAAAAATACATATTCAATAGTAATTTTAGAGTGCCTTGAGTAAAAAGCAGGAAAAAGCACATTTAAATAAGTACCTACTACTACTATTTTTAAAAACATTATTTATTTAAAAGGAAGCGGCGTTGTAAGATTTAACAAAAAAGAGAGACACAGGAATGATCAAAAGAATCACAATGAATGAAAATAATAAATTAGTCAATAAAACCTTCCTATAAGGTGTCATTTTCAAAGCTTTGGCTTGCAACTTTCCGTTACTAATTGTACTGCTGAGTAATAATGTAGGTACATAAACGAAAACTAATCCCCTTTTAGTTGAAAACAACACTGGTTTAAAGACTGGCTCTGACGATGGTTCGATTGAGTGGAAGGCTAGCAGCCTCACACACATTCAATTTAGTAATGCAAGCTATATGTGAAACTGATCAAAGGTTTGTGTTCGGTAGATCAGAATCAAAGCCTTTGATATGAAACCACTAGTACTGCACTAGCAGGATTCGTTTGAATATCGTAAGCTTGTGTCCGTACATCAAAGGTAGAAATATCCCAAAGCAACTTGAGTAATTATGTGTGCCAATACCGCTAGCAAAAGAGTTCAGATAGGGATTGGATACTCATATAGTCTACATATTTCGTAATCATCCATCTGATCAAAGGCAAGTAAAGCTGAAAGCTATATCACATTTCTAATCTGTACTGCTCTCAATTTCAAAGCCCAAAAGCATTCGATTTGTTTTTACACGAAAACTAGGTATGTTAAGGCAGCTGTCCCACTGCCGGCGAGTAAGCGACGAACTATCGACTATTTTCTCGCTCAAGAAACGAACAACAGATATCGATCCTGTGTCAATAAAAGAGATGCCTATATTAATAGTTGATCGCTGACTGTTCACACTGCCGGCGAGTACTCGTTTTAGTGGTTTGCAGCTGGCGAGTACTCGCTTTACTAGTTTGCCGCTGAGCCAGACTCGCTAAGCGATACTCTCTTGGCGGTCAGATCACTCGCCGAGCGACCAACCAGTGGTCTTTCTACATAAAGTGCGGATCTGAGATCTAGGGATAGCTAACGTACTGAATTCAGAACAATTATTTGAACTATCATTGTTGTCTATTTCAGAGGACGACGATCATGTACCTATGTTATAATAGCATTTGTGTAGTGGCAGCGGCAGTTCTGAAAAAACGGAAGAAAAAAAGGATTATTTTGAATAGAAGAATTTGGATGCAAAATATTAATTATTTCAGAAGAGAATACCTACAGTGAGTTTAAACTATTCAACGAGTTGTCAAAATGAAGATTTTCGTACATACTTGACAAGACAACATAAAATAATAACGAGATGTACTTTTTTCATATATATACCGTAACTGTGTTTCTAATATGTACGATATCGACGTGATCGACGTGACAAGTCACGATGATTTTACTTGTGTAACTGGAACGACAGTCACGGTGATTGAAAAATAACGACTTTGCTTCATGACTACAAGACTAGACGAGTAGCGCGAGTAATCGCCCATCGCACAAGAACACTCGCCTATGATGCTTTATGATCTCGCCTCTAAATATAAATAGGATTAAGGTTAACATAGTTATTATTCTAATAGTAAGGTTCTTGTTATTTTAGTTAATAAGGTTCGATGGAACTGACATGTCATATACAAAAGTTCCTAAAATAAATAAAGAGAAAAAAAAAAAAAAAGAACACTCGCTTATAGCCCAGCGACAAAACTATCACTCGGAACTACAACTCGCTTGTCGCTGCTCGCCAACTCGCTTCTAGTTTCTAGCTCTACTCGCTACTCGCTCATCGCCGGCGGTGGGACACCTGCCTTAGTCTCTTAACCCATACAGTGATAAATACCATACTCAAATGCTTGAATTTTGAAAAGTTTTGAGAATCATGAGGCTGATCGGTATTGAAACATACTTATGAAAACCGGAGTAACGGAGCTTGAATAATGAGTGCAGGTGCAGAAAAAGCGAAGAAAACGTTTCCTTCAGGAGAATAGTTATTACTTAAAATACATAGATACGTAGATATTTAAGGACATCGAGTCTTTTCACATTATTAACATTAAGTATTGTTAAGTTCACGCTTTTGAAGTTATAACGTTTCTTGGCTCCTATTCATTTATTTTAGAAATGTGGCACTTTAACAAAAATCTTACCTGACCAAGGGTGTGGCCCTGCCAGAAGGCAAGCACACCCTCCTCGTTCAAGATCCTCCTGGTGGCGCCGAACCACATTTTACTGTAATTTAAGGCGCTCTTCTGTTGCAATTGCGTACGTATCTTGATTACGTCCAGAGGTTGAGTGATAAATCGGGTCATAACACCGGACCAGCAGCCAGCCATCAGTTTTTGGTTTTGTGTCAGAGAGTCATTTTTTTGGTATCCCACCATCGTTTTCGCACGGGCATTGTGGCCTTGAGACCCAAGCAGGCTTACTTCTGCTCTGGATGGACATGCCTCTGTCTAATCATCATTGACATTTACCTTTACGTCTTGACACCCTCCATTTTGTGCAACAGTAATTAGACAACTGCTGACAGCTATTTCCTTTTCATTTCACCATAGATCTCATTTATCCTTCGCCTCCTCACTAGTCTATTATCTATGCGTGACACTCTTGAAACGTTTGTACGTTTTGTTAACGTAAAAAAACTACTTGATTTTTTTTTTGGTTTTTTGGCTTGTAAATTAGGATATTGTTTTGAAATATTGGATAGTTGAAAGTTATTCATACAATTTTGTTGTTTTTATGCAAAGACTAGAGTTGTTTTAGGTATGTTTATTATTTTTATTTATGGCTATCAGCCCAGGAAGGCTTTGAAAATAAATATGAAGCTTAGGAATTACTTTAATTAAAACTTGCGAGACAAACGAATCACGGAAAGAAAGAGACACGCGTCACGGGTGAGCTGCAGTCCATCGTTGTCCTGCCAAATTGAACTGTGAACAACCCACATGCGTGTTTTATTTTCTTTATAGGACTACTAAAAGTTGTTACATCAAAACTTAATATGATACACACAACATTCTATAAACAAAGATAAGGTCTAGCTAGATTGTTCCTTCTCAACTACAATTATTATTCAGGAAGGACGATTTGTGACGTCTAATTTTGTTTATATTTCAATGATTGTTATCTGTTTCGTTGTCCAAATAAATAAATAAATTACGCTGAACGAGTGGACAAATCTTAGTCACGGTAATACTATTACCGTGTCTTAGTAGTTTTCTGTTTCAAGTGCTTTTGTTTGGATAAAAATGTTGATAATAAAATTAAGCCTATCTTCCTATACGACACAATCAAATTCATTATTGCTGAAAGTTATCTGATAATGAATTACTATACCTATTGGAACCTCCCGAATGATATTTAATTACAGAGATAAAGTATCTGACTTCTAACCACAATATAGTTTCCTGGTAATCTAAAAAAAACATTTTAGTCTAGATATTCTGTTCAGAGTAATAACAAAAACCCAGGATTTTGGAGGATAATCGTATATGTTATTTTATACATTTTTTTGTTTAAGTTTGAAGGCACCTAGAAAGTTTACACTAAAATAAAAGTAAAAAATTAGGAATGCTAAGGTCTAGGCGCTTCTTTTCAAAACAAACATCCCTATAGATGTCCTCCTTAGGCTGATATCAGAGTTCAATTATAAGGACATTTTTTTTCTTACAGTTAAGCGAAGCAGCCTCGGTGTGCCTTGGTGGGCGAGTCGCAAAGCCGCCCAATGAATCGAGTACACAGACATGTACCCCCTGGTTGGAATCGAACCCGGGACTTCTAGGTCTGAGACCGTGGCCTTTACTTCTAGACCACAGAGGCGTTTAATTAGCACTAACAAATAGTATATCAGTAAAGTCAACATCATATAATGAACCAACAGACAAGTGGAAAACCCGCTTCCATTTTAAATGGACCTGTAGATTTTCACATAAAGTTTGTTCACATGTTTCATGTTGCTTTGGTTTTTATGATCGGGCGTTGCAATAGGGTGATAAGGACAAATGATAAGAAGTAAATCAATCAGCTCTATTATTTATTATGGGTTTTACCAATGAGAAATTCCGAACAAAATGTATATACTTTAGTGATTACAAAATTTTACGCGAACACTTAAAATTTATTCTCTTGGTCAATAAAGTATTCTTAAAATAGCTAATTGGGTTGTAGTTAATCATTAATGTTGTTTTCTACCAGAATTAATCTCAATTAGAATTCTAAACCTTACCTTTTTTATGTTGCAATTGCTTAACCGTTAGTGGTCATTGTTAGTGAGCCAGGTTCAGTTGCAGCAGCTTATCTTAATCCCAGACCGCGAAGCGGCGGGACATACTGAACATCTGTTTATTCCTTTCTTTCGATTACAGGGTTCTTGTACCGGGCAGCGCTTACCCCTATCGGGCAGCGTCTCCTCTACCGGGCAGCGAATCCCTGGGCACACTAGCTCCTGCACTCCGGAGGCTCTATAAGCGCCTACCCGCCTGCATTCCGGAGGCAGCTACTGCGGCGGATCCAGCTGCGGGATCCCGATTTCACCGGCGCAGTCTACGGCCCGGGTCTAGGCTGACCTAGGCGCCGAACTGCGCTCGCGTACCCCAATCCGCAAGAAGCTAAGTCCTCTTTCTACACCGCGTGACAGTACTGAGCGACCGACGTTATCCACTTCCCTGAGCAAATAAATTGATTGTACCAGTTTACATCTTTTATTTCTAAATCTCTTTTCTGAACCTGGTGGTGCCTAACACCCCAGTGCTTCAGAGGCTCATAATATCATTTAATTTTAACTGGACAGCTAAGAAGCTTTACGTTTTTAAGTTTTTTACACATACACAGCAACTATAGTTTAGATTAGAGTTTCGAACTAGCAACTGTTCAATTTGTACTAGTTGTGTCAAACTGCTAGTTTCCCCAACTGGCAAAACCTGACTGTTGACTATGGATTAGAAAAGTTTTAAACGTAAACTGTTGCTGCAACTGGCAACATTTAACGAAAACTTTTAAAAAGTTGTTAGTTTTTTTTTAACTAAAGTCGCTCTGTCTGCGGTGCGCGTTAGCTTTTTTGGTACCTACCCAATAGCAGCTTCATGATCGACGTACAATGTGTTGGAAGTATGGAAGCCAATTTTCGGACGTCTAGTTTTTACTAGAGATATCGATAGAATTCATCTATAGTAAATTTTCTGTGTGTCAAATGTAAGTAGTTTTAAGAAAAAAAAAATTGAAATATTAAAAAATTTCGTTCGGACAAAAATATTCTTTAAAAAAACTTAATGTAGTATTAATTAACTATCTAAAGTAGTTATAAAGTATCTTAAATGGGTCGCCTTTTAGAGTTCTTAGGAATCCCATAACTTGATTTGTACCACAAAAAAAATGTTTATGATTTTTCGATTTTATTTAATTACGCAGAAACTTCGCCTTTTCGGGAAGAGATATTTATATGCAAATTATGGTCTTTTATCCTTATTTTATTAACCGACTTCAAAAAAAACATACAACCGAATTGATAACGTCCTCTGGTTATCAATTCGGTTGTATGTTTTTTTTTTTAATGTTTGTTACCTCAGAACGTAGTTAATTAAACTTAATAGTTTTTTTTAAAGAATATTTTTCTTTTTGTCCCAACGAAATTACTACTTAGGTATATTTGACATGCGGAAACTTTACTATAGTATTTTAATTAATGAATTCTATCGATATCTATCCAGTAAAAAGTAGACGTCCGAAAATTGGCTTCCATAACACATTGTGCGACGTCAATATACAGCATAGCATATTGTGATGATTTTATTTTTGTAGAGAGTTTGCTGATGACCTCATACGGCATTTTCAGCGTCACCGAACTTAAGACGTCCGCTGCGTCCCGCCGCCGCTGATACCCGCGAAGCGTGCCTGAATAAGTAGTGCAAATTCAAAGAGCAGCGCTGTGTGAGGTGGGTCGCGTCACAGTCGGAAGTCGCGTCACATTAAATGGCTCCGCACACTGGACGATTTGTCGCTGCGTCTAGTCGCCGCGTCTAGTCGCCGCGTCTAGTCGCGTCGTCGTGCGACAGTTGTGAGCGTTAGTTTCGCGACTCCCCTAGCTTGTCGTCGCTTCTCTGCGACTGACGCCAAGTGTGCGGAGCTTTGAACAAAATATATGAAAATTGTCGGCCACAGCCTGTCGTCGCGTCTAGTCGCCGAGCTGTCGCAGTCGCGTGTCGCCTAGTGTGCGGAGCCATTAAGGGTTGTCTTGATAGTACCACTAAACTATTATGACACTGAGCTATTTACTTTACCTTTCACAAATATTTACTACATCACGGTCGTGAATGTCATCTAACGGAAAATGAGCTTTGCGTTTGAGGTACTACCAAGAGACGCTGTCTATTCTTGTGTGCAAGCCCGCAGTCGCTCTAGTGATTACAGGGCAGCAATGGGGTTAGACTACGTTGTCGATAAATTATCATGCTATTGTACAAATAAAGTTGATGTTATGGACTGTATTGGAAATGAAACGAAAGCGCTAATTAAATTAGGAAAAGTAAAAGTAGTAAAAATCCTATATCTGTCCCACTGCTGGGCAAAGGCCTCCATCATTAAAATCATGCCAACACTACAATTGATGGGTAATGGCTTAATCACCACGCTTAAATGCTCTGATTTTTGATTAATTTTTGATTAATTCACAGATTTCGCAGTCCCCACAAGAATCAGAGCATTGAAAATGAATACAACAATTTACGAAAAATAAAACATTTTATTTTAAATAACACAATTCCAACTTAATTGCACTTCTCGCCTGCATCCGCATCTTTTAACACCTTTACTATGACGATCGGTCAATAATCAAAGAAGCTACACCCGTTTTTCTACAATACCAAATCTAAAGGGACCACCTACAGGTCACAATTATTAACCGTTTTTTAACAATTTTTCGCCATTTTGTAGCTAAACTAATACTCTAGGACCCTTTTTTTCATTTTTCTTAAGTCGGTTTTCTTTTTGAAATATTTACAATTCAGTATACAAACTCCTCCAAAAAACCCGATTTTTTTTACATTTTTCAAAATCAAAAAAAAAGTTTCCAGTCTATTTTCAAAATTCAAACGCTCACACGCGTCTCGATAAATTCCTCAACTCTTGGTATTATATCCATCTCGATTCTCCCAAAATCCTCGGAGCTATGGCCAAAAATACGTCTCAGACGATTCAGTTGCAAATAACCATTTTCAATGGTAAAAAATGGGAGAGGTAGTCGTTACTCGCGTCCGTAGGTATGAGACTCTACACGTGCCTCCTGGGTGGTGCTAAAAGAGTAACAACGCCGAGCATCGGGCGGCAGAAAAGGCGGCTACTATGAGCCGGGAGGAGCTAAAATACCTTCAAAAAGTAGACTCGCCAATCCGCAGGAGCTTGCGTGGCGTTTTATAGGACATTTACTTTCATGCACGTAGTGCATGTACATGCAGAAGTGCACGTACAACCAGGAGTGCATTAGAAGAGACGTAGGTCTCTTGATTGAGAGTAGACTCAACGTTGGGTGGATAACGGTTGAAAAAGAAGAAGAATTAAAAAAAATACAATTTTTTATATTTAATTGATCCGAATAATTAAAAGACACTCTGAATTAGAATTTGTATCATTAGGACTCGCCAAAGTTTGTGCTGCAAATATTTAAACAATAGGTTTGCTATGGCTATGCCTGCAGCGTGGTAAATTGTCTGTTTTGTGTCCCTAGCTCGCCTAATTCGCTATGGTTGTTAATGAAACTTCTTAAAAAGAAATGTTTATTTTATTTTATTTGACAACGTCAAGTGTCTTTTTTTTTCTATGTTCATTGACATCTTATATTAATTGCAGAAATGTATTTTTATTAAAAACATCTTTTATTTAACATATTGGTCAACTTCGACCGGATCAAATAAATAGCTAATTACAAATACTAATTACCTATGGATTAAAAGCAACTAAAGTGGAAATATCCATCAATTACAAACAACTTCGACAACGAACAACTAGTACGGAGTCACGAGTCGCCGGTCGCAGCAGCGCCATCAAGAGCTGCGCTGCACTGCACCGACAGCGCCGTGCCTACCGAAGTACCGAATACGTCGCCAAAGCTGCTCGCACACCGAGCCACCAACGCTGCTCGGGCTAGAGTGATGTAGTAGTGGGACCGTATGAGTTACGTTTTCATTTCATTATCTCTTTTATTACGTTCACCACATAGCGTTTAACAGGTAATTCTCATCTTTTTATTACTTTTGTCAACATGAACCAAAACGACCCCATAAAGCTTCTAGTTCGAAAACGTGCATCCCTTAAATCACAATTAACACGGTTTAAAACCTATATTAGTGAACTGGTAAGTCCAATAAACCAGATCCAGGAATCAGAGCTAGAAATAAAGCTTGAAAATGTGATGCGTGTGGCGAGTGAATTTCACGACATTCAATCGCAATTAGAAACGTCAGAGCCAAACGATGAAAGGTTAACCGATAGGTTCCAGGAACGAGATGACTTTGAAACAGCCTACGAGTCGGCAGTTGCGTGCGCTAGGCGGTGGCTCGCAAGCTGCGCAAAATCGCGGCCGTCGCCGCCGGCTTCGAGCAAGGACAGCGATGACCAACACACGTTCCGCTCGGTCAAAGACAAGGTTTGCTCCACGGTTCAAGTAAGAGTGAAATTACCTACTCTATCTTTACCGAAGTTTTCTGGTTCCTGTGAGGGGTGGTTAGAATTCCGTGACACGTTCACCGCGCTCATCCATGACAATGTTTCTATCGATACAATGAGCAAGTTTCACTACCTTAAAACGTGTTTGGAAGGCAGCGCCGCTGAAGTATTGAAGTCGATAGCCCTGTCTCGGGACAATTATAGTATTGCTTGGGAACGTTTGTTAGAGCGGTATGAAAATAAAAGTCTCTTAATACATAGTCATGTCAAAGCACTGTTTAACGTCAAGTCCATGTGTTTTGAAACTGCTACGGAACTTCGAGCATTGCTTGACAATTTTAGTAAAAACCTAAGTGCGTTGTCTACCTTAGGGGAAAACACCGTCCACTGGGACACCTTACTCATTTTTATGGTTAGTTCCAAATTTGATATATCTACCTTGAAACATTGGGAGGAGTACAAATTAAGTTTAAAAAACGTCAATTACAAGTCTCTCGTGGATTTTATTAAAAATAGAGCTACACTTTTTGAAATGATTGAGGCAAACCAATCAAATTCAAGCTCTGTCAAGTCTAACATTAAAAAGCAGCATCAAAGTCTCGCAGTAACTTATGGTTCTCAATCCAAAACTAAAAGCGACAAGAACGTTGAAAGGGTTTACAAACCTGAATGCCCGTTATGTGGGAAAGAACATAGACTTTATTTTTGTGATCAGATGTTAGATCACTGCCTCAACTTGGTCGTTTTGATGACTAAAAGAATTGAGGCTGATTGTATTTCATTTAAGTCACACTCCTATGACCTCTAGAAATCGCCTGTTTGAGCCAACCCCAACATTTTTGAGTGATCTGGGTCATCCACTCTCATCTCTTCCAGCTTCTTTAGGCATGCGGCATTGCACTTTTTCATGCTGGTGATGAATTTTGAGGCCTTTGAGGTGAAGAAGCCAAGTTGAGAAAAAGTTTCGATCCTGACTTCTTCAGGAGTTGCTTGAGATTCGTACCCTGCCCTGTAATACGATAGCAGTGCATCCAAGCCAGTTACCGTCTCGTCCTTCTTGTGAATTATGTCATCCAGTTTGATTGCAACAAATAGCATGATTGCATGGATATGCTCATTACCTGACAGCATCCTAGGATGAACCGACGGCAAGAACGGACAACAAATGGCATGAGATAACTGCTCTTCGGTCCCAGGAATAGAGTTGAATGTCACAACCTCTTTCACCAGCTGATCATGGAAATTTCTGACTGCAGCTATTGGGAAAACAGCTGCAAGTCTAGGCAGAGTTATGTCAGTCGAAGTGAGCTGGACTCCTGATTTCCTGTACTCGTCGTTTATTTCATACTTTTCTTTCAGTGTAGACAGTATAACGTCCAAACCCGACCGCGACTTCTTAATGATTTTGCTGATATGATTGTTCCTTGTCAGAAAAATGAGGATGAGGAATGACATATCTCTTGCTAGCGATTCTCTGTTGGTGAATCTATTGTCTGGAATGGTGCTAGATGTCACAGCGAAGTCACCAGTCTTATTGTCCAAGTCCCATTCCATCAATTGAACTCCCGAGTTATCGTAGGCTCTACGGTTCTTTAGCACCTGACGCAGAACCACTCGAGGGTCAAATCCTTGGTACTCAATGGCACCTTTTACAAGTTTTAAGAACTCAGCATCATGCGCAAGCACTTCTTCTAAGTCCTCTTTTCTGGTCAAGTCCCTGATTTCAGCATCCTCCATAAAGAAGGCTACCACTGCGTCCAATTTCCATGATCTATCTGAGGTAGTCATTATTGAGAACTCGTCTGAAGAGAAGTAT
Organism: Eudonia mercurella; assembly: GCA_963082485.1. Lineage (NCBI taxonomy): Eukaryota > Metazoa > Arthropoda > Insecta > Lepidoptera > Crambidae > Eudonia > Eudonia mercurella. The sequence goes on from OY720022.1 coordinate 22,091,514, forward strand.
TCGTCAGATTCGCTGTCGAGAGATGACACTTTGACGTCTTATAGTTGTGATTTTTGGTGATTCGAAGGAAGTTGATGTTACACATTGTCGGTTAAGCTTGGGTATGAATAAACCGTCTGTTCACGAAACAAAACTCGGGTGGGTAGTAACTGGTAGTGTGTTTTTAAACTCGAAACGGCGAGGAAACGAAGTAAGCTGCCATGCAAAGACAGTAGATCCTTTACTAGAACAAGTGGAGATTTATTTTGGGATTTGGTAAGGTCTAACAGGTTAAGCTTGGGTATGAATAAACCGTCTGTTCACGAAACAAAACTCGGGTGGGTAGTAACTGGTAGTGTGTTTTTAAACTCGAAACGGCGAGGAAACGAAGTAAGCTGCCATGCAAAGACAGTAGATCCTTTACTAGAACAAGTGGCAAAATTTTGGGAACTGGATAAAGTTCCAGAAACATCAGCTTGGTCTTTCGAAGAGCAACAATGCGAAGAACATTTTGTTAAAAACACAAAACGCGACCCTAATGGTAAGTTTGTAGTGTCGATACCTCTCAAGCTGTCACCACAAAGGCTTGGTGATTCGCTGACGTTGGCACAAAACCGACTTAAAGCATTGGAAAGAAGGTTAGATAGAGATCAAACCTTACAAACTCGATACAAAGATTTTATGTCGGAATATCTAGACTTGCAACACATGTCCGAAGTTTCGCCTGAAAAGCTAACTGAGAGTCCCCCGTATTATCTTCCTCACCACGGAGTTTTGAGAGAGGATAGAACAACCACAAAATTGCGCGTGGTTTTCAATGCATCTGCGCAAACTACGTCAGGTTTATCTTGTAATGATCTGCAGATGGTAGGTCCCACTATTCAGGACAATATCTTTTCGATTTTGCTCAGATTTCGACAGCATGAAATTGTAATTACTGCTGATGTTGAAAAAATGTACCGGCAAGTGTTGGTAAACCCAAATGACCGCTATTTGCAAAGAATTTTGTGGAAGAACAGCAACAGTGAGCAGATTAAACATTTTGAGCTTAACACTGTTACTTACGGGACTGCGTCGGCACCTTTTCTGGCTATTAGATGCTTAAAACAAATATCACTAGAATGCAAAGACGAACATGTGTCTCAGATTATTGCTCGAGATTTTTATGTCGATGACCTGATTTCAGGAGCATCTTCTGTTGTCGAAGCAGTTGAGTTAGCTCAAAAAGTATCAAATAAACTTAGTTTGGCTGGATTCCCATTGAGAAAGTGGAGTTCAAATAACACTGAAGTTCGGCAACAACTTGCGACTGAAATGGAAGGTTCAAGTCAACATCAAATATCTGAATCAAAGTACTCGAAAACTCTAGGTATTCTATGGAACAATGAAACAGACAGTTTCTGTTTCAAAACAAATGTAGAGCCGGTAACCAATGTAACAAAACGCACTGTTTTATCAACTGCATCTCAAACGTTTGATCCCCTTGGCTTAGTAAGTCCTTGTGTTATGGAGGCCAAGGTATTGCTTCAATCCTTGTGGCGTCAGAATTCCGATTGGGATGATCCTGTTTCTGCTGAAACAGAAGCTCAGTGGATTAACTTCTTAGAATCATTTAAATTAGTTAATGACTTAATAATACCGCGTCAGGCTATTCGTGGAGACGCAGTGGAAGTCCACATGTTTTCCGATGCTTCGGAAAAGGCTTACGGAGCCTGCGCGTATGCAAAAAGCATTGATGGCACAGTCCACCTTCTATGCGCAAAGGGTAGGGTTGCGCCAATCAAGCCAACGACTTTGCCACGGCTTGAGTTATGTGGAGCGCTCACTGCCGCACGGTTGAGTGTTCTTATTCGTGACTCACTTCGACTTCATATTCGTAAATTCGTGTTTTGGACCGACTCGACAATCGTATTAGGTTGGCTTCGCTTCGATCCTTATCAACTAAAAACGTTCGTTCGGAATCGTGTTGCTAAAATTCGAGAGATCACACAAGGTCATGAGTGGCGGCATGTTCCTGGAAAAATGAATCCAGCTGATCTTGTTTCTCGCGGACTTCGACCAAAGGCTTTAAGTGAATCTGATCTATGGTGGCATGGTCCCAAGTTTCTGGCACATGATATAAGCAACTGGCCTTCTAATAATGCTGATATTAATGTTGACATGTTACCGGAACAGGCACAAAAACCACAGGTATCAGCTGTAGTTGAAACCGAATCTCACGCGTTAAACAACAAAATTGAGAACCATCTCGTTTCAATATCAAGTATCAACAAAGTACGCAATATTTGGGCGTACTTCCTTCGTTTTATAAACAACAAGTTCTTTACTGATCGCGAGAGATTGACTGGTGCTTTGATGGTTTCTGAGCTTTGCAAAGCTAACACTTTACTTTTAAAACATTCGCAAGATAAACACTTTCGGTCAGAAATCGAACAACTTCGTGCAAGCAGAATGCTTTCGAAAGGCAATGGTTTATGTAAACTAAACCCGTTTCTTGACAGTAATGGTTTGCTTCGCGTAAGAGGGCGTCTAGAACATTCATCTCTTGATTTCGATTCAAAGCACCCTATTATCCTTCATGCAAAACACATTGTCACTAAGCGATTTTTTGAACGAGAACACATCAAAACTATGCATGCAGGTCCACAACTTCTTCTTAGTACAATGCGTCAAAGGTACTGGCCTATAGGCGGACGAGTTTTAGCAAAAAATATCGTACGTAACTGCATCAAATGTGCTCGTTTGTCAGCCAAACCGCTAACACCTATCATGGGAAATTTGCCCAGAGACAGGGTGGAATGTAAACCACCTTTTACAGTAACTGGTATAGATTTCGCTGGGCCTGTGCTTATTAGCACTAAACAAGGACGTGGAGCCAAACTTGTCAAAGCGTATATCTGCGTATTTGTTTGTTTCGCAACAAAGGCGATGCACCTTGAACTAGTCGGCGATCTTTCATCGCAGGCTTTTTTATTAGCACTAAAACGTTTTATTTCGCGACGCGGTAAACCAGTTCGTATATACTGCGATAATGCAACTAATTTTGTAGGAGCATCAGGTGAAATACAAAATTTAAAAACTAGTTTTATGAGTGATGAAGGAATTGACTTTAAGTTCATACCGCCACACGCACCTCATTTTGGCGGTTTATGGGAAGCAGCCGTAAAATCAACAAAGAATCTGCTCAAACGCACCATAGGACTTACTCATTTAACATTTGAGGAGCTTACAACAACTTTAGCACAAATAGAGTCTATTCTAAATTCCCGGCCTCTGACACCTCTTTCATCATCACTCAATGACTTCTCACCCTTAACTCCTGCCCATTTCCTCATTGGTCGCCCACTCACTGCATTACTCGAACCTGAGTTAGGCGATGGTGACATCACTCGGTTACCCCGATACGACCGTATCGAGCAACTGCGTCAGGTATTCTGGAAGCGCTGGAACAACCAATATTTGTCTCTTCTACAAGAACGAGTAAAGTGGAGGCAACAACCTAAAGAAAACATAATTCCAGTTGGAACATTGGTGGTCGTCAAAGAAGACGGAATGCCGCCGTTGAAATGGCGCCTAGCACGCGTCGAAGAGCTACACCCGGGTGATGACGGTGTTGTACGCGTCGTCACTTTGCGAACAGCCACAGGTCTGATGAAGCGCCCTGTGGCTAAAGTGTGTCCTCTTGGTTGAAGGCATAACTCCGATACCTTCAACGGGGCGGAGTATGTTAATGAAACTTCTTAAAAAGAAATGTTTATTTTATTTTATTTGACAACGTCAAGTGTCTTTTTTTTTCTATGTTCATTGACATCTTATATTAATTGCAGAAATGTATTTTTATTAAAAACATCTTTTATTTAACAATGGTAGACATATTGGGCCGCGATAAAGGAATCGCTCGACACTGTTTTTAAACGGCTTTCAGATTACGCAGACACTCGTTAAATCATTGATTTGTCAAATTCGATACTCGTCAAATCTTTATTTGTCAAGTTAAAGAGACGTCAAATCCTTGATTTGTCAAACTAGAGACTGAATAAAACCTAAATTTGTCAAATACTTGATTCGTCTAATTCTTAATTGTACTAATACTTTTTTCGTCAAAAGAGCTTTTAGTCAAGTACGCTTTGGGACAGTCAAGGTGAAAATAAAAACAAAGGTATTTATTTTATTTGACTTTCATAGTTCGGACAACCGGTTGCATGCTCCGTCTTACAATTAGTTATTGTTCTGCGAACGTAGGCGACAAAATAAGAAAATCGCAGACAACAAAGAAAATAAAGATGGACGGATGCAGGATGTCTGCACAGAGCACTGATCACTGTTCGATTATTATGAAAATTAATTTTTATTAATTAAGCTCGTCGATTGTAACTCTTATAAGCTTTATTGGTTACGCTTGGCAAGTTTAGTATTTTGTTTGTTTGAGTTATTTGTTTGTTAGAGATATTTTTGTGATTAGTTTTTATAAAAAAAACTATATAAACTTATTAATTTTTTTTTACAAGGGCAATTTAAATCTCTGTTATGTATATTATATTGAGACTTTACTCATGATATTGCGAGGAAATAGTAATTGAGAAACCCGAAGGATTTTTTTAACGCAACATCTTTTTTGTTTATTTAGTTATTTTTATATTACTAACAAAAATTGTAGATCGGGCCTGGTATTTCGTAACTTTAAATTATCACCTGAAAATAAACGAAATTATTATTATAATTTATTGGGGTTGCTGGCATTCGAGTGTCACCAGTATAGCAAATTAAAGTGGTGTTCGAATGATTCCAAGAGTGGCTGATTGCCTGATTGGCCTGCCCAGTTTGATCGGCCGCTCATTGTGCCTGGGTGAAGTGACGCGGACGCACATGGCATCGTGCCCATTAAAATACTGCCTTTTTAATCATCACCGCCACACACCCGCCATGTTGGACATGGTCAAGGATAACTTTGACCAGTAAGGTGAGGAAATATAGGATAGTAGCACCAGTTATCGACACTTTAATCCCAAAGTTCGACAGAGTTTTCATCGCCAAAAAATAACATGGATTTTCATTAAATTATTACGTGATGACAATAAGGAAGCAGGTGATCAATATTAAATCGACTAAACTCAGTTGCTGACCACTATTTCTAATGATTAAAAACAAAAATGTCGATCACTGGATCCTTCCGGTCACTGGTGCTACTACCCTATGTCTTTTTTGTTTGTATGTGTGTATGTATGTATGTATGTATGTATGTATGTATGTATGTATGTATGTATGTATGTATGTATGTATGTATGTATGTATGTATGTATGTATGTATGTATGTATGTATGTATGTATGTATGTATGTATGTATATATGATATCATCAGGTCTTTAAGCAAATTGTCAAAGTCTGGTGTTTGTGGAAGCGCAAAATCTACACTTTAAGATTCAAGATGACCTCGTCAGTTCCCTGGAAAGTCCCACACATCTATATCTATCTATACTTAAACTTATACTTACTACTATTGCCAGATTTAAGTACCTAGATAATGTTTGTTTTGTTTGTTTGTTTGTTTGTTTGGATTGAATGTATAAAAGTTGAATTTTGGAGAACAATAAATTTGGAGCGCATGGGAATAAGCCATATAAATCTGTAGGCTCTGTCCGTACATGCATTTTTTCTGACAAATTTTGGGATAAATATTCGTTTTTTGACACTAATTCTACGATTTTTGAAATTTTTGTCTGTCTGTCTGTCTGTATGTCCTCTTATAACTCAAGAACGGCTTGACTGATCTTGATGAAAATTTGTATGTAGTAAGAACATGAGATTGTGCACATGATAGGCTATATATTATGTTGGTAAACCTAATAATTATTTTATTTAGCATTCATTGGTCCATTATTTTCGCGCAGCGAAGCGGGCGGGTGACGGCTAGTTAATTATATAACACGGGGTTTTGACGTCATCAGGTCTATAGGCAAATTGTCAGTCTGGTTTTTGTGGAAAGCGCAAAATTTATACTTTCAGATTCTCTTAAGATGATCGCGTCAGTTCCCTGGAAAGTCACACACATATTTACATAAAATCAAAACATTTAGGGAAAATATAACTTATCATTCGATTTCATTTTATTTTTAGTCATATATTATTAAACAATGAACGTTTTATTCTACGTATTTTTTCCTTACTTTAACATTGACTATATGCAAACCGCACCAAGCCGCTTGAAAACAACTCTTCAAAAAATCAAATTGTTTCAAAAATTCTGATTTTTGTAAAAGATTCTGCGTCCCGAAACTTTGCTGGCCCCTTTAAAACTGGAGGAATGGTAACATAAGTTAGAGCCACACATGTATAACGCTCGTCACTGACCTAAGCTGGAATCGAGGACCTTAAATAGGCAATAACTCCATAACATCTAGTTGAGTATGAAAAATTTAAGGCAAGACATTTAAAAGTAAAACCCGTTCACGTTAAAACAAAACAATGATACGAAATTACAAAATAGAAACGTTAAGCCACATATTTAGTTCATAAAGTGTCCATTAATTTTGTTGATGCTTTGTCTATTAAAGGATTCTGCGAACCATTCAGTAGTCAGCCTAGAATAATAATGGAAATCTGATAAAAGCTTTCATTTAAATTGGTATTGTTTGTAGAAACTAAAACAACATAAAACTATGTTAATGAAAAAAAAATGTTGTGAACAAATTCTATTCTATTCGAAAAACGGTGCAACGATAGCCCTAATTGGTAGTGCACTCGACGGGTGTGTCAGAGGGTTTGGGTTGCTTATTCCGTTCGTGGAAATTTTTTCAACACTTTTGCCTAACTTTTATATCTTTTATCTTTTAACACCGACATTGTTCGATAGAGATGAGATGAATAACCTTTAATATAATAATGTTATGAGAATAAAACATTCTAGCAAAATCATACAAATCTAGAATGTTTCAAAACTGTATTATTGAATCAGGTAAACATAAAATCAAATTAATGTGTAATTAAATAAACGCGAGTAGATCCGTAAAAGTATAGCCAATACGCTATTTTAATAGCAAGCAGGACATTGAAGAGATAGCTGACTTGATCGCAAAACCAGAGTTAGGTTTTTAATTAACTTTCCCTTCAGTCTACGGTTAGATAGTTAATTAAATTTTATCTTGAGTTCTGCAGTTAGTCAACAACGGGGTGATTCAGAGTTCTATATCCCTATGACTGTGTATCAATTTCAGCGCAGCTTTAGTAGATAACCGCACTCGAATTAATGATATATTTATTATTGATATATTTATCAGCCCGTGGGACGAAGGCAGTCAAAGAATGTGACTACGTGAAGGGCGAAGAGCGTCGGGACACCAACTCCGTGGATGGACGACATAGTCATACAATAGTCATACATTTTAGAAGGCAATGGATCAGGCTGGTTGCACACACCCTTCCTTCCTCCTTCCTTTCAGCATAGTGATGTCCACTGCTAGCCGTATGCCTCTCCAATTTTCTTCCACATTGTGCTGTCTGTGGCCTTTCTAATCCAGCCTGCTTTCACTTTAATATTATCAGACCATCTGGCCGGTGGTCTCACTCACATACACTTTACATAAATAAATGGCATAAAAAAGAAAAAGCTTATTATATTAGTGGGTAGATTAGGAGTACGAGGCTGATTAGACGGCATATGGGGTGGTCAACCGGTCGATCCGACGAATAGTCCAGTCGATCGTGACAATACAAAAAATATAATCAAAGTCAAACAGCGTCTATGATAATTGACATCTAAAAGAAAAAAATCAACAATTTGTAAACATCAAGGATCATAAAACAAACTACCACCTACAATTTCATTCCTGACAAGTACGCGGCAGAAATTAAGGCAGTGGTATCAGACTTCGAGATTTCAAAAAAATTGAGAAGTTTGATTGAACCTTACCAGTAGCTATGAAAGACTAGCTTTTAAATGATATAGGGGGATAGAACTAAAAGCATAGAAAAAAATAAAAATATAACAATCTCTAGTGCTTCAGTAATAAAATTGCTTTTGAAAGCTTCCCAGGTCAACAAAATGTTTTTAGAACATGGCAATATATTCAAATGCGCTCTTGTACATTCTTAAAATTGAACAAAATATTAATATATAGTATATAGTAACGTAAGGCTTCACAAATCCCTTAGAAAGTGAAATCACACGTTTTCCCTTCTTCCTATGACATGGGGAATTTCCTTCAAACAAGGCTTGAAGAGTCACCTTGTGGGGCGGCAGAGTGAGGGTGATTGACTGATGCTGCGCTGTTTTCAGGCTGCACCAGTTATCTTCGCTTATGGGCTTTATTTCCACGTAACATCAGGTGGAAAAGAGTCATATGTTGAGCTAAATATTAAAAAATCGCTTTTGGTGAAACCACTTACCTTGTTCAATAAGGTTTATTCTTAAGTGCCTGTAATATACCTGACATATTGCCTGCAATATACCTGAAGAACCTAAGAACTAATATTAAAATATTGCCTTCGGGTATTGCTTCGTATGCACGTACTACTATTTTGGAGTAATCAATTTCATTAGCAATATAACCTACCGTTTGAACGCCCAATAAATATTTGCGCAGTAAAGTAATGGATGGTCCTGTGTAAACTAAATTACAGAATGACTTAGAGGTCACTGGCAGTAATTAATCATACCACGAAAACGGTAGTCACGTTCAATTTGAAGATGGGCGAATTTATTAATTCATCACCATTAGTCCTTATGCGTCCCACTGATGAGCTCCTTAAACGGCCTTGTATACACGACCTTATTTACCTCGTATGTATACGGCCTCATAAAGTTACTTTTTGGAGACAGTTGGCTATTGGCCACCTGACTTTACAGGGTCATCGGACATTCTTCTAGAGGGGACGTCATTACGCAAGCGTCTCTCCGTCCTTGTATACACGGCATCATTTACCTCGTATGTATACGACTTCATAAAGCTACTTTTTGGAGATAGTAGGCTGTTGGCCACCTTTAGCCTTTATAGGGTCATCGGATATTTTTCTAGAGGGGACGCCATTACGCAAGCGGGTCTCCGTCCTTATATACACGTCATCATTTACCTCGTATTTATACGGCCTCATATAGTTACTTTTTGGAGACAGTTGACTGTTGGCCACCTTTGGCCTTTACAGGGTCATCGGACATTTTTCTAGAAAGGACGCCATTACGCAAGCGTGTCCCGGTCTTTGTATACACGGCCTGATTTACCTCGTATGTAATGATCTTGAGTGGAGACCACGTAGCGGCAAACGTGTTGGACGCCCTCAGAGGTGGAACGACGATCTTCGCAAGAGGGCTGGCAAGAGCTGGATGAGAGTAGCCGTGGATCGTGTTCGGTGGCGTGCACTTGGGGAGGCTTATGTCCAGGAGTGGACGTGTGTAGGCTGATGATGATGATATACGGCCTCGTAAGGGTACTTTTTGGAAACAGTTTACTGTTGGCCACATTTGGCCTTTAGAGTGTCATCGGACATTTTTGTAGTGGGGGTGACATCACAGAAGCGTGTACCCGTCCCCTACTAAATTAGCCAAAGAGTTCAGATAGGATCAAGAGCGGAATAACCCGAAGGCGTTTCTGAAGGCTAGGACCTCGGCTCGTATTGTCCGGGTCGTGACGGCGGGACAAGATTTTTATAAAAATCTGTGCAAGCCAGCCCAGAAATATTTTTGCGAGACTAAATTATTGTTCAAATTAAACTAGTTTATTAATATTGCGTTACCAATTTAGGGTTTAGTACAGCAGGTGGCGCTCATTAAAATAGTGTACAACGTTTAATATATAACCGGTACTGGAACTTGTAAGGTCCGAGTAGAAGGAAAATTGTGTGCATCATTTCAGCGAAGGCGGTTTACATTTTGTTTCAAAGCAGACTGAAAAATAGATATAGATTTTTTTAGAAAGCTCTCCCGGAATGATTTGCAAATGTTGATTCTTACATATACAGGGGTCTAGCCTCAGTAGCTCACCGGTCAGACCATTGGATCGGTTATCCAAGAGTCGTGGGTTCGATTTCCACTCGAGCTTCCTGAGGCTGGTTGATGTTTTCTAATAAAATATTATCTTGTAAGAAAAAAGAAATCTTGTATATACAGGGTGTTTGGCAATACCTGTATGTCTAATTCTTTATTTTTATTTATTTTTATTAGTATATATAGAGCGAGTGTGTTGGTAGGGGAAGGCCTCGACGCAAGTACCTGGATCAAATCGGGGAAGTTCTTAAAAAAGGTCAGATCAAGAGTACCCTAAACCGACGAGCGTGTATGAAGAGACTAATGAATGTGGATGAAGCGAAAGAAGTCTGTAAGGATCGCAGCAAGTGGAAAGAGGTGGTCTCTGCCTACCCCTCCGGAAAAAAGGCGTGATGTATGTATGTATGTATGTATGTATAATTCCAAATATGGTAAATAGGGTGCATAGAACAATGCATTAAAAACATCATTTGACCGAGATTTTGAGGTAGTTTGTTACTAAGTAAAACTGCAAAATGACTAGGTCCAGTTGATACATTGTTCTTGGTCTTCAACCTCACGATCCAACAAAAACAAAAGTCAAAGGGTTGTACAAAAAGTAAATCTATGTAAATATGATTTTGCATGTTATCACGGCGCAGCGTTCTTTATACTTGGTTACTTAACTATGTTTCTGGAAAAAACACCTATTAGCAAACACCTTGTATATATTGGTATATACGGTTAAAAATGCAGCTATCTATTGTAAGAAGTCCAACAAGAAATTCGCATATATGAGTAGGTAGGTAAGTATACATATATATATATATTTAAAATCTTTATTAAATCATACTGATTATCTTAATAATATGTTTACAATTACTGTGATATTTTTGTTTACATAATTTTTAACGCAAATTTTGTTGCGAACAAATTGAAAAAATACAAATGTTGAAAACATTTCCACGAGCAGGATTTGAACCTGCACCCTTCTGACATACCGAGTCAGGTGCTCTCCCAATTGAGCTATCGTGGTTCTAACCAGCCCGCCGAAACTGAAAAAAAAAAGTTTATTTGGAACATTTTAAACTAAATCTAAACAAACAGAAAATATTTAAAATATAAAATGATTAATAAAAAATACAGCATGCGAGTAATACAAACATTGCCAGTGTTATATAGGAAATGAAGAACTAATTACAATTTTTCAACTAGACAACTAGACTGATATGTATATATATACATACGCATACACATGCATGTATATGTACACACATTCATACATATATATTGATATCTTATAAATACAGTTTATAAACTACAACTCCATTATTGTTAATATAACAATATGATAGCAGAAAATAAAAAATATTCTTCTATGCCTTCAGGATGTAGCGTATATATGTTGTATCGCAACCCCATCGCGATAGCGGAAGTGCTAATATAATGTTGGAGCTCCTCTCGTTTATATCTAATTAGACGTCACTAAGTTTTATGAAACCGTACGCGCTTTAACAACGTTTATTGTTACATAATTATTGAGTTAATTGTATTAAGCTCAGGAAATGCAGGCAACAAGGTCCCAATATGATCAAGTTACATTAGGCGAACCACGCAGCTTGGTTCACTAGATCTGCCTACCTCAACATACATTTTTCACGTTCTGTTGCTCGTTTGTTTTACAGTTGTTGTAACATGTTTACAGAGAGTGGCGGTACAATGCAACCATCCGAGGATCGGTCGCCGGACGGGAGGTCGCCTCGGCTGCTACCACCCATCGCTGAAGCAGAGGGGCTGCAATCACCCGGTGAGTCTTACAGTTTGCGCGTATCGTCATTATCATCACCACCGTCAGCTTATAAATGTTCTTGTGCCACCTGCTTTACTACCAAGGATAACCGGGATTGACGAGTTAATGATCGTAGTAAGGAGGAGAGAAGTTGTCACTAGGTACATTTTATTTAAATAATCTGGTGATTTATCTTTAGACAGCGCACTGCTAAAGTCGCTTTACTTGCATGATCGCTATCAAATGCTTCAAAACCAAAAAATTATCATCTGGAGCTCCTCGGAGCTCCTCGGAGGAGCTCCAGATGATAAATTTTTGGTCACCCATCCGATGACCGGCCTTTGCGAAAGTTGCTTAACCTCAGCACTCGCAAACCGGGCGCGATAACCACTGCGCCATCGAGTTCCTAAACTAAACCAATCCACTATTTTAATATAGGTTTTGATAGCATTTGATAGCGATCATGCTAGTTAAGCGACTTTAGCAGTGCGCTGTCTAAAGATGAATCACCAGATTAATTAAATAAAATGTACCTAGTGACAACTTCTCTCCTCCTTACTACGATCATTAACTTCTTCATCATTAGCTTCGGAAGGCACGTAAAGCCGTTGGTCCCGGCTGCATTAGCAGTCGTTAACAACCACCAATCCGCACTGGGCCCGCGTGGTGGTTTATTGCCCGTTCTCTCTATCCATCCATAGGGAAGGATCGTGCCCCAGGAGTGGGGACATAAAATGAGCTGATGATGATGATGATGATGATTGGTTTAGTTGACTTTAATAAAACAGCCCTAATTTCATGTGTAATTGGTCCGTTTAAAACGTTTGTCGTTCCTTGAAACGAGCGAGCAATACTTATGTTTAAAAAATAAAATAAAAACAAAACATATTTTTTTACATAAGAAAGTATTATTTATTTGTTATAAGATGCCGTAAAAACATATGCAGGTGAGTCCTCCGTTCCGTAATTAGATCAGCGGAACCTATATTTAGGACAATGCTTAAAGAACGAATAAAACATAAATGAAAGAAAGAAAAAAGAAAATAAATTTTAAATGCAGCAAACATGACTCTCAGTTGGCTTAAAGGAAATTTCATTTATCAAAGTACGAGTGCAATCGATAAGTGGGGGTGGGATGTAACCTACAACACAAAATAAGGAGACCCAGAAGGTGAGCTTAACCCTTAACTGACATCGTGGGATAAATATTTACGCCACCCGCAAATAAATTGTGATGTTTGTTAACAGCCGTGGTAGCCTCTTCTGCTTTTGAGTAATCTCAATTCAGCCTACTAGCTAGAGCCTCAAGGAAAAGTGGCGTGTAAAAATAATCCGTTTGGTGGTTGGTTTCCCATGGTGTTAGTATCGTTTGTTGTGGTTTTTATACAAACAGTTTGATTCATTTAAATTTTTTCTTCACCACCGGAGCAACATGTCGGACTTTTTTGGTGCTTAACAAATTGCCAACGTTCTGGAGGATATTAGATATGCAGAAGAACAGGATTTACCACAGATGAGTAAACGAGAAAAAAGATGATTTGACATCAAATTGTAGTGATCACCAATCAGATACAGAAATTGACCTCAACACCGATGATGGTAGAATCTTGAGAGCTGAACAGAATCTCGATGAAGTCGCGAGCGGGCCGCTAGTATAAATATATTTATAAAAAAATTGTATTTGGTTAGCTGATTAGAAAAGCATACTTAATTATATATGTATATTTTTTTTGTGTTTAATTTATAATTATCATCTTGTCTGTACTTAATTGAGATAAGTGTTTTAATTCGTACTGTTATTTATAAGATTTTCCTGAAATACTATTTATGCGTCGGACAAGTCAAAATAGAAAAAAAGTTAAGTTTTGTTGCCCGCGCTCACGCGGAGGAGCTCGCTGGCGCAGTGGTTAACGCGCCCGGTCTGCGAGTGCTGAGGTTTCAACTTTCCACAAAGGCCGGTCATCGGATGGGTGGTGGATGGGGTATTATCGGCCTCGAGCTCCGTTGTGCTTTGGAATTTGCCGGTTTTTGCCGAGCCGGTTGGTTCCGGCTGCATTAGCAGTCGTTAACAGCCACAAATCCGCAATGGGCCCGCGTGGTGGTTTATGGATACTATGGATGGTACTATGGATGGATCTCCCTATCCATCCATAGTGAAGGCTCGTGCCCCAGCAGTGGGGACATCAAATGAGCTGATGATGTTGATGATATATTGTTTTCGTAAGTTTACGCGAACACTACACATTTAAATGAAACAACTTTTACATTACATCAGATCACCCTTACATCAGATTTGATAAACCACAAATACTTGCTAGAGAACAACGATTCATCCCTAGGATGATACGCGAGGCTATTGAAATTAAAAAACATCACCAGCCTGGGATCCCATCATACAACATATTAAATCCCAGCACCAACACCATACTGCCAGATCAAAAGATACTGTAAGCTCTTTCTGCGTAAAACGGAACGCACCTGATTAAATTTAAATGAGGGTATACAAGCTACTAACTAATTATGAGATGACCAACCTCTCAGTCTCCCTGTGACCACGGACCCTGCAAAGGGTTCGAAATGTCAGGATAAACATTAAAAGTAATGATGTTGATGATGTCTTACTACGCTCAAACAACGTACACATAGAACCTATCACGGCCACGGATATTGGAACAGCTCGGAACAGTCCAAGCGCAGCTGTTCATGCCCCTTGAGAGGTTGTCTACGTTTGGGTTGCTTGAGCTCGCTTCTATGAAGCCTACCTTCTGCAGTCCCCTTATTTTGTGCTTGCAATCCGTTTGCAGCGGGCGGTGGGCGGGCTGCAGCGAGGCGCGAGGGTCGGGGGAGCAGCCGATGCTGGCCGCCGCCGCACCAAGCAGACGGATGCTCGCTCCCGGACGACATCATCGTCGTAGCCACTCAGTCGCAAGTTGGCAGCCGAGCTGACAACACTATCGTCGGTCGACTTCGGCGACCTAACATTTTAGGTGCGTCGGTGATTAACAAAAATTTTTTTTTTAATTAACTATTCTAACGCGTTTTGCCTTTTTATTTTTTTATTTTCCCATTAGTGCAATTTAAACGAACATCATGTTTAATTTGAGTTCCGGGACAGTGTCGTTGCCGTTATTTTTAAAACTTGTACGAGAAGTTCCGGATACTAAGCGGCGGCGTCAAAGGTAAGTTTGAAACTTTCTTCCCGCGCAGCCGCGACCGATTTCGTGCGCCGTTCGTTTCGCCCCGAAGAAAAACTTTCGGTACTTCAGGCCCCCAGGAAATATGAGTCAAAAATGGTTTATTAATAAAAAGTTTTAATGTTTTAGTCTGTGAAAACGCAGTTGGCGCAAATGTAAGAGACGGCCACAGTTACTCCAACGCCAATATGTGGTCAAAGTCTTCTGCATGCTGCTTTAGCGGCGGAGGGCACTCTTACAAAGGCAGATGTAAACAAAAGAAATTTTGTTGTGAGTTAATACTATTGTAAACTATTTACATTTAATTTTTTTTCTATGTGTTTATCAAATAATTATTTATGAGTTTATTCCGCTTCAACATATGTATTTCATATACGATAAATTTGTGCAAAATGTGTGAATTTTTCATTTGCTTCCTATTCATTGTTTTATTTAACTTAGGTACATAATATTTGGCTTTTAAACAAACACATAAGTTTATTTAGAATTATTTAAATTGGCAATTGAACAATGAACCTAAAACTAAAAACCTTAAAAAATATAATAAAATAACTAAAATAAATTATTAAAAGGAGTCCCTTTAGGCAAGGTTCCGAAGAGTAGCGTTCTCCCTTTGAATAGCTAGACTAATTCTTTGTCCGAGGTAGCTGCCAGCTCTTCAGTCTCCTGTGATTTCGACCAATCATTTTGCTATTTCCTTAAAAAGCCTTATAGCGCTAGGACCCCACGGACCAAGGGTCTCGACACCAAATGGGACAAAATCATATTCGGAGCCTAGACCTTTTTGCTTTCTTTTAAATTTTAATATAACATTCGATGGAACATCAATAATTTGGAAAAAACAATTTTTTTTCGTAAAAAAACTTACTAACAATTATCGCATTTTATAACAACACTTTTTGGTATATGTAATCTTTTCTCAACTTCCCCACGAAGTACTTTGAAAAATCTGCAAAGTTTCACCGTGTAGAAAATACAGTGTTGGCAAAAATCTCAAAGTTTTTATTACTGAAATCTGAAATTCGGTGGAACACCAATAATTTATCTTTAATTTTTTTTTAACACTTCGATTGCAATTTCCGTGGCCAAATATCTAAAAGTTGTTAAGTACAAAATTCGGTGAAGCACCAGTAGTTTGTCGCTTATTTATATTTAAACATTCTGACTGGATTTCCGTTGCCAAAAATCTCAAAGGTTTTAAGTACAAAATTCAGCGGAACACTAATAATTTGTCGCAAATTTTTTTTTTACATTCTGACTGTGAATCCGTTGGCAAAATTTGTAATCTTTTGAGAACAAAATACGGTGAAACACCATCAATTAGTCACTAATTTATTATTTGACCCTCTGATTGCGATTTCTGTTGGCAAAAATCTGAAAGTTTTTAAGTACAAAATTCAGCGTAACACCAATAATTGGTCGCTAATTTACTATTTAACCCTCTGATTGCGATTTCCGTTGGAAAATATCTGAAAGTTTTTAAATATAAAATTCAGCGGAACACAAATATTTTTCGCTAATTTAATATTTAAGTACGAAATTCAGAGAAGCACTAATAGTTTGTCGCTAATTGATTTTTTTTACATTCTGACTGCGATTTCCGTTGTTAAAATCTGAAAGTTTTTAACTACAAAATTCGGTGGAACACCAATAATTTGTCGTTAATTTATTATATAACCCTTTAATTGCGATTTCCGTTGGAACATATTTGACGGTTTTAAGTACAAAATTCGTATACCAATAATTTGTCGCTAATTTATTATTTAACACTCTGATTGCGATTTCCGTTGGTAAAAATCTTAAAGTTTTTAAGTACTCATTTCGGTGGAACACCAATAATTCGTCGCTAATTAATATTTTTACATATTGACTGCGATTTCCGTTGTTAAAATCTGAAAGGTTTTAAGTACAAAATTCGGCGGAACACCTATAATTTGTCACTAATTTATTTTGTAACACTCTTGATTGCGATTTCCGTTAGCAAAAATTTGAAACTGTGAAAATAGAAAGATTCGGTGGAGCATCATTCATCAATTCGTCACTATTTATTTTAACACTTGATTGGTATTTTAAATCTTTTCTCAACTTTGCAAAATTATACCGTGTAAAATACCGCGACCAACAATCTTATTATTTTTTATCACTTTTATTTATTTTTTAGTGCGAGATGAGAATGAAGTTTCCCAATATTTGGACACCCACAGAGAATTCCTGGAGACTTATGTCACAGAGAATGTCTCGTTGGAGGATATGGAAAATATGTTCGTCAAAAAGATGAGGTTTCATTATGTAAGTATCTTTTAAATGAATATTATTCATTAATATTTAAAAGTGGTGACAAAAAAATCTGATTTTTTAAATAATTTAAACACATATTTTTCTATATAAAATAAGAAAAAACGTACTAAAAACGCACTACAAGTTATAAAGTTATTTTTTTTAAATAATTATAAAATACAGTAAAAAACTAAATGCCTACCCGATCCAGCCACGAATCGAACCTGGGTCTTCCGCAATCCGGGCGGCTGCACTGATCATTATGCTACCGGGAAGGCTGACGTAAGCACTGAATTTTTACACTGCTTTTTAATTTTTGAGTGCTTTTAGCGGCACAGTGCCATCTATCCAACGGTTATTGCAACCGATGCCTATGCAGATTCATCTATACAGATGAAATACCACTTTGATAACAAAACGCTATTTTTAAGTGCTAATTGCTGCACTGAAGCTGAATTAAATATTTATAAAATACAGTAAAAACATTAGTTTACGTCAGCCTTCCCGGTAGCAATGGTCAGTGCAGCCGCCCGGATTGCGGCGCCAGGTTCGATTCCTAGCTGGTAGGCATTTAATTTTTTCACTGTATTTTATAAATATTTAATGCAGCTTCAGTGCAGCAATTAGCACTTAAAAATAAAAAGTAAAAATTATTAAACTTTAGTTAAATTCAAATATTGCTGCCGAAAAGTGCAAGAAAACATATTTTTTTCCATATTTTTAAATTTTTTGTAATATTTCAGGCTGACGATGAAGCAAGTTCCAATAAAAGACTTTCAAGGCTTTTAAAAAAGAAACCGCTAAAGACTTCTTTCACGGTAAGTACTTAGCTATAAGATATCTATTTGTATTTCTTCGCGTTGCATTGGTGTGATATAACGCGATTCAAATAGGATGGCGGCTGTGAAGTTAGTCACAAATCGCGTCGCAGTAGCGAATTAAGTTGTCATCGGGACGATATATATATGTGTTAATCCAGGTTATAAACTACCTGTATGCTGAATTTCATCCAAATCCATCCATCTGTTGCAGCGTGAAGAAGCAACAAATGTACACACATACACAGAAACTTTCGCATTTATAATATTAGTGTGATGTGATGTGATGGTTTGGCTCACAAAGGTATCAACATACTTTCAGATCTCTTTCTGACATATAAGTCAAAGGTTGTTGCAAAAACGAAAGCACTGCGCTGAATGCACCATTCAACGCCAATGTTATATTTGCGGATCTCACTTATAAAAATTACAATAAACTACTTCGCATTTCATGTTTGTCAAAATTTTCTTGTATCGACTTAAGTATGTGTGTACGTGGCAGACCGTGAAAGTGACACATTGAGTTAGTTTTCGTGACGACAGCAAACAGGCCAATTAGTGCATAGTATTTTCATTCTAGTTCCCATAAGAAAGAAATTATATTCGCGAAGGTCGTGGGTTCGAGTCCCACGCGGACCGAGGCGGGCGAAAGGGGATGCATGAGGCACTTCTACGAGTAGATAAAAAATAGACCCGTCATCTCCTTTCAAGTGCTATTTTTCAAGTCTTAC
Organism: Eudonia mercurella; assembly: GCA_963082485.1. NCBI lineage: Eukaryota > Metazoa > Arthropoda > Insecta > Lepidoptera > Crambidae > Eudonia > Eudonia mercurella. The sequence goes on from OY720022.1 coordinate 22,110,257, forward strand.
ATATTATCATTTTAAAATATTTTCGTGTAACACCGAGGCGTCGTAACATGACGCCTCGTTGGCCCAGTGGGAAATTCAGTAAACATTTTTAGATTCTTAATTCAAAGTTAAAAGTTCAAGTAGAATTATTATACTTTAACATTTATGAATACTTATTTGAAATAAAGTTTGCATTATTATTACTATTATTATTATGATTTAGTTAGGTTAGTATGCAAAAAATATTGAAGACACCTTCTGCAAAAATAAGCAAAAATTTAAAGCAGATCCGGCAGCAAATTCTTAAATTAATCATCATCATCATCATCATCTAAATTAATAAAATAATATAATTATAACCATAACTCGAAACTACAAAAAATCGCGGAACAATACATAAGGGTTCGGGCCATGATCTCCTCTACCTTCTGGACACTTGTGTCTGGCTTGGATCGGGCTGTCGGAGCAGCGTACTGTTGGTATGGTGTACTGCCCATGCAGCATACCGTCGATATGGTGTACTGTCGATTTCGTGAACTAAACCCTATGCTTACAGAGACTAAAGAGTAAGTGTAGGTACAAAATTTAAAAAAATCCTTTCCTTGTGGATATACGTACTGTAGGTAAAAACTTGATGTCAGATCATTATGATGTCTAGTATTTTTAAACCGGTTAACAAAACCTTTGTTTTTAAATACTGTGTCTATCTTCTAATATCAATATTGTTAGACATAAGTTCGGTTGATACTAGATAAGTTTATAAAAAGCGCTGAAAGCAACACGGTTCTTGATGCATGCAGACTGAATGCGCGTACGCATCCGTATCAGATAGAAACTGTCTCCAGTTGAAAGTCACTGATGAAATTACATCCTCAAAAAATGTCAATGTCAGGGCGTAGCTACCCCCGTGTTTACTAGTACAATTCTATTGAAGAATTAACTTCATTATATTCTTCATGTTGCAGAATTTGGTAAAAAAATTAAAAGATTGTCAGTGTGAACTTACCGTCGTCTGGGAATTGGCAAAAACCATTACCAATGCGGTCAGCGTTGATGCATTTAGAGTCTACAAAATGTATCCAGACAACTCGTCATTCATACAGTGTTTGGTCGCTGACGGAAAAGTAAGTTGTAACATACAAAAAAAAAATTAAGTACTATTTTATCATGTTTTTTAAATGATTATCTACATATTTGAAAAAAGAAGTTAACAGTCACTATAAAAATTTACACTTTATTTCTGCGGCCAAGAACAAATAAATACATATTTCCCTTGCAGCATCTACTTATAAAATCTGGAACGCAGCTAGAGAGAACGGATCCTCAACAAGTTTTAATAGCTCTAGAAGCAGCTACAAAAAAGCGTGTCATACGCACTTCTAGGGCTGAGGACCCTGTTCGATTTCCAGATAATCCAACAGAACTATTGAAATCGTTTAAGGTTAAAAATGTGGTAGGTATTACTTCTTTTTTTTCATTACAGATGCTTTGAGAAAATACCAGGGTCTCAATTTTGTCATGACCAATGCATCCGCTCTATTAATCGGACACCAGTATATTATAATTTTTTCAGGAAGAGGCAAATTATATTTTCTATCAGCCTATTTTGTTGGTTAACGGCAAGACAGGCTATGTCATTGAAATGTGGCGAGTACACGACAGGTTTGGACCCAAGGACGAAGAAATCAGCGCAAATTACGTGCTGTGGGGAAGCATGGCACTTCACTTTTGTATGCAGTTTCTCGATAAAAAAAAGGAAGGAAGTATGTCGGAATTCCTTTTGGACGTCGTCAAGTAAGTTAAGTTTTTAAAAACATAATTTAAGACTAAATTATTTTATTATTGATACTTGTTTATAAATAATTGTGTATGTACTTTTATGGTATGTACGGAATAGATAGAAGAAAAAATTGATATTGTTGTAATTCTCCTACCTTTTGTTCGTATACCACAATGAATACCAAATCAGAAATACCCACTCAAAATGATTTCTGTACAAGTAGATACATGGCAGTCTGCTGTGGCTATAATTTATTTTTTTTGTTTAAAGGTCAATTTTTGAAGATATGGTATCGTTAGATCAACTTATTAAGCGTATCCTTGAGTTTGCTCAGCGGTTAGTTAACGCTGACAGAGCGTCCATGTTCCTTGCCGATTATAAAAACCACGAATTGGTGTCAACCGTGTTTGACCTCAAATTCGAAGCTGGGCAAGAAAAAGATATTGAGAAAAAAGAAATCCGGATGCCAATGAACCGAGGCATTGCAGGGTACGTGGCGCTCTCTGGGGAAACAATGAACATACCGGACGCGTACGCTGATTACCGGTTTAACAGGTGTGTCATTTAGTGTATTTTATATATTATTTTATCAATAGTTTATTTTGTAGTAGGTAGTATGTTTCACAGGATGTGTATAAAAACTTATTTGCTCAAATTGTTGTAATGTTTTAGGGAGGTCGACGAAGCAACAGGATACAAGACAGTCAGCATTCTTTGCATGCCGATTAAAATCGACAGCAAAGTTATTGGCGTTGTGCAAATGGTGAATAAGAGGACCAACAGTGTCTTCCACCATGACGACGAAATTGCATTTGAAATTTTCTCTTCATTCTTTGGTTTAGCTCTGCACAATGCTCGGCTATACGATAGAATTAGGAGAAAAGAGCAAAAGTATAAGGTTGCTTTAGAGGTACTCAGCTACCATAACACCTGCAAAGAGAATGAAGTAGTAGAGCTACTTTCGAGCCGGTGTGATATGGCTTGTGATTTTAACAACTTTAAATTGGATCCCTACAAGTTAAATGATATCCAGAAATGTAAATCGATCATTAAAATGTTTGGAAATCTATTCCAAATAAACAAATTTGACATCAAGACACTTGGACGGTTTTTACTTACGGTTAAAAAAAACTATAGATTAGTTCCGTACCACAACTTTGACCATGGATGGTCTGTGGCGCACGCTATGTATAACATCTTACGTTGTGATCATAAGGGAAGATTTGATTATCACAGGGTAAGTGATAATTAAATTTGATTAGTTTATTATATAAGTTTTATATTACGAGTATTCATATCAATATTCATTTAATCACTATCAATTGGAACATCATACATAAATTTCTCCGGAGCAGTTTACGAGATTCTATCAATTCACCAGATCCGTAATGCAGTAAATTCTCAACTCAGCAGATTAGCATTTAACCAGAAGTACCAGACCGATTAAACAGAAAAACAAATTGGTTCAAAAAAAATATTATCATGTATCAACAGAAACGAATTAATGACATAAAAATTAAAATCTTAGGTTATTCGGTTAGTCAAAGAAGCTAGAAGATACTTAACTATCATTCACACTAGCTTTATCATCCTAGCAGTCTGAAATATATTTACTATTATATTTTTTGTCATTTTTTTACATTTTGTTTTCTCTAAAATACAATGTTTTTTATTGTCATTTCCGGAACTTCTGATTCTTTTTTTATATTAGAATCCATGCAAAGACGGTTTAATTATTTTTTTTGTGTTCATGATTTCGGTGCCACCCTTCAATGGAATTTGTATCTCTACTCATTTCACCATTACAGCTGGAAATATCGCTGCTTATTTTTTTATGTTTTTAAGTCACAAATTTACCTTACAACATTATTAGCATCATAACTAACATAAACTTAAACATTGGTAGAAATAAATAACAATAAGTAATACTAGCTATATTTAAAAAAAGTTAAATTGCAATCAAATTAAAATAATGAATATCATTTATCAGCTTTTGATAACGATGTCCATGAAATTATTATTTAAACAACACTAAAAAAATTGCAATAAAAGAAATGTCAAAGCTTCCGAACAATAAATTTTAATAAGGCGCTTGTATATTTTTTTTATAGTTTGCATTCAAAATATTACATCAGACAGTATAAAGATTTGGTAGGGATTAACATGTTATTTTGGAAGGCTTTCAACTTATCTGGCAAATGGTTGTATACTTTGATAGCCATAAAGTAACAACGCCAGATGCACTGCAAGTACAATTATACCATTTCACGGCGTCTGTCGTCGTGATACATACGTCCTTGCTTATCTACTACTACTATAAAGATATTGAGCATGGTTTTTTATCCAGTGTACACAGCTCATTGATACTTATTTATGTAGTTATATTTGGATTAATGTGTTTTGTATTTTCAGAGGCTGGCACTATTTGTCGCCAGCTTGTGCCACGACTTAGATCACCGTGGTTACACAAATAAGTACATGAGCGAGACAGCTTCGCCTCTCGCGGCAATGTACACCACATCTACCCTAGAACATCACCATTTCAACAGCACAGTTATCATCTTGCAACAGGTAAGTCTCTATTTCTTTTAACTGAGTTTAGCATTTGGTTTTGAAAACTAAAGCATTGTTTAATTGGTCAATAGCGTTAAATGTGTAATAATGCAAGCAAAATGGAAAAAAGATGCGTACAGAAAATGGATAACAAATAAAACCAAATAGTGTTCGTTGGATGCTTTCAATCTGACATATACAAATATGTTTATGTTTTCTAAAGTTTACGCAAAGAGACATTGAAATGAAACCACTTTTACAGATCTACTCGCGTTTATCTATACATATAATAAGAACGTAGAGATAAAAAAATCTGTGATTGCAAGATATCAAAAAAAAAATTACACAGGGTGCCTTAAAATCACTTACGGAACACGATGGAACGATAGAATAGTTTAAAAAGAAATTGTTTGTTTGTTTGTTTGAACCCGATAAACTCGAGAACTACTGAACGGATTTTGATCCGGTTTTTACCAAAATGCTGAGAAAATTCCGGAGAATAAGATATGCTACATAAATACTCGAAAATTGTTAATTTTTATTTGGTCTAAGCCGGGCTTTAATCCGTGGTTGCTTGGCAATTAAAGTTTATTATGTAACATAGGGGAATTTTTTTAAATGAGTTTTACGGCTCTTGGTTCTTTGCCCTTTAGAGTCTGTCATTGATTATTGTTGCCATGAGAATACCGATTTTGATGCGGTTATCACCAAAATGCTTAGAAAATTTCGGAAAATAACATACAAATTAAAAAATATTAAACAAATTTTGATATACGTATTTACGCTACCAACTGTTAGATACGTTCGTTGAGTTATTATTTTAGAAAAGTTTTGTTACTCTCTAAGGTTACCTACCCTTTATAAATCTGTAAGGCACCTAAGCGAACATTAGCACCGCAGTAGTAAAGCAACGGAATATAAAAACAAACTCGAATTCAGGCACATCATTAAACTTGGCTGTACATACACCTTTTGTTTCATTTCCCAAAATAACCAATAATAATATATCTATGTAGTCGCGCCGCCTGCGCGCGGCGCTTATTCCAGTTTTCTAATACACAGAAATGTTAAAAGTTAAAACATTACCTATACTTGGCGGTATAAACCTCTGTGTCATTGCCCAAAATAATGTCTCTCTTTTTTTAGCTATGCATAGAAATGTTACTCATTAAATTTGTCTGTATAAAACATTGTATCAATGCCCAAAATCATGTCTCTAATTTTTTAGTTATGCATAGAAATGTTACTCATTAAAATAGGCTGTATAAAACTTTGTATCATTGCCCAAAATCATGTCTCTATTTTTTTAAATATTGCACATAGAAGATATCTTGAATTACAAAACTTGGCTCTATGATGGCTTATGAATCGCCTAAGTCTTGGCTTTACTATTACCCGGTCAAGTTAACTTGGCACCTGGCTCGAAAACGTCGCTTACACTCAGGTGCCGACTTAACTTGACCGGGTAGTAGTTAGGCAAAGACTTAGGCGATTGATAAATTTAGTGCAAACGGGTGATACTGAATTAAGTCTTCATTTGTTACAGGAGGGTCATAACATCTTTGCAAATATTTCAAGTGATGATTACAAAAAAGTACTAGGTTACATTCGTCATGCTATTCTCGCCACAGATTTGGCCGTATTCTTCCCTAATCTAGACAAAATGGAAAAACTTCAATCTTCAGAGTGTCAAGATAAGTTCGACTGGGATATCCCTGTTCACTGGTTAGTTTTATAAAATAATATAAATATAATATAATATAAATATTTATAAATAAAATACTTTTACTCTATGTTTTAATGCCTGTAAGTTTTATCATGCTCAGAGGTCAAATAGTGTTAAAGGCATCGGGTGATACTTCTAGTTTTGCGAATAACCACCAGCTCTAGCTTAGTCAGTAAGGATGTAAAATCATACCCTGATTGGATAACAGTGTTTATATAACTAGCCCGGTTAGCTATCATCATCTTATTAAGTTCAGTAGCCATAAAGACTACCTTACGAGTATTGTTACAACATGACAGCTATATTTAGAATTATATTTTTTAAAGTAAATTCAATGGCTACTAGCAATTCTGCTATTTAATAGATGTATAACTAATGGATCACTAAGGTTGTTAAAACTTATTCTCATATATAGACATGGGTGTCCAATCAAAAAAATTTTTTTTTTTGTCAAAAACAAATAACAAATTTTCATTTGACAAATAACATTTGACAAAATTATACGTGATAAATTTATCACTTTACAAACTATTGTTTAATAAACTACTCATTAGACAATATATTTACTAAAAAAAATTTCATTATGCTAAAGTATTATTTCACAAATTAATTATTTTTTAAACATGTTAGTTGGCAAAACAAAGCAAAGCATAAATAGCATTTAACAAAATGCATTGCTTGGTAAATATTGAAAACTGAAACAATGGCTGGTTAGGTTAGATTAGAACTGCGACCACAACGCCAGAACCAAATTAGCTACTTATTTCGCTTAGTTAAGGCAGTGTGTATTTTTTTAAATGACTTAAGTATTTAGGACAATATATTTAGGATATTTTACTTTAAGCACGAAATTAAATAATATGTGTAGAGTCAACTGAAACAATGGCTGGTTAGGTTAGGTTAGAACTGCGACCATTCTACTTATTTCGCTTAGTTAAGGCAGTGTATATTTTTTTAAATGACTATATATTTAGGACAATATATTTAGGATATTTTACTTTAAGCACGAAATCATATAATATGTGTAGGGTCAACTGAAACAATGGCTGGTTAGGTTAAGTTAGAACTGCGACCACAACGAGAGTGCCAGAACCAAATTCTACTTATTTCGCTTAGTTACGGCAGTGTGTATTTTTTTTAATGACTACTTTTTAAATAGTTTGAATGATTACCTTTTATTTTGTTTAAGTGTTTTGTTGAAAAATATTGTAATTCAGTAAGTTAATTTTTATTTGATTTCAATGTTAACTTTAGTTTTAGAATACTTAATTATATTATTGATTTCCTAATTTATACCAATTCTTTAGTCTGTGGTAAATTCGAATTGAGAGGGGATGATGAGGTTTTAGTTTTTGTTTATTTTTCTATTTATTTTATCTATGGAATTAGTATTGGTACAAAATTATTACTTGCCTATAAATAATCTGTCCAAGATGAAAAATTCAACCATGCAATTTAAAAAAAGACAGTGCAATAATACGAAATAGTACGGCAATAGGTCTAAAATACCGCCTTTTGTACGGCTTCGCGTAAGTATTGGTTAGAAAATAGTTATTTTTACAAACTAATAATTTATCTACTAACTTTTTGTAAAATCACCAATTTGGCAAACGAATTATTAAGTCAAGTGAATATTATTAAAATCTTAGAATAGGCGTTATTAATCTAAGATTAAAATAATATTTTAACAGTAGAAATATTTGCTAAGTAAAACATTTTGCGAAACCTTTATTATGTCAAATGTTTATTTTTAAAGTAATGTTTGCGAAATGAAAGTTTGTCAAATGATTAGTTTTTCAAACGTTGTTTGTAAAATGATCTTTTGTCATACGTTTTTTGTTAAACAATAGTAATCCATAGACATGTTTTATAATTTGGTATTATGGTGGTTAAAACAATGTTTTTCTATTTTGATGTCGGAATTGTTTTGGTTATATTAACCTGTTCATCATCATCGTCGATAACAGCTTGTAAACGACCCACTGATGAGCGTATGCCATTTCATTTAAACAATATGGCATATAAAACAAGCATGATCTTAAGATAGTTAACATGTTCTGCCGATGTTCGTATTTATTGGGTTAGTAGTCAATGTTTGACTTTAACACAAAAATGAGTATTTAGGTGGTAGGTAGTGTACTTTTAAACACAGATTGAGTTTAACATTAAATTCTTTTGTAGTGATCTTGCCATGGCTATATCAATGACGGCAGCCGATCTCTCAGCTTCAGCAAAGCCCTGGAAGGTGCAAATAAAGACAGTAAAAGTAATTTTTGAAGAGTTTTATGCACAGGGCGACAAGGAAAGATCTGCCGGAAAAACTCCTATTCCGATGATGGATAGATATCAACCCGGGGAACAACCTGCAAGTCAGGTAAATAATAACGTATCTATGTGTTACACTTCAATATACACAATTGTTTTAACAAGTATTGTGTAAGCTTCAAATTCTGCACCCCGGTCATAATAATACTACATGAGGTCTTTAAATCTGTATTCTTGTAGAATAATGAATATACTACACTAAATAAACAATAAGTATACAATATATACAATAAAGTTTTATAGAAATATGTATTATTTGGCAAACGAGTATTACCTATGCATTAATTTTCAGGTTGGTTTTTTGAGCCAAATATGTCTCCCATGTTACTCCATGTTACATAGCATTTTACCTCGAACATATGAAATGTACGAAATGGCTCAGTCAAATCTTGACAATTGGGAAAGGAGAGCGAAAGATATTAGGGATCCAAAAAATAATGATGGACTTTACACTCGGATGTACGATGTAACAAAGTTACCAGTCACAAACAGTTTTCCAGATCTTCCAATCAGGAAAATAATTGATGAAGGCGACGACATTAACATTTTCGAAGAAATCGATTTAGATTGTGTTGACCAGTCAATAGTAGAAAAGTATAGACAATCCCTTAGCATTAATGAAACGTCAACAGACGAAGCGTCTAACGATACAACAACTGCACATAGTGAAAACAGAAGCAGTTGGGGCAATATTGACGACGAAATCAAAATATTCGAAGAAGTAAATATTACAAATCCTGACCAGTCAATAGAACACAAAAAAAAGCAAACATTTGGCATCACTAAATCCTTAATAGGCGAAACATCTTCAGCAGAGGTTGAAAACCGAAGCAGATGTTTTCGCGAAGAAGGTGAATGCTCGAAATGGTTTGATGAAGATTCCGTTATAATTGAAACTAAGGCAGATATAAGTGTCGTTGAAAATGTCAGCGACAATAATGAAGATGAGAAATAATCTGAGAAAGATAATGATGATGAAGAATATTAGCAAATCAGCAAAATTATGACGATGAACCAACGTTTAAAGATAAATACTATTGACGAATACCATAATTATGAAATAGTTCTTCTTATTGAACTTCATATACCGGGGGTTTCAGATACTAATAACAGCAAAATGAATACCACATGAATCGTTCATGTAGGTATCTTTAAAAAGGTTATACAAGACATTTTAATGTTAAAAATTACCTAGTAGCCTTATACCCTGTAGTCTGGGCTAAGAATAAGGCTTTGGTAACTCCTGCCTGTCGTAGAAGGCGACTGAAGGGGGCCTCGGCGGAAAAGGCAAACAGCAGCAGATATGCTACAGGTGTTGGCGGACCCGGCGAAGTAGGCAAGGTGGATGGCCTAGAGGGCGGCGGTAGTGAGCATAGCTGCTAACGTCGACCAGACACATCATCCGAACCTTCTACGATTTTTCCATTTAACTAGATTAAAGAGGAAGAGGACGAGTGAGTGCACCGCGTACGTTTAAACACCCTAAGATATTGCTTTTTTGACCGTTCCAAATTATCGTCTTCTTTTTAATTATTATTGATGACTTATAGCAATGGGATAACTTAAACAGGTCAACTCATTAAACGCATTCTTCATCTTAACATTTAGGTAACGAAGACAGAGCGTCTACGTTCATTGCCGATAACAATTGGTGTCGACAGTTTTTTTACCTTTTTAAAACTGGGTAAGAAAAAGATATTGAGATTAAAAACATTTGAATGCCAAGACCAATGAAGGGTTTGTGGCGCTCTCAGAGGAAACAATGAACACACCAAACGCGTATGCATACTAGTGATTTAACAGGTGTGTCATTTATTAAATTATTATTTTATATATTATTCTATCAATAATGTAATTCGTGATAGAATATTCCACTCTCATATTTCATTCTCACACTAGCTTTATCATCCTAGCAGTCTGAAATATATTTACTTTAATATTTTTTGTCATTTTTTTACATTTTGTTTTTTATAAAATACAATGTTTTTTATCTGGGGGCACGTCCGTGCCCCCACCAAGTCGAGCAAAAAAGCGTCACGGCCGTGCCATCCTTTTCTCGAAGCAATTCAGACCATTTTCGACCCCCTGTAACTTCGTTGTGGATAAAACTAGAAGACTGAAATTTTCAGTAACCATGCAGGCATTGTAAAGACACGTATATTTCAAATTTCATTCAATTTGAACCAGTATTTTAAGAATTATAACGGGTCAAATTTCTTAATTTTGTCACTCACTGACTGACTCACCGATCATCAAAATTCTAAGGCACTTCTAGCAAACCTAGAAGCTTCAAATTTGGAATATAAGTAGTGTTTGGTGTATGAATCAAGGAAAAACTAAAATATTTTGCAATTTCGGTCCAGTTTTCTAGATACACCAACTGCATAAATAGCTTTGTAATCCCATATAAATGTATAGGATTACAAAGTTACATGTGCAGTTAATGAATCCACTGATTCATGTATAATATAATGGAATAATAGGTTCAGTTAAATTTTTCAATATTGGCTTTATTCGTAACGATATTTTATTTTATTTATTTTACGGCAATTATTATTATTGCGTGCGAAGCCGCGGGTTTAAGCTAGTCCCATATAAATATAGGCGCATGGTAGTGCCCCTGCCAAATCGAAAGGAAAAAAGTAGAACTGTCTCTACAAAATACAAAAAGAAATGAGATCCCATCAAAAACAATACTTGTCAAAAAAACCAAGTCTCGCAACTCAGTTGTTCTGCGGTAAAAAGTTGTGAGATCCATGTAATACCAAGTCGGTTATTAATTTATTCAGTCTCTACTTAAGCGACTTTCTGTCTTAATACGTCCAGTCTCTAAGACCACGATCGTGGTCCATAACATTCTTTAATGTTTTATATAAATATATTGAGACTTGGCCATCGCCTGAAAACACGTGTAAATTCAATCGCCTGAAAACACATGTAAATTCAATTTTTTAGTGCGATGGCCAAGTCTCAATATATTTATATAAAACATTAAAGAATGTTATGGACCACGATTTGCGCGAGACTTGGTTTTTTTGACAAGTATTGTTTTTGATGGGATTGTCATTTCCGGAACTTCTGCTTCTTTTTTTATATAAGAATGCATGCAAAGACGGTTTAATTATTTTTTTTGTGTTCATGATTTCGGTGCCATCCTTCAATGGAATTTGTATCTTTACTCTTCTGACTATTACAGCTGGAAATATCGCTGCTTATTTTTTTTGTTTTTAAGTCACAAATTTACCTTACAACATTATTAGCATCATAACTAACATAAACTTAAATATTGGTAGAAATAAATAACAATAAATAATACTAGCTATATTTAAAGAAGTCAAATTGCAATCAAATTAAAATAATTAATATCATTTATCAGCTTTTGATAACGATGTCCATGAAATTATTATTTAAACAACACTAAAAAAATTGCAATAAAAGAAATGTCAAAGCTTCCGAACAATAAATTTTAATAAGGCGCTTGTATATTTTTTTTATAATTTGCATTCAAAATATTACATCAGACAGTATAAAGATTTGGTAGGAATTAACATGTTTTTTTGGAAGGCTTTCAACTTATCTGGCAAATGGTTGTCTACTTTGATAGCCATAAAGTAACAACGCCAGATGCACTGCAAGTACAATTATACCATTTCACGGCGTCTGTCGCCGTGATACATACGTCCCTGCTTGTCTACTACTACTATAAAGATATTGAGCATGGTTTTTTATCCAGTGTACACAGCTCATTGATACTTATTTATGTAGTTATATTTGGATTAATGTGTTTTGTATTTTCAGAGGCCGGCACTATTTGTCGCCAGCATGTGCCACGACTTAGATCACCGTGGTTACACAAATAAGTACATGAGCGAGACAGCTTCGCCTCTCGCGGCAATGTACACCACATCTACCCTAGAACATCACCATTTCAACAGCACAGTTATCATCTTGCAACAGGTAAGTCTCTATTTTTTTTAACTGAATTTAGCATTTGGTGTTGAAAACTAAAGCATTGTTTAATTGGTCAATAGCGTTAAATGTGTAATAATGCAAGCAAAATGGAAAAAAGATGCGTACAGAAAATGGATAACAAATAAAACCAAATAGCGTTCGTTGGATGCTTTCAATCTGACATATACAAATATGTTTATGTTTTCTAAAGTTTACGCAAAGAGACATTGAAATGAAACCACTTTTACGGATCTACTCGCGTTTATCTATACATATAATAAGAACGTAGAGATAAAAAAAATCTGTAATAGCAAGATATCAAAAAAAAAACATTACACAGGGTGCCTTAAAATCACTTACGGAACACGATAGAATAGTTTAAAAAGAAATTGTTTGTTTGTTTGTTTGTTTGTTTGAACCCGATAAACTCGAGAACTACTGAACGGATTTTGATCCGTTTTTTACCAAAATGCTACGAAAATTCCGGAGAATAAGATATGCTACATAAATACTCGAAAATTGTTAATTTTTACTTGGTCTAAACCGGGCTTTAATCCGTGGTTGCTTGGCAACAACTTTTTTTTTTTTTTTCTTTTTGTTGATGGCTTTGTGCGATTAGCACATTTAGCCAGTGTCAAAGTAATTTTTCTAACAAGTTATACATAAATAAACAATATTTCTTTTCTGTATGATGATTATGAATGATAATAAAAATGAGAAGTGAGAAATGATATACCCCCCAACCCCTTGAGTATCTCAGTAAAGATATGGGGCTTTACTAAGTCCTCGGGCGGACTTCTTGAGAGAGTTTGAAAAGTGACGTTGCACTGTTTTGTTTCATTTGCCAACACTCATGCACACTCACGAACACTTAACGGTTAATAATCCACCATCATTTCACATTAATATTCGATATAACACAAATTTTCGAAAATAAAACAAAACCGTAGACATGACTCTTCACTTTCCCGCCAAGAAGTCCCAGGCAACAACTTATTATGTTGTAACATAGGAGAATTTTTTTAATGAGTTTTATGGCTCTGGGTTCTTTGCCCTTTAGAGCCTGTCATTGATAGTTGTTGCCATGAGAATACAGATTTTGATGCGGTTATCACCAAAATGCTTAGAAAATTTCGGAGAATAACATATAAATCGAAAAATGTTAAACAAATTTTGATATACGTATTTACGCTACCAACTGTTAGATACGTTCGTTGAGTTATTATTTTAGAAAAGTTTTGTTACTCTCTAAGGTTACCTACCCTTTATAAATCTGTAAGGCACCTAAGCGAACATTAGCACCGCAGTAGTAAAGCAACGGAATATAAAAACAAACTCGAATTCAGGCACATCATTAAACTTGGCTGTACATACACCTTTTGTTTCATTTCCCAAAATAACCAATAATAATATATCTATGTAGTCGCGCCGCCTGCGCGCGGCGCTTATTCCAGTTTTCTAATACACAGAAATGTTAAAAGTTAAAACATTACCTATACTTGGCGGTATAAACCTCTGTGTCGTTGCCCAAAATAATGTCTCTCTTTTTTTAGTTATGCATAGAAATGTTACTCATTAAATTTGTCTGTATAAAACATTGTATCAATGCCCAAAATCATGTCTCTAATTTTTTAGTTATGCATAGAAATGTTACTCATTAAATTTGTCTGTATAAAACATTGTATCAATGCCCAAAATCATGTCTCTATTTTTTTAAATATTGCACATAGAAGATATCTTGAATTACAAAACTTGGCTCTATGATGGCTTATGAATCGCCTAAGTCTTGGCTTTACTATTACCCGGTCAAGTTAACTTGGCACCTGGCTCAAAAACGTCGTCATTTACACTCAGGTGCCGACTTAACTTGACCGGGTAGTAGTTAGGCAAAGACTTAGGCGATTGATAAATTTAGTGCAAACGGGTGATACTGAATTAAGTCTTCATTTGTTACAGGAGGGTCATAACATCTTTGCAAATATTTCAAGTGATGATTACAAAAAAGTACTAGGTTACATTCGTCATGCTATTCTCGCCACAGATTTGGCCGTATTCTTCCCTAATCTAGACAAAATGGAAAAACTTCAATCTTCAGAGTGTCAAGATAAGTTCGACTGGGATATCCCTGTTCACTGGTTAGTTTTATAAAATAATATAAATATAATATAATATAAATATTTATAAATAAAATACTTTTACTCTATGTTTTAATGCCTGTAAGTTTTATCATGCTCAGAGGTCAAATAGTGTTAAAGGCATCGGGTGATACTTCTAGTTTTGCGAATAACCACCAGCTCTAGCTTAGTCAGTAAGGATGTAAAATCATACCCTGATTGGATAACAGTGTTTATATAACTAGCCCGGTTAGCTATCATCATCTTATTAAGTTCAGTAGCCATAAAGACTACCTTACGAGTATTGTTACAACATGACAGCTATATTTAGAATTATGTTTTTTAAAGTAAATTCAATGGCTACTAGCAATTCTGCTATTTAATAGATGTATAACTAATGGATCACTAAGGTTGTTAAAACTTATTCTCATATATAGACATGGGTGTCCAATCAAAAAAAATTTTTTTTTTTTTTAAAGACAAATAACAAATTTTCATTTGACAAATAACATTTGACAAAATTATACGTGATAAATTTATCACTTTACAAACTATTGTTTAATAAACTACTCATTAGACAATATATTTACTAAAAAAAATTTCATTATGCTAAAGTATTATTTCACAAATTAATTATTTTTTAAACATGTTAGTTGGCAAAACAAAGCAAAGCATAAAAAGCATTTAACAAAATGCATTGCTTGGTAAATATTGAAAACTGAAACAATGGCTGGTTAGGTTAGATTAGAACTGCGACCACAACGCCAGAACCAAATTAGCTACTTATTTCGCTTAGTTAAGGCAGTGTGTATTTTTTTAAATGACTTAAGTATTTAGAACAATATATTTAGGATATTTTACTTTAAGCACGAAATTAAATAATATGTGTAGAGTCAACTGAAACAATGGCTGGTTAGGTTAGGTTAGAACTGCGACCATTCTACTTATTTCGCTTAGTTAAGGCAGTGTATATTTTTTTAAATGACTATATATTTAGGACAATATATTTAGGATATTTTACTTTAAGCACGAAATCATATAATATGTGTAGGGTCAACTGAAACAATGGCTGGTTAGGTTAAGTTAGAACTGCGACCACAACGAGAGTGCCAGAACCAAATTCTACTTATTTCGCTTAGTTAAGGC
The DNA here is from genome assembly GCA_963082485.1 of Eudonia mercurella. Lineage (NCBI taxonomy): Eukaryota > Metazoa > Arthropoda > Insecta > Lepidoptera > Crambidae > Eudonia > Eudonia mercurella. The sequence goes on from OY720022.1 coordinate 22,125,831, forward strand.
AGTGTGTATTTTTTTAATGACTACTTTTTAAATAGTTTGAATGATTACCTTTTATTTTGTTTAAGTGTTTTGTTGAAAAATATTGTAATTCAGTAAGTTAATTTTTATTTGATTTCAATGTTAACTTTAGTTTTAGAATACTTAATTATATTATTGATTTCCTAATTTATACCAATTCTTTAGTCTGTGGTAAATTCGAATTGAGAGGGGATGATGAGGTTTTAGTTTTTGTTTATTTTTCTATTTATTTTATCTATGGAATTAGTATTGGTACAAAATTATTACTTGCCTATAAATAATCTGTCCAAGATGAAAAATTCAACCATGCAATTTAAAAAAAGACAGTGCAATAATACGAAATAGTACGGCAATAGGTCTAAAATACCGTCTCTTGTACGGTTTCGCGTAAGTATTGGTAAGAAAATAGTTATTTTTACAAACTAATAATTTATCTACTAACTTTTTGTAAAATCACCAATTTGGCAAACGAATTATTAAGTCAAGTGAATGTTATTAAAATCTTAGAATAGGCGTTATTAATCTAAGATTAAAATAATATTTTAACAGTAGAAATATTTGCTAAGTAAAACATTTTGCGAAACCTTTATTATGTCAAATGATTTTTTTTAAAGTAATGTTTGCGAAATGAAAGTTTGTTAAATGATTAGTTTTTCAAACGTTGTTTGTAAAATGATCTTTTGTCATACGTTTTTTGTTAAACAATAGTAATCCATAGACATGTTTTATAATTTGGTATTATGGTGGTTAAAACAATGTTTTTCTATTTTGATGTCGGAATTGTTTTGGTTATATTAACCTGTTCATCATCATCGTCGATAACAGCTTGTAAACGACCCACTGATGAGCGTATGCCATTTCATTTAAACAATATGGCATATAAAACAAGCATGATCTTAAGATAGTTAACATGTTCTGCCGATGTTCGTATTTATTGGGTTAGTAGTCAATGTTTGACTTTAACACAAAAATGAGTATTTAGGTGGTAGGTAGTGTACTTTTAAACACAGATTGAGTTTAACATTAAATTCTTTTGTAGTGATCTTGCCATGGCTATATCAATGACGGCAGCCGATCTCTCAGCTTCAGCAAAGCCCTGGAAGGTGCAAATAAAGACAGTAAAAGTAATTTTTGAAGAGTTTTATGCACAGGGCGACAAGGAAAGATCTGCCGGAAAAACTCCTATTCCGATGATGGATAGATATCAACCCGGGGAACAACCTGCAAGTCAGGTAAATAATAACGTATCTATGTGTTACACTTCAATATACACAATTGTTTTAACAAGTATTGTGTAAGCTTCAAATTCTGCACCCCGGTCATAATAATACTACATGAGGTCTTTAAATCTGTATTCTTGTAGAATAATGAATATACTACACTAAATAAACAATAAGTATACAATATATACAATAAAGTTTTATAGAAATATGTATTATTTGGCAAACGAGTATTACCTATGCATTAATTTTCAGGTTGGTTTTTTGAGCCAAATATGTCTCCCATGTTACTCCATGTTACATAGCATTTTACCTCGAACATATGAAATGTACGAAATGGCTCAGTCAAATCTTGACAATTGGGAAAGGAGAGCGAAAGATATTAGGGATCCAAAAAATAATGATGGACTTTACACTCGGATGTACGATGTAACAAAGTTACCAGTCACAAACAGTTTTCCAGATCTTCCAATCAGGAAAATAATTGATGAAGGCGACGACATTAACATTTTCGAAGAAATCGATTTAGATTGTGTTGACCAGTCAATAGTAGAAAAGTATAGACAATCCCTTAGCATTAATGAAACGTCAACAGACGAAGCGTCTAACGATACAACAACTGCACATAGTGAAAACAGAAGCAGTTGGGGCAATATTGACGACGAAATCAAAATATTCGAAGAAGTAAATATTACAAATCCTGACCAGTCAATAGAACACAAAAAAAAACAATCATTTGGCATCACTAAATCCTTAATAGGCGAAACATCTTCAGCAGAGGTTGAAAACCGAAGCAGATGTTTTCGCGAAGAAGGTGAATGCTCGAAATGGTTTGATGAAGATTCCGTTATAATTGAAACTAAGGCAGATATAAGTGTCGTTGAAAATGTCAGCGACAATAATGAAGATGAGAAATAATCTGAGAAAGATAATGATGATGAAGACTATTAGCAAATCAGCAAAATTATGACGATGAACCAACGTTTAAAGATAAATACTACTGACGAATACCATAATTATGAAATAGTTCTTCTTATTGAATTTCATATACCGGGGGTTTCAGATACTAATAACAGCAAAATGAATACCACATGAATCGTTCATGTAGGTATCTTTAAAAAGGTTATACAAGACATTTTAATGTTAAAAATTACCTAGTAGCCTTATACCCTGTAGTCTGGGCTAAGAATAAGGCTTTGGTAACTCCTGCCTGTCGTAGAAGGCGACTGAAGGGGGCCTCGGCGGAAAAGGCAAACAGCAGCAGATATGCTACAGGTGTTGGCGGACCCGGCGAAGTAGGCAAGGTGGATGGCCTAGAGGGCGGCGGTAGTGAGCATAGCTGCTAACGTCGACCAGACACATCATCCGAACCTTCTACGATTTTTCCATTTCACTAGATTAAAGAGGAAGAGGACGAGTGAGTGCACCGCGTACGTTTGAACACCCTAAGATATTGCTTTTTTGACCGTTCCAAATTATCGTCTTCTTTTTAATTATTATTGATGTCTTATAGCAATGGGATAACTTAAACAGGTCAACTCATTAAACGCATTCTTCATCTTAACATTTAGGTAACGAAGACAGAGCGTCTACGTTCATTGCCGATAACAATTGGTGTCGACAGTTTTTTTACCTTTTTAAAACTGGGTAAGAAAAAGATATTGAGATTAAAAACATTTGAATGCCAAGACCAATGAAGGGTTTGTGGCGCTCTCAGAGGAAACAATGAACACACCAAACGCGTATGCATACTAGTGATTTAACAGGTGTGTCATTTATTAAATTATTATTTTATATATTATTCTATCAATAATGTAATTCGTGATAGAATATTCCACTCTCATATTTCATTCTCACACTAGCTTTATCATCCTAGCAGTCTGAAATATATTTACTTTAATATTTTTTGTCATTTTTTTACATTTTGTTTTCTATAAAATACAATGTTTTTTATCTGGGGGCACGGCCGTGCCCCCACCAAGTCGAGCAAAAAAGCGTCACGGCCGTACCATCCTTTTCTCGAAGCAATTCAGACCATTTTCGACCCCCTGTAACTTCGTTGTGGATAAAACTAGAAGACTGAAATTTTCAGTAACCATGCAGGCATTGTAAAGACACGTATATTTCAAATTTCATTCAATTTGAACCAGTATTTTAAGAATTATAACGGGTCAAATTTCTTAATTTTGTCACTCACTGACTGACTCACCGATCATCAAAATTCTAAGGCACTTCTAGCAAACCTAGAAGCTTCAAATTTGGAATATAAGTAGTGTTTGGTGTATGAATCAAGGAAAAACTAAAATATTTTGCAATTTCGGTCCAGTTTTCTAGATACACCAACTGCATAAATAGCTTTGTAATCCCATATAAATGTATAGGATTACAAAGTTACATGTGCAGTTAATGAATCCACTGATTCATGTATAATATAATGGAATAATAGGTTCAGTTAAATTTTTCAATATTGGCTTTATTCGTAACGATATTTTATTTTATTTATTTTACGGCAATTATTATTATTGCGTGCGAAGCCGCGGGTTTAAGCTAGTCCCATATAAATATAGGCGCATGGTAGTGCCCCTGCCAAATCGAAAGGAAAAAAGTAGAACTGTCTCTACAAAATACAAAAAGAAATGAGATCCCATCAAAAACAATACTTGTCAAAAAAACCAAGTCTCGCAACTCAGTTGTTCTGCGGTAAAAAGTTGTGAGATCCATGTAATACCAAGTCGGTTATTAATTTATTCAGTCTCTACTTAAGCGACTTTCTGTCTTAATACGTCCAGTCTCTAAGACCACGATCGTGGTCCATAACATTCTTTAATGTTTTACATAAATATATTGAGACTTGGCCATCGCCTGAAAACACGTGTAAATTCAATCGCCTGAAAACACATGTAAATTCAATTATTTAGTGCGATGGCCAAGTCTCAATATATTTATATAAAACATTAAAGAATGTTATGGACCACGATCGTGGTCTTAGAGACTGGACGTATTAAGACAGAAAGTCGCTTAAGTAGAGACTGAATAAATTAATAACCGACTTGGTATTACATGGATCTCACAACTTTTTACCGCAGAACAACTGAGTTGCGAGACTTGGTTTTTTTGACAAGTATTGTTTTTGATGGGATTGTCATTTCCGGAACTTCTGCTTCTTTTTTTATATAAGAATGCATGCAAAGACGGTTTAATTATTTTTTTTGTGTTCATGATTTCGGTGCCATCCTTCAATGGAATTTGTATCTCTACTCTTCTCACTATTACAGCTGGAAATATCGATGCTTATTTTTTTTGTTTTTAAGTCACAAATTTACCTTACAACATTATTAGCATCATAACTAACATAAACTTAAATATTGGTAGAAATAAATAACAATAAATAATACTAGCTATATTTAAAAAAAGTCAAATTGCAATCAAATTAAAATAATTAATATCATTTATCAGCTTTTGATAACGATGTCCATGAAATTATTATTTAAACAACACTAAAAAAATTGCAATAAAAGAAATGTCAAAGCTTCCGAACAATAAATTTTAATAAGGCGCTTGTATATTTTTTTTATAATTTGCATTCAAAATATTACATCAGACAGTATAAAGATTTGGTAGGAATTAACATGTTTTTTTGGAAGGCTTTCAACTTATCTGGCAAATGGTTGTCTACTTTGATAGCCATAAAGTAACAACGCCAGATGCACTGCAAGTACAATTATACCATTTCACGGCGTCTGTCGCCGTGATACATACGTCCCTGCTTGTCTACTACTACTATAAAGATATTGAGCATGGTTTTTTATCCAGTGTACACAGCTCATTGATACTTATTTATGTAGTTATATTTGGATTAATGTGTTTTGTATTTTCAGAGGCCGGCACTATTTCGCCAGTTTGTGCCACGACTTAGATCACCGTGGTTACACAAATAAGTACATGAGCGAGACAGCTTCGCCTCTCGCGGCAATGTACACCACATCTACCCTAGAACATCACCATTTCAACAGCACAGTTATCATCTTGCAACAGGTAAGTCTCTATTTTTTTTAACTGAATTTACATTTGGTTTTGAAAACGAAAGCATTATTTAATTGGTCAATAGCGTTAAATGTGTAATAATGCAAGCAAAATGGAAAAAAGATGCGTACAGAAAATGGATAACAAATAAAACCAAATAGTGTTCGTTGTATGCTTTCAATCTGACATATACAAATATGTTTATGTTTTCTAAAGTTTACGCAGAGACATTCAAATGAAACCACTTTTACGGATCTACTCGCGTTTATCTATACATATAATAAGAACGTAGAGATAAAAAATCTGTAATAGCAAGATATCAAAAAAAAAACATTACACAGGGTGCCTTAAAATCACTTACGGAACACGATAGAATAGTTTAAAAAGAAATTGTTTGTTTGTTTGTTTGTTTGAACCCGATAAACTCGAGAACTACTGAACGGATTTTGATCCGTTTTTTACCAAAATGCTAAGAAAATTCCGGAGAATAAGATATGCTACATAAATTCTCGAAAATTGTTAATTTTTACTTGGTCTAAACCGGGCTTTAATCCGTGGTTGCTTGGCAACAACTTGTTATGTTGTAACATAGGAGAATTTTTTTAATGAGTTTTATGGCTCTGGGTTCTTTGCCCTTTAGAGCCTGTCATTGATAGTTGTTGCCATGAGAATACAGATTTTGATGCGGTTATCACCAAAATGCTTAGAAAATTTCGGAGAATAACATACAAATCGAAAAATGTTAAACAAATTTTGATATACGTATTTACGCGACCAACTGTTAGATACGTTCGTTGAGTTATTATTTTAGAAAAGTTTTGTTACTCTTTAAGGTTACCTACCCTTTATAAATCTGTAAGGCACCTAAGCGAACATTAGCGCCGCAGTAGTAAAGCAACGGAAAATAAAAACATTCTTGAAATCACGCACATCATTAAACTTGGCTGTACATACACCTTTTGTTTCATTTCCCAAAATAACCAATAATAATATATCTATGTAGTCGCGTGCGCCGCCGGCGCGCGGCGCTTATTCCAGTTTTCTAATACACAGAAATGTTAAAAGTTAAAACATTACCTATATTTGGCGGTATAAACCTATGTGTCGTTGTACAAAATAATGTCTTTCTTTTTTTAGTTATGTATAGAAATGTTACTCATTAAATTTGTCTGTATAAAACATTGTATCGTTGACCAAAATCATGTCTCTATTTTTTTAGTTATGGATAGAAATGTTACTCATTAAATGAAGCTGTATAAAACTTTGTATCATTGCCCAAAATAAAATAAATATATTCGCTTAGTTAAGGCAGTGTGTATTTTTTTTTAAATGACTAATTATCCATGAAATTAGTATTGGTACAAACTTGTTGCCTATAAATAATCTGTCCAAGATGAAAATTGCTACCATGCAATTTAAAAAAAGACAGTGCAACAAAACGAAATAGTACGGCAATAGCTCTCAAATACCGCCTTTTGTACGGCTTCGCGTAAGTATTGGTTAGAAAATAGTTATTTTTATAAACTAATAATATATCTACTAACTTTTTGTAAAATCACCAATTTGGCAAACGAATTATTTAGTCAAGTGAATATTATTAAAATAATATTTTAATAGTAGAAATATTTGCTAAGTAAAACATTTTGCGAAACCTTTATAATGTCAAATGTATTTTTTAAAGTAATATGTTTGAATGTTTGTCAAATGATTAGTTTTTCGAACGTTGTTTGTAAAATGATCTTTTGTCATACGTTTTTTGTTAAACAATAGTAATCCATAGACATGTTTTATAATATAGTATTAAGGTGGTTAAAACGATGTTTTTCTATTTTGATGTCGGATTTGTTTTGGTTAAATTAACCTGTTCATCATCATCATCGATAACAGCTTGTAAACGACCCACTGATGAGCGTAGGCCATTTCATTTAATTAATATGACATATGAAACAAGCATGACTTTAAGATAGTTAACATGTTTTGCCGATGTTCGTATTTATTGGGTTAGTAGTCATTAGGTATGTTTGACGTTTACACAAAAAATGAGTATTTAGGTGGTAGGTAGTGTACTTTTAAACACAGATTGAGTTTAACATTAAATTCTTTTGTAGTGATCTTGCCATGGCTATATCAATGACGGCAGCCGATCTCTCAGCTTCAGCAAAGCCCTGGAAGGTGCAAATAAAGACAGTAAAAGTAATTTTTGAAGAGTTTTATGCACAGGGCGACAAGGAAAGATCTGCCGGAAAAACTCCTATTCCGATGATGGATAGATATCAACCCGGGGAACAACCTGCAAGTCAGGTAAATAATAACGTATCTATGTGTTGCACTTCAAAATACACAATTGTTTTAACAAATATTGTGTAAATTTCAAATTCTGCACCCCGGTCATAATAATACTACTTGAGGCCTTTAAATCTATATTCTTGTAGAATAATAAATATACACTAAATAAACAATAAGTATACAATATATACAATAAAGTTTTATAGAAATATGTATTATTTGGCAAACGAGTATTACCTATGCATTCATTTTCAGGTTGGTTTTTTGACAGTTTTCCAGATCTTCCAATTAGGAAAATAATTGATGAAGGCGACGACATTAACATTTTCGAAGAAATTGATTAAGATTGTGTTGACCAGTCAGTAGTAGAAAAGTATAGACAATCCCTTAGCATTAATGAAACGTCAACAGACGAAGCATCTAACGATACAACAACAGAAGCAGTTGGGGCAATATTGACGACGAAATCAAGATATTCGAAGAAGTAAATATAACAAATCCGGACCAGTCAATAGAACACAAAAAAAAACAATCCCTCGGCATTACTAAATCTTTAACAGACGAAACATCTACAGCAGAGATTGAAAACCGAAGCAGATGTTTTCGCGAAGAAAGTGAATGCTCAAAATGGTTTGATGAGGACTCAGTTGTAATTGAAACTAAGGCAGAGATAAGTGTCGTTGAAAATGTCAGCGACAATAATGAAGATGAGAAAGAATCTGAGAAAGATGATGATGATGATGAAGAATATTAGCTAATTAGCAAAATTATGACGATGAACTAACGTTTAAAGATAAATACTATTGACGAATACTATAATTATGAAATAGTTCTTCTTATTGAACTTCATATACCGGGGATTTCAGTTACAACAGCAAAATGAATACCACATGAATCATTCATGTAGGTATCTTTAAAAAGGTTATTACTTAGTAGCATCGTACCTTGTAGTCTGGGCTAAGAATAAGGCTATGGATTTTACAAGACTTGTTAATTACCCTGTAGTATGGGTTAAAAATAAGACTATGGTAACTCCTGCTTGTCGTAGAAGGCGACTAAAGGGGGCTTCGGCGGAGAAGGCAACCCACAGCAAATATGCAACAGGTGTTGGCGGACCCGGCGAAGTAGACAAGGTGGATGGCTTAGAGGGCGGCGGTAGTTAGCACAGCTGCTACCGTCGGCCAGAAGCAGTATTGCTGAATACTTAGCGTTCTCACGAGAAACAATGAATATATCGGACGCGTATACATGATTACCGATTTAACAGGTGTGTCTTTAAATGAAGCAATATTTTATTATACTATTTTGTTAATTATGATTTCTACTTACTATACTGAACAATATCCAGAACTGTAAGTTAATTGTCAAAATGTTTGGAAAGGACAATGCAAAGAAACGTCCCCACCATCTAACAGATTTGAAACAAGTGTCATTTGAAACATCTGTTAGAATAGAGAACTTTTTACTATGGCGACATATTTCAAATACGTTGGGTTAGGTAGATGGGAGGTTAGGTAGGTGAGAGGTTAGGTAAAGTAAGGTTAGGTTAGGTTAGGTTGGGGTGCGAGTCAGGTGACCTCCACGTTGGTGCACCCTGGGCAACGGCTGGTTCCAACAGTCTCCCGCTCTGGCGTGTAGTAGACGCTTGGACCCAGCCGGCTGACATCTGACTAGGCGGGGTCCCTTCTGGACCTTGCAGCTCTCATACGAGGCCCACTCTGGGTCACATAACTTGCTTGCTCTTTCTGAGCAGTGAGAGGAGTTCTGACGGCGTCCCTTCTGGGTGTCGTACCAAAAAGACGACCGCCTCTTAAAGCTCTTAAAGCTTTAATTTAGATCAGAAGAAATGCTAAATATAGACTTCTATTATAAAATAGTAGATAAGGGATTGCCTACAGGCAATGATTATCATTAATGAAGCCTCAACAAATGAAGCATCTAAGGATACAACAACGGCAACGAGTAAAAACAAAAGAAGAAGTAAATATTTAAAATCCTGACCAGTCAATAGAACACAAGAAAAAACAATCCCTCGGCATTACTAAATCTTTAACAGACGAAACATCTACAGCAGAGATTGAAAACCAAAGCAGATGTTTTCTCGAAGAAGGTGAATGCTCAAAATGGTTTGATGAGGACTCAGTTGTTATTGAAACTAAGGCAGAGACAAGTGTCGTTGAAAATGTCAGCGACAATAATGAAAATGAGAAAGAGTCTGAGAAAGATGATGATGATGAAGTAAGATATTAGCAAATCAGCAAAATTATGACGATGAACCAACGTTTAAAGATAAATACTACTGACGAATACTATAATTAGGAAATAGTTCTTTTTATTGAACTTCATATACTGGGGGATTTCAGTTACTAATAACAGCAAAATGGATACCATATGAATCGTTCATGTAGGTATCTTAAAAAAGATTTTACAAGACTTGTTAATTACCCTGTAGTATGGGTTAAAAATAAGACTATGGTAACTCCTGCTTGTAGTAGAAGGCGACTAAAGAGGGCTTCGGCGGAGAAGGCAACCCACAGCAGATATGCAACAGGTGTTGGCGGACCCGGCGAAGTAGGCAAGGTGGATGGCTTAGAGGGCGGCGGTAGTTAGCACAGCTGCTACCGTCGGCCAGACGTAGTATTGCAGGATACTTAGCGCTCTCAGGAGAAACAATGAATATATCGGACGCGTATACATGATTACCGATTTAACAGGTGTGTCTTTAAATGAAGCAATATTATATTTCTTTGTTTGAGTATAAAAACACGTTTGTTAAAACTATTGAATTATTTTAAGGGGGTCGACAACAGTCAGTATTTTCTGTATGACAATTAAAGGAGAAGAAAAAGTTATTGACGTGGTTCAAATGGTTTACAAGTACAAAGCTAAATTCGAGGTCCTTATTTACCACAACACTTGTAAAGAGAATGAAGTGGTAGAGCTACTTTCAAGCCCATGTGATATGGCTTATGACTTTGACAATTTCAAACTTGATCCGTACAAACTGAACAATATCCAGAACTGTAAGTCAATAATTATCAAAATGTTTGGATTTTTATTAAAAAAAAAATATTTGGACATCAGGACGCTCGGACGGAACTATAGATTAGTTCCATACCATAACGTTGACCATGTATGTCTTGTTGCGCAATGCGATCACAAAGGGAGATTTGATTATCACAGGGTTAGTAATTAACAAATTTTGATTTAACAAGATTAAATGCATCTTTTGAAATCTGTTGAAACAGATTATTTTTTTATTTGAATTAATGAGTTCTGTATTTGCAGCAGGTGGTACTTATTGTTGCTAGTTTGTGTGATGATTTCGACCACCTTGGCAATACCAATAAATACATGAGCGTGACTGCTTCGTCTCTAGCGGCGATGTACACCAGATCTTCCCTCGAGCATCATCATCCAACACCATTATTTTGCGACAAGTAAGTCTCCAATTGACGATTTCCTCATTTTGTTGTGTAAATTAAAGAATTGTTTACCTAAACTTAATTGAAAGTTTTTTGTTAATTATGTAATGTGTATATTTACGCCGGGGCAATGGAAGAGAGATGTGTACAAAAATGTTACCACAAATACAACCAAATACACTGTTCGGTGCTTTCAACACATTTGACATAGACAAATTATAAATTCGATATGATAACTATATTTTGATAAATTGCTTTTTATACTATTTTATTTAAAGTAAAAACTTTATTTTATATTTGTGTAAACAGTGGCCAGAAGCAGAACATCTTTCAAAAACTTAAGTAAGGATTTAGTAATTTTAGTAAATTCAGTAAGAATACAAATCATGCTCTCTTTGGTTAGCAGTATTTATATTAACTATAGCCAGTTGATTGATAAATACAATTTTAATGGTTGAACTCCATGCTACTGGCATTTCTGCTAAACCTATGGATCACTGGGGTTGTTGGAACTTATTCTCATAAACATATGCTTAATTTTATATTATTATATATTAATTATTTATTATATACTAGCGGCCGCCCGCAGTTTCACCCGCGTGGTTCCCGTTACCGTGGGAATATCGGGATAAAAACTATTATATGTGTTAACCCTGGTCATAAACTATCTGTATGCCGAATTTCATCCAAATCCATATATCGGTTGCAGCGTGAAGCAACGGACGCAACAAATATACACAGACACACACGCAATCTTTCGCATTTATAACATTAGTGTGATATTAAACTGCGCTAGCGCAATCTCTGCTGCTTCCAGTTCTAGATTATGCTGAAGCCTATCTTGATCTCATAGAGGACCAGCTAAATAAACTTGAGGGTCTTTAAAATGTTTGCATTTGGTTCATATACGGCTTGCGTAAATATGACCCTGTTTCTGAGTACCGCTTAAAACTCAAATGGCTTCTTATTCGTCTTCGCCGGAATACTCATATACTCTCCCTTTTTAACACGTTCGCGCGAGCAGGGTACTTTTGTCAAACTACGTCTTGTGCCACAGATTTTCTTTATTTAAAAATGCAAACGTTCAATCACGTTTCCATCGCAAATAAGCTTAGAGCATTAAACCAACCAAATAAGCTATTTCATGTTTACCAGAAAGCTACAACGTCTAGTAACGTCAACGTTGATAAACGTACTGCTGCTATGTATTATTAGGAATCCTTTATATCATGAACAACGTCTTATCACGTCGACGTTGATAAACATGCTGACGCAGAAGATAGTATTCCGCGTTAAATAAATATCGTGTACAACGTCTTATTACGTCGACGTTGATAAACGTACTGCCGCAGAAGAGTACTTATTCAGTATAAATAAAACCTACTTCAAAAAGGAAAATAAAAATAGTAAAAAATAAATTTTCTTAGCACAAAGTCATTCGGTTTTTTTATTTAGTTAATGAGAAATGATTAAGCAAGTATACAAAAAAATTAAATCATATTATTAGATACGCATATCAGTTTTAAAGAATGTCTATTGAAGTCGATGTGTCCCTTTTAAACAAAAAAATAATTTTCCAAATCGGTTCAGGCGTCTTCGAGTAATCTGGTAACATACATAAAAAGTGTTTGACAAACCGCGTTATGAAAAAGCATTGCGCGAAATGGAACGATTAAGATTATTATTAAATAAAGAAATCTGTTAGTTTTCTCATATTCTCCATACAAATTTTCAAGTCCCCTTTTTCGTACAAAACACCCCAGTAACTGCGTAAAGTCAATAAACCAAAATAAATACAAGTTAATATGGGCAAGTGCAAATACACAACTCCTTAACCGTCAGGAGTTAAGAAATTGTACCTTCCGTCATCAGCTTACCTGAATGGCCATACTAGATTTTCTAGAACAAGTACTTAAAGCACTTGATAATAAAAAGAGAGTAACGGCGCTTTTTATGGACATGACAAAAGCCTTTGATCAAGTGCATCATGACATCTTGCTTTCAAAATTGGAATCATATGGGGTAAGAGGCACTCCACTGGATCTCATAAAGTCATACCTTGCAAATAGAAAACAAATCACTGAAGTAACTAGAATTGATGCAACTACTAAAATTAGAAATAAACATCTATCAGATTGTAAAACTGTAAGGTACGGTGTTCCTCAAGGCAGCATTTTAGGACCTCTGCTCTTCCTTATTTACATTAATGATTTTCCTAAAGCTGTTAACCATCCGATGTTTTTATTTGCAGACGATAGTACAGTCATCTTTGTAGATGACAATTCCGGTGGACATGAAAATGAAATTAATGAATCTCTTGTCTCTATTGTAAATTGGCTAAATCACAATAATCTTAAAATAAATCTGGATAAAACTAATATTGTGACTTTTAAAAATAAAAATTCTAAGTTCAATAATTTAAATGTAAACTATTTTGGCAAAAAAATTGAAGAAATATCATCAATAAAATTCTTAGGTACTTCAATTGATTCAAAACTATCATGGAAACAACACATTGACCATGTTTGTGCTAAGCTAAGCAAATATTCTTATGCACTATACATGTTACGAAAAGTTGCAAATAAAGAGGTACTGTTGAGTGCCTATCATGCATATGCGGGTTCAGTGCTTAAATTCGGCGTTTTGTTCTGGGGAAATGCTACGGATAAGGAAAAAGCCTTTAAGGCACAAAAAAAATGCATTAGGGCATTAAGCAAGTTGAAGCAAACAGATTCTTGTAAATCACACTTTAAGAAACTAAATATATTAACTCTCCCTTCGTTATATATCCTAGAAGCCTCTTTACTTGTAAAAAAGAATATCGATAAATATGAAACATTTAAGAGTAAGCGACGTAATAAGACATTAAAGGCAAAATCCTGTAAGACTTATCTACTGAGGAAAAGTGTATTTGGAATGCAAGTAGCTATATACAATAGTTTGCCGAAAAGTATTAAAGATGCTCAAATATTGGAAATTTTTAAAAATAAATTAAAGATCTTCTTGACTGAAAAAGCATATTACTCAATTAATGAATTCATTAATGACAAAGATTTTGCACGATGATGTTTGGATATTTATATAAATTACTCTTGTAAAGCTGACATTTTAACTCAATTTTAATTATTTTATTTTATTTTAATTTTGTTTGATTTTAGATAAAATTAAAATTTTAAATAATATATAAATAATGATAAAATTTTAGATAAAAACAAGACTGTTTGGAAATCGTTTGTTTTTATTACTTAAGCATCTTAATGTTTTTATTATATTAATTGTTTTATTTATAATCTGAATCTCAAACAATTATGTTGCATCCATTCAAATATATTTTATTAATTATATTTTTGCACACCATTGCAATGGTTAAATATGGCGTTCTAATATTTATAAAGCCTACATTTTGTACCCATATTTTGCAAATAAAGCAATTTGATTTGATTTGATTTGATTTATATATATATATATTTTTTTTTTAATATTTTTATTTCTATTTCCTTTTTTTTTTAATTATGTTGTAAATAAATATAATTGTAATGTAAATAAATAAATAAATTTGATTTGATTGATTTGAATAACTTGATAGTACACAACTAGCCTTCTATACGTCCCTATAATATTTAAAGAATAATGCCCTAACTCCTAATCGTTGAGGAGCTGTGTCTCCCATCATCATCAGATCATCAATGTCATCGGGTGATGACTACAAGAAGCAAATATATGATTACTATTAGAAATTATATGAAACACGTAGGTACGTGCCTATAAAATTTGAGGGTTTCCCTCGATTTCCCTGGGATTCTATCATCAGAACCTGACTTGGTGGCAATAAGACCACTTCGGAAGTATGCTCATTAAAAAAAAAAATCGGTTCGCAAATGACGGAGATATCGCTGGTCATACATAAAAAAATGCAGAGATGCTCAATGCAGAGAACCACCTCCACGCACGCTACCTACCGCTTCGCTCAGGCGCGCATGACTACTAGATGTATGACGGCGGCGCGTACCCGAGACGACGCTTATAGACGTTGTGAGTAAGCGAGGCGGAAAATAATGTACTGTGTTGCCGAGAACATAATGCGCACGTTAGGAAGTGCGATAGCTCGATCCAGTGTGACGCTAGAGATTTTGGATTTTAATATGTTGTAGTGAAAAGGCGTCACTATAAGAATTTAGTATTGCTAATTAAAGTATGTTTTTATTTTTAAAGTAAATAAAAATATTAAAGCGACGTTTCCACACGTTGTTCTTTATCAGTCACACCTTTTTAAGATGTATTGAGACGTTGCTCGCGCGAATATGTTAATGACAAATATTTTAATCCCACCTACGCTTCTTATCTTAAAAAATTTTACCTTTCCGATTAATCTTGTCCTGCTGCGGTTTATTTATATTGATATATATATATATTTATAATTAATATCATTATCATTATTATAATTTTTTTGCTTTATTTGTAAAGTACAGATTATTCTAGTATGTTTTAAGAGTTTCATCTCTGATCTTACAGTTTATTAGCTCTCTCCATCCGACTGGTTGTCTGGAAGAAATGGCTTGAAAGCGCTTAGGCCACCAAATTGTAACTTTGTAAATTATTTATTTTTTGTTTATGTTTATGTTAGTTTTGTTGCAATAAAAGTATTATCTACCTATCTATCTTTCTAACAGTAAGTTCTAGAATAATTTAAATATACAAAAGTTACTGGTGCAGACGCTCTTTCTTTACAATGTTGGCACGAGTCATTCTTAGCGCCTTGCAAAAAAATATAGTTTATTAGAGCTTAAAGCGATGTTTTACTGTTTTGCTACAAGCGAATTATTGATGGCAATATTATAAATGTTCATCATCATCATCATCAACCTGTAAACGTCCCACTGCTGTGCGCAGCCTTTCCCATTTAAACAATAAAGCTTATGGGGAGAGAATCGTTAACACATTATGCCTATCAATTATGTTTGTATTATATTTAGAGTTATATTATAAAGGGCAATTGACGTTTTTGGTGCCTTTTTACCCTTGAAAATGGTTATCAGATGCAAATCGCCTGAGACGTATTTTTGACCATAGCTCCGAGGATTTTGGGAGGATCGAGATTAAAATAGTACCAAAAGTTAAGGAATTTATCGAGACACGTGTGAGAGTTTGAATTTTGAAAATCGCCTAGTAACTTTTTGTGTAATTTTGAAAATTGTAAAAAAAAACGGGTTTTGTCGGGGGGTGTCTGTACACTTTATTGTAAATATTTAAAAAAACCGACTTAGAAAAAATGAAAAAATGGTCCTAGGGTATTCATTTAGCTACAAAATGGCGAAAAAAAATTGAAAATCGGTTTAATAATTGTGACCTATAGGTGGTCTAGATTTGGTATTGTAGAAAAACGGGTATTTCCGTATATAAAGTGATGTAGCTTCTTTGATTATTGACCGATCCTCATGGTAATGGTGTTAAAAGATGCGAATGCAGGCGAGAAGTGCATTCAAGTTGGAATTGTGTTATTTAAAATAAAATGATTTTTTTTCGTAAATTGTTGAATTCATTTTCAATGCTCCGATTCTTGCGAGGACTGCGAAATCTGTGATTTTTTTTTAAATGTCTGCGCACGAACGAGACTCTGTTATATGTCTGTAGTGGTCCTCCATAAAAATGATATTTATATAACAGCTAAGCTCTACGAATGCTACCTAATACCTAAACGATTGAACAGGAATTTTTAGGATGATCTGGATCCGAAAGTCAGAAACTATAATAAAAAGAAACAAAAATAAGCAATCGAGTCATAGCACTGATTAGGATATAAAAATATGTTCTTTTATGTTAGAAAAAAAACTGTCCTTTTTTTTAAAAATACATATGTATTATTATTACACTGACCAATATTGAACATAAATTACGATTTTTTTTATACAAATCATTTTCACGGCGTCTTCGTCGTGATAGTTGACGTCCCTGCTTATCCTAAGATAACTATTAAAATATTGAGCATGCACCAGTCGACACAGCTCAATAATAACTTTACATATTTGGATTAATGTTTTTTGTATTTTCAGAGGCAGGCACTATTTGTTGCTAGTTTGTGACACGACTTAAATCACCGTAGTTATACTTGACACATGAGCGAGACTGCTTCTTCTTCTGCCTCTAGCGGCGATGTACACCGCATCTACCCTCGAGCATCACCACTTCAACAGCACCGTTACCATCTGGCAACAGGTAAGTCTTTAATTCCAAATCCGTCATCTTGTAGGATAATGATTAAATATTTTTTTTAATATGTATTTTTTGGGAAAAGAGTACGAGACCTATGCATTAATTTTCAGGTTGGTTTTTTGAGCCAAACATGTCTCCCATGTTCCCTATGCTACAAAGCGTTCTACCTCCAACAAATGAATTAATCGAAATGGTCATGTCAAATCTTGACAGTTGGGAAAGGAGAGCTAAATATATTAGGGATCCAAAAATTTATGATGGATTTTTATGTAGTAAAGTTACTAGTCAAAAAACAGTTTTTCGGATCTTCCAATCAGGAAGTAAATTAATGTTGGTGACCTCATTAACATATTCAAAGAAATTAATTTCGATTGCATTGACTTGTTTATAATAGAAGTCTATAGGCAATCCCGTATCATTAATGAAGCTTCAAAAAACGAAGCATCTAAGGATACGACAACGGCAAAGAGTAAAAACAAAAGTGGTTGCGGCAATGTTAACGACGAAATCAAGATATTCGAAATATTTCATACTGAAAGTCTTGAACAGTCAATAATACAAGAGGAGAGACAATCCATTGGCATAAATAAAATTGTAACAAACAAACAAATTTACAGCAGAGAGTTTACTCTCTGCTGTAAATTTAGGTTAGGTTTAAAGCTTAGGTCTACCTAAGGAGTAGTTTTCGTGAAGAGGGTAATGCTCACGATGGTTTAATAAGAACACAGTTGTGATTGAAACTATGGTAGGGATATGGTTCGTTAAAAATGTCAGACGCAAAAATGAAGAGAGGAATGAATGCTAAAACTTTAAAATATTTTAGGAAGGTCAACGAAGCTACAGGATATAAAAAGTCAATATTCTCTGTATGCTTATTAAAATAGAAGGACATGTTAATGGCGTAGCTCAAATGATTAACAAGGAAACGAAAAGTCCGGGTTCCCGGACATCGCATAAGAACATTAAAAAATAATATTATTAGTACAGTAATTGATTTTATTACTTATTTTGTATCCTAGAATTGTCGAAAATCAGTAGACGCGTTTTTTATTGTTTTCTAAAATGAAAGACAATCTCGCTATTATAGATTACTGGTAAACGAACGGTATTGTTCCACTTCCGAGAAATTCAAGGCTGCCCAAATCTTACGAGACATGAGCGAGACAAGAATAGATTTAGACACGCGCAAAATATAAGTTTAATCCAATATATAACGACGAGATTGTCTTTCAATTTGGAAAACAATAAAAAACGCGTCTACTTATTTTCGGCAATTCCGGGATACAAAATAAGTAATAAAATCAATTACTGTATTGATAATATTAATCTTTAATGTTCTCAAGTGATTTCCGGAAACCCGGACAGTGTTCCGAAAAAAAATATTGTCATAAAGAAGTCTCCATTAATTTTTGACTATGTTCTTCGAACTTTAGGTGAATTACCTATTCCGATCACTGATTTAATACACGAAGTTTTTGTATGATCCTAATCCGAAAATCCGAAATTATGAGAAAAAGCGAAAAGTACTAAATGGAGTTATGAGGCCGATTTTGATACAAAATAAAAATACAGCATTAGACTTTAGGAAAATAAATTTCCTGACTGGGAATTGAAATTAAAAAAGAAACATCCTGTTGTCTTACTCCAGCCAATAGTTCGCTTATAAGAACCAAATTCTCCAAAGTAATGTCAAATGTCAAACCAAAAGAAAGGGCTAATTAGTTTTTAACTTTTTAGTCAGTAAAATCAGTTACTTACTTAGAATACATCAAGTAAATTCGTTTATATCTCCGGAAGGTTATGGTTTCGAACTAGGTTGTCATAGCAGTTATTGTTCGTCTAGAAGATCTCTCTTTATTAAAAAGAGCAAGATTATTGAAAAAAAGGCAGCAACCCTCCATACAAATCGTCCATTACCCTTTGTCTATTTGATTAAAAAACTTAAATGAATATACTTTTGTGTTAGGTTTTGCGTTTATAAACCCAGATTAAGTTTAACGTCTTATTTTTGTTTAGTGAATCTGCCATGGCTGTATCACAACCGGCAGCCGATCTCTCAGCTCCGGCTAATCCCTGGAAAGTGCAAATAAAGACAGTAAAATAAATTTTTGAAGAGTTTAACGCGCAGTGCGAAAAGGAAAGATCTGCTGGAATGATGAGGAGCAACCTGCAAGTCGGGTAGATGAAAACAGTTTTTTTCGTATATGTTGTACTTCATAATGATGTATAAAAAAGTGTTATGTCAATTTCAGCAAGTATGCTATTTTGACTTTACTCTACATAATGTTTAAAGAATTAATTATTAAAGTATTATATAGTATTAAACATTTAGATGTGGTCAAAAATTAGCATATAGATACATTATTTTAAAAATATGTGTTTTTAAAATATAAAAATAAAAATTGCTCTCAAATAATAAAAAATATTATTTAAATAACAAAACAAATGTCTCAAACAAAAAATAAATTGAATTTTTGATCAACATAACTTTGAGGTTAAGGTAAATATATATTTGAGGGCAATATATTTTTATTTCTGTTATAATTCAAAAGTATTTTAATGATTTAGTTTGTTTACAAAAAACATAAGGAGCTCGATGGCGCAGTGGTTAACGCGCCCGGTTTGCGATTGCTGATGTTAAGCAACTTCGCAAAGGCCGGTCATTGGATGGGTGACCATAAACTAAATATCTCGAGCTTCTCCATGCTTCGGAAGGCTTGGTTCCGGCTGCATTAGCAGTCGTTAACAACCACTAACGCGTGGTGGTTTATGGTACACACGCCTGCACATCAACCTACCACAAACTGTAAAATTTCCTCAATAGACTTTAAACTTTATGTCTAAGTTATATATAGTTGAAAATGTATTGAAGAGATTTGACAGCTTTGGATAGGTTGATGTGCAGCCGCAGATGGATAGGAAGAACGTACAGACACGTTCTTCCTATCCATCCGTATAGGGAAGACTCGTGACCAAGCAGTAGGGACATAAAATTAACTGCTGATGATTGTGCATCAGCTTATCGCTGTAATATCTGGCTTGTTCTCGTATTAATAACTTTTTAGTAAGGGTGAGCCAAATATTGGTTTGGCCGAATACGATATTCGGCCGAATGTTCGGTTTACAATAAAACGAACCGAATATTCGGCCGAATAATTCGGTTCATTTACGCGCGCTTTGCTTAGCCAAACAGGTAGGTCAAAGTAAGTTAAGTGCCGTTGTTTATCATGAAAATCATCATAATAATAATTGAAGTAAATCATACTTGAGTTTTTAAACACAAAACGTAATCAATTTGGTAATCAATTATTATTTAAAAAATAAATAATCTCATAAAAATTAATTTATTAATGATTTTTTATGATTCATTAATAATAATGAATGAATAAACTATGGTACTTATGATAGTCTTTTTAAAATTGTACAACTTTTATATTCGGTAATTATTCGGCAATTGAACCGAATATTCGGCCGAATACGAACATGGAAGAATACGCCGAACATACCAAATACCGAATAATTACCGAATATTCGGCGCATCTCTACTTTTTAAGTTACAGAAATTCATGCTTATATCAAATAAAAGACAAGTCCATGTTATAAAGATTTTATTAATCTATTACATATTTAAAATAAATTACATTTAAAGACATACTGTAAAATAAATATATTTATAACAAAAGTATAGCAGTGCTTTGATTTATATAAATTATGTGGTTGATGCGAATGTATTTCAATTCTATTCTATATTTCTATCTATAAGCGTGAATCTATCATTGGTTTTCTGATGTATAACTGCATTGCTACTCTTGCTTTGTTACTGTTGATTCACCTAAGAAAATAAAATAAAAATAAAAATAAAAATAAAAGTTTTAGATTTGAGGGAAGTTGAAACTTATACACCGTTGGCCTGAATAACCTGAAAGATTTAACTTAACGATTCTATAGCCTAATTAGAGTATATAAAGTTATGTAACACCTATGTGTTACATAACTTTATATACTCTAATTAGGCTGTAGAATTAGGCTGTGGAAT
Organism: Eudonia mercurella; assembly: GCA_963082485.1. NCBI lineage: Eukaryota > Metazoa > Arthropoda > Insecta > Lepidoptera > Crambidae > Eudonia > Eudonia mercurella. The sequence continues at coordinate 22,147,049 of OY720022.1, forward strand.
AGGACTATTCCTAAACCCCATAATAAAGGAGATATTCATTCAATCAGATATTCATTATTTAAAACAAATAATAATAAAAAAAATATCAAGTATAACACACCCTAAGGTATGACGTAGACACCTACTACTTTCACGCAGACGCACTTACCTAGGTGCATCGGTGTCAACCAGTTTTACCTAAGTAAGTTTGGTACCTGTCGACAAAAAGGTTTTACTACCGAAAATAATTATTTTTCATTGTGGATAAAAAGATGTAACATGCAACTGATATACAGTGTAGGTAATAATTATAACTTTATCTTTCTTATTACACTTTAATAACAAGTAGTTATTCTCTCTCTCTCTCTAGTCTTACTGATAAGACTGATAAGACTAGATTCATTCCGCTCTCAATCAGCAAAGTGCAACCTATTTGCCTTCACTGACAACTAGCTGATTCATAGTTTGAAAGTTGAACATGATTGATACATGTGACATATTTCAAACAAACTGATTTCAAATTATTACTGATTGTCACGTAAGAATTACACTGTTATAATTTAATAAATAATATTCGTTATGCCGTCTTATCCGCCGGAACATTTAGCGGAAATACATTATGTGTACGGATTCGTGAAGTGTCATGCTCGCTCCCTGTTTCTCAACTTGAGATTAATATGATTCGCTTACTCTCTGAAGTAAAGGCTTGACCATAAAGAAACACGCTATTACTATGATTTAATTTGTATTGAAAAAGTGGGTCAATTAAAACACACATTTCGACCCATGTTAATATAACGTTATTTACTCGTACTGTCGTTAAGAATACGTGGTTTAAATCTTTCGGGTTATTCAGGCCAACGGTGTATATAAGATTATCGTGATCGTATTCAATATATAATGTCACAATTTATTAACTGCAAATATTTTGAGGATAAATTCAACAACATATATAAACAATTTTTATAAAAAAACCTTAAATTTTTATACGCTAGTTTTCAAGAAAAACGCCAAAAGAAATTTCGATTAAAAAGAAAAATAAAGCACTTTCGCTAGTTTCAATTCAAAAGAGCAGACAGAGAGTCCGCTCTTAAAAATATTACAATTTTTGTGTCAGGAAAAGTAAAAACAAAAAACTAGCCTGATTTTTTTTTAAATGCTAGGCCCTTATTTCTCTGATATAATTAGATGTTTTGTCAAAATATTTGCAGTTGATAAAATGTGACTTTATATAACCATTACCTAGCCGACGGTTGTCCCAGAAATGCCCACGTTGTAACTTGAAACATCGTAGAACGTAAGGAAGAATCTGTAAATAAGAAATAATAAATGTGTTATATGTGTGCGAATGCTTTTCATTTCTTAAATATATATTTTTAATTAAGTTACTATTGAATGTTAGTAAAACCTGTTAACCTATATACGTACGGTACGCAACGTAGGTAGGTATATAGGTAATTAGGTTTCAATATTAAATTTTATATCTAAAAAAATACGAAAAAGTATACAGGGTGGAAAAATTCATATTTAACAGAACGTTACAATATTGCATTTTAAATTCGCTAAATTCTTTGGTTCAATAGGTACTCATAGAATAGACTAAAATAAACAATTGATTGTGGCATGTGGATAGAATCAAAATTATTCTTACAGTTTGATAGTGAAGTTAATTTTTGTAATTTCCTTTAAAAATAAAAACTGTATTGTAGTGGCACAGTTTCCGACACTGAGACCCATCAGTGTTCGACACTAGCATTTGTCGCCAAAAATAATGTAATATTTCACTTTTAATGTTTAAAGGGAAAAATTCCGACTGGTTCCTGATGAACACTGATGTCATTACCTTTTAACTTTTTTTTCCCCTTTAGTTGATGGCTTCGTGCGATCAGCACATTTAGCCAGTGTCAACGTATTTTTTCTTACAAGTAATATATAAATAAACAATATTTCTTTCTGTATGATGATGAATGATAATAAAAAAGAGAAGTGAGAAATCATATAGGTACCCCCCAACTCCTCGAGTATCTCAGTAAAGATGTGGAGCTTTACTAAGTCCTCAGGCGGACTTCTTGAGAGAATTTAAAAAGTGACGTTGCATTGTTTTGTTTAATTTGCTAACACTCATGCACACTCACGACCACTTAACGGTTAATAATCCACCATTATTTCACATTAATATTCGACATAACACCAATTTTAGAAAATAAAACAAAACCACAGACACGACTCTTCACTTTCCCGTCAAGAAGTCTTAATTACAACTTATTATAATAAAATAAAATAAAGTTGTGTAAAATATATTTATTTTAAGGCTGGTCTATGTCCATGTGGTGTTTATTGTTTTCGCTCTTATATACGCACTGACTCATGAGTATCTACTCCTTATTAGTAAATTAAAGTATGTAGATTTGGGAACGAAAATGATAAAAACCTTGAACCTAAATAAAAAATATTGAAATACATATTGCCAAAAAAAAAAGGAAAATAAGAGCAGATATAAAAAATAAGAGAATTTTTTTTTAAAGAACATAAACCACTTATTGTTGAAACGCACACTCTGAAAGTAGTTGAATTTGATAAAAACATTTTTATTTTCTAATATTTTTTTAGCCTAATTCAATTTTAACGTAATTATAAAGGTCATTCCAAAAAAGCCTTATTGCCATAATTTACGTTTTTATTTCATTTATTTTAACTACTAAACGATAAAATTTACATTAAAAAATTCTAGTCGATTCTTATCACTGCTTTTAGAGTATGCGTTTATTATGATACATGCTGTATTGTAAACATACATAATATATACATAGGCACTTATACTGAATCTAACCAAGAACAATAATTATGTGCCACCATTGTTCGACATAGTAAGCCATTTCGACACCATTTTTCTTCATCAACAAATGATTGAGTAAAAGTAAATGTACTGTCCCACTGCTGGGCAAAGGCCTCCAAGTCATCGCTACAATTGATGGGTATTGGCTTTATCTGGCCAAACGTTTTACCCCCCGACACTGAGGCGATATAACAATATAGAATGTCAAAGAAATTTTAGTGGATGACAACAAGGAAACAGAACTGTATTCATTACGTAGTTGCTAAAGTCAAAAGGTGGTCAAAAGGTTGTCGCTGACCCCCTTTTTTAACTGATTAAATGGAAAAAAGTGTTGATCACTTGGTTCCTGTCGGACTCCTCTACTACCTTATCTATATCATTACATAGTACTAGCTGACCGGCGGACTTCGTACCACTTTGACAGTTAACAACAAAACAACAAATCATTCGTCCGCTTACGACCACCCGATCTCATGATGAACCCCTATAGCAGCGCCACCTACCGGGTCCAATTGTAAATCTAACTAAACCATTCTCGAATCCACTTGAACACGCACAAAAAATGTCTTCCAAATCGGTCCCGCCGTTTAGAAGGAGTTCAATAACATACACACGCACAGAAGATTTATATATATAAAGATGAAACGAAGTCGCTCCCGCTGTCTGTACGCTTAGATCTTTTAAACTACGCAACGGATTTGAATGCAGTATTCAGCAATAGACAGAGTAATTCAAGAGAAAATTTTATAAATATGATACATGCATATTATATATTTAATAAAATTTAGCTAGAACAAAGTTTGTCAGGTCAGCTGGTATAAGATAAATGAGTCACATTACCTTTCCGGCTGAATCCCCATCTCCTTGGTGATGAACTGTGTTATTTCTTTGACAACGACCTTGTTGCGTTCTGCATCAATATGCCCAATGGACTCCAGTGTGGCTGCGGCACCAGGCTTCGTCCGGTCACCACCAAACGAAATGGCACAATCCGAGGACACCACGCATGTGAAGTTCTGAATAAATTATAATTATTGATATAATAGTAGTCAAATATTTGAGCCTTTACTACCAATAGTTTTCGGATTATAGGTTCACTCTAACTTAGGACACATTTAATTATTTTAGATTATAATTTGTTATGAGCATCACATACGTATACGTTTATCGAACGCTTATTAGCCTTGGTGAATGCCAGTGTGATGTAGGTTTATCCCGTGGCGTTATTCACCCTATAGCATTGCACAGATTCCCTGTGCCATCACGTTATTACGTGTGTTCGAAAAAAAATTACTGTTATATCTTTTTTATCTTTGTTTGTATGTTGAATTTGATATCTACATGGATACAAGACGTTATCGGTTGCAAAACACATGACAATGCACCGTGCATTTAGATATTTATTGTTAGATAATCATTGACCTGGTAAAAAAAAGTTTGAACTGTACGAGAAAAAAACTAATAAATATAACACAGACAAATGAAATAAATATATGTACAAAGAAAATATATTAATAGAGAATGATGATGGAAAAGTATCAATCAATATATAAATCTTTAAAAAGTTTACGATAAAAGGAGACAAGTGTCTCCTTTTATCGTAAACGTCATTACAAAATAGAGTGATCTGAACCCTGAATGAATTTGTTACTAAATTTGAATAATAAAGGACAAAGGCGAGAAGAAAATTGTTAGATGGCAACATATGATGGGCTAGGCTAGTAAGTATAGGAGAGTAAGTCTCATTGAGTATACAATTGAGCCTAGGAATAGTGAATGGCAATTCATTGAAGCTTCGTTCTACAATAAGACGACAAGCAACGAGAAGCAAGCAGGCGTTTTGGGAGCATCAAAGCGTAAGTAAACGCCCACGGGATGTGTCTGGCGAAAGTAACCGTCCACAGGAAGTATCTGACAGTATTGATTATTAATTTTTAACAATATTCTCTAAAACCTAAATGAAAATCAGCATTGGGGACTATAAGAAGAGTGAGCCCTTGCTGAGTTTCTTGCCGGTTCTTCTCAGTACAAGGTCTCAGCCCAGAGTAGATTTTCGAACCGATGGCATAGTGACATTCATTAGAGCTATTTGTAGCCTAAATTTAGAAGAACTAAATTTTTTTTTCTTTGAGTTATGTTTTTTTGCTTATCTTTAGCACCTTGTCTTATCTGTAGATTGGTCACCGACCAAAGCTAGCAGATGCATACGCTCAAAGTACAAACTAATAATACTTAACTCAACACATTTGGTCTTTGAGAAAATAAGTAAGGTCAGGCGGCCTTGGGATTTCGCTCTATGAGAATCAAAATCAGTGGGCACAACCACAAAAAAAAAATACAAAAAAACTGTATTGATAGTTGTCGCAGGCGGGGACAATCACCAACCAAAGAGAATGCGGATTTAATTGAGCTAGCCACGGTCGCTTGCAGCAGTCGGGTTTTTTGTTTTATTTTAATAATTTGGTTTATTTCATACTTTTTAGTTTTGTAAAGTAAATAACCAAGCATTTCAAAACCCACATAAAATAATTATATTAAAACGCCTTACTCTTTTAAATAGCAAAGTATAGCGCATACACCAATTGTCAATGATCTGATTTAGGCGTAAAAACGAAACTCTTGACGTCTAGTACTTTTGACTGACAAGTTCTTTGAGTTTTTTAAACATGAGAATACTCGTAAAATCTGCTAATATTCCCGAAAACAAAACACCATAAAACATTGCTGTAAATGAAAATGATTAACTACATCTACGTATATGGACGTAGTATTTCTATGGAGAAAAATTGGCTATATCCTTTAAATTCCGTAGACGTTGTAGCTCGTTTAAAAATATTTCATCGTGTGGTCAATTTAACAGATTTTTGGGGTCAAGACTACCAATTAATAGCTAACCCGGCTGTTTTTACGTTTTTTTTATTTTAATTTTATTTTTATTTTATTTTTTATAGCCTATGTCACTCCCACAGTCAAAACAAATCTAACAACACCTCATATGTTAAAATCCACCATTCCGTTTGGGCTGTAGGGCGTGCCAAAGAAACAGACATACATACATATATACATACATACATACATACATACACTCGAAAAACATAACCCTCCTGACGCAGTCGGGTAATAAGGAGACTGCAAATTCAAACGTGCCTTAGCTACGCACACATGACAACCTCTCACAGACACGTAACCTCGCAACAGCTGCGCTGGGCCCTTAGCCAAAGTAACATTACAAAAAACGATAGCGAAGTTCGAAAAGAACAAAATGTATGGGATTGACATAAGCCGCGCTAAATCACGTGGTCAACGTCATGACAATCCCATACATTTACGGTATGTTCCGATATACACTGCGAGCACTGTCCAGTGCTCTTACTGGTGAGAAATTTGTTCCGTTATGGACTGACAGTATACTGCCGCAGTATCCTAGGGAAATATACGACGTCATAAATCGTCGCCATTTTTGTACTGTAAGCACTGGCATTTTCGAGGTAAGGTGCTCTTAGTGCTTTGAACACGTGATCAACAGCGTCCAGAAATGACATGGATGACAGCATGGATGACAGTATACTGGACTGCGTTCCGATTTAAACAGTTACCAGTATAGCTAACTATAAAGGAACGGCTTCGCAGTATACTAAATTGACGTCACACCTTACAGTGCTCGTAGTGTATATCGGAACTTACCCTTATTCTTTTCTAACTTCGCTATCATTTCGCTATTGTTTTTATGTTATTTTGTCTAAGCCCCCTGGGACTGGTTTGCGATGGTCTTATGAGAGGGTCTATATGTGTGCGTTGCTCGAGCGCGATAACCTTTTGGGATCTTCTTAATATATGGCACAACATCGCATCGAGGCCCGTCGACCGAGGGGATAGCAACCTGTTGCTTCATATACATTTTATGTAGGTATGTACGATGTAGTAAAACTTACATTTTCCGGCTTCCCCACTGTCCTAGACAGAACAGGAATGATCTTATCAACAAAATCACTAGGGATTACGTTCTTTGGTAAATTAGTCAAAATCTTTAAGCAAGGCATTCTTTCTGTCTGCTCAAGGTGACTGCTTCAATTAAACTAAATGACAAGAGCTTGTTGACAAGTACTGACAACTCAACAACAGTTAAGTGGTGATAACATTGGGTATGTTCCGATATGCACTGCAAGCACTGTAAGGTGTGACGTCAATTTAATATATGGCGAAGCCGATCCTTCATAGTTAGCTATACCGGTTACTGTTTAAAACGGAACGCAGTCCAGTATACTGTCATCCATGCTGTCATCCATGTCGTCATTTCTGGACGCTGTTGATCACGTGATCAAAACACTGAGAGCACTTTACCTCGAAAATGCTAGTGCTTACAGTATAAAAATGGCGACGATTTATGACGTCATATATTTCCCTAGAATACTGCGGCAGTATACTGTCAGTCCATAACGGAACAAATTTCACACCAGTAAGAGCACTGGACAGTGCTCGCAGTGAATATCGGAACAAATCCATTATCTTTTGTTTTATTATTTATCATTTCTTATCTGTGTTGTGTTTATTGACACTTCTACGCTTTTATATTATCTGTGTTTAAATGAATTTGTTCTTAATAGTGTTGTGTTTCAAATAATTAAATTGTATTCTTACTTGTACTCTAACTTTTACAAGAACCCTAGTTCTTCCGTATAACTTTTAACTCTAACTTTTATAAGAACCCTATAGTGGTCTTGAAATTATTATTATTTCTTATTTACAATATGATTATATTAAGTTAAAAACTGTTTTTTTACCAGTGAGTTTGTTTATGAGTGAGAAGGCATACACTCTTTATTAATATCATAACGTAAGATATAGTTACCGGTTCTGAAGTCACACCCGTATCTAGTGATGGGTATCGTCTAAAATACGAGAGTTGCATTTCTAAATACGTATCGCAAAATGTTTTACAAGTGTAAAAAAAAAATGATTAACGTATTTAAGGAGACTGCTTCTGTCTGTACTGTCTGTGAAATGAATAATATCTTTAAACCGTAAAGGAGTGCTGGAGTCTGTTATTAATGGATATTAACAGAAACAATTATTGCACCTGTGACAACGTAACATAAGTTAAAAAAAAACGAATTCGCCTACCGGGTCAATCAGTCAAGATCACCGATGAAAATCCCTACTATTTTTTGATGTGTAACATCTTTCCACTCGCTTTCTATATAAGCAATTTGTGGGAGTGATTACGTGAAATGGGACGGGAGTACGTGTAACAGTCTAACAAGTGTGTAACAGGAAGTCGGGGAAGCTTGTGGGAGTGATTTCGTGAAATGTGTAACAGAGTTACAAGTGTGTAACAGAAAGTCGGGGAAGCGCGCAAACGCGCGCCATTTTAAAATTTAAAATCGATGTTATGAACATGACTTAAGATTATTATATGTGACAATTGTGTCACTTGATTAACAAAGGTCATTTTGATATGTCAAATGTCTTCTATTGAGTATTTACTGCATTCTCTTTATGATCTGTAAAAAAGTATACGTAGGTAATTGTTAATCCTATATTCTATTTTCTATTGTAATATTGATTTCAACCATTTCTTGTGTAATAGACTTTTAAACTATATTAATAAATATTTACTGTTGATAATAAGTCTCAATAAAGTGCAGATCATTGATAAAAAATCCAAGTAAGTAATAAAGAATAATTATTCGAATAAAATATTTCAGTAAGTATATAGCTTTTTTGAGGTTAATTTCTGTCACTGTTTTGGAAAAGTTTCCGTATTTTCAAAATATAATGTTAAAATCTTAGATTAATAACGCCTAGATGGATAGTCTTCATACAAATGCATCGCCTAAAGTGATGCAAAAAGCAGATTAATGTAGGCGTGAGCATTACGTGCTTACGGTCGCCTACACGCACACTAACAAAACTTTAATGTGTACAGTGAATGAGCAATTTCCCCGAAAGCGGGGAAATGTTATACTTACGTGAAATAATAGTATAAGTAGTACAGTAGTTCATGATAATGTCGTTAAAAGATAAGTAAGAAAATAAATGTCTAACATCCTATATACTTTTTGTTGATAATTTAGTTTAATACGATAATGTTTATATGACATTAATCAATAATAATCAAAAGGACCTCGAAATCAAATATTTAGCTTTTCTCTTTACTAAAATTTGTAATAAAAATCAGGAGTGGTGGTAGCTCAGTAATCGGAGTCACGCGCCTCATATCCGTCGTTGGGAGTTTGAATCCATGAAAGGAACGAACCGCTAGGAGGATGATTTATAACAAAAGTCATAATATGTAATGACGAGGTCCTTTTTTATTATATTATTTATACAGCTACGCAATAAAAACACTTTGCGTTTTACAAATAAACAGAAATAAGCTTCGAATAGTTATTCCGTGTTTTGTCTCTTTTACTCTAATTTTAAATGACGTTTACATGACGGGAACAAAACACGGAATAACTATTTGGACCTTATTCTTTGCTTATTTGTAAGGCACTTTAGGTATGACTAATAAATGAAAATAAATATAATTTGAAAAAAAAACAATTAATTTTAAACCAATGGGGTTAAAGTATTCAAAGATCGATATCAAAAAGTTAAAGTATTCATCATCGCCGACCGCTCTCAACATTCGCCATTTTGTGAATTTGTTGTTTTTCGCTCTAAAGTTATTTGCTAAAAAATCACTAATCATGTATTCGACGTGGAGTGTAACCCAATTAACAAAGGCTAATAAAGAGGTGTCGACGAGCGGAAAGAAATCAGCTTTAATTGAACGGTAAACAAATTATCGGCTTTTTATTTTTATGCATTACTATTTTGCCATCTAAAATTGTAAATGCGGACGTTGGAATTGCTATAAAATACTATAATACAAGTAATTTCATGTGTACTAATAAGAAAAACTACTTAGAAATAAAAGTATTTCCAAGATCTGGGATTCAATAAAAAAAAATAAACAACATTTTGGTGCTATTAACCACTTTTAGTGTTGTCTTGTCGGCAACTTTAGTTAAATTAGCCACCTTCATTCCGATCACTGCTCATCATTATACCATTACACTAAATAGGGAAAGATATTATCTTACTTAAGGGCAACACTTAAAATATATTATGGTTTCAATAAATATTTTCAATAAGATTTAATTTTATAACTAACATACACCAATGAATAATGGGAAAATAATTTCTTCTACTAGCAACACTTTCATAAAATCGCGGCTTGTAATTTTATTTTTAAAAGTAGTAAATATTTAGCTCAATACAAGTCAATTTGTAATACTTACGTATGAAATGTTATGTTAATAGCTTTTTTGTCCTTATGCGATGCATTGTGACACCCATTAACTGCACAAACCGTCATAATGTAATTAATTGTCGGAGATGTTTGCACTAGCGCTTGATCTTGACAACTGATGTGACGTTCGGGCGGACTGAGCCAAAATGGCTTAGTTTGAATTGCTTCACTTTTCTTGCGTCAACTCGGTTTCTATGCGTTATTATTCTAAGGTTAAAATTGCTTATTACTAAGGTGAGATGTCAAATGTTACACATCAAATGCGTCTAACAGTAGACGAAAAAAACGAGCGAGCCTTACACAGGTAAGGCTCGCTCGTTTTTTTTTAATATGCTATATTATCTATACTAATATTATAAAGAGGAAACCTTTGTATTTTTGTATGTATGTATGTATGTTTACCACGAATAAACTCAAAACGACTGGACCGATTTAAAAAATTCTTTCACCATTAGAAAGCTACATTAGCGCTGAGTAACATAGGCTATATTAAAAAAAGTTAAATAAAATACTAAAAACGACAATTTAATTTTCCAATACAAAATTATTTGTTTGTTTTGTTGTCATGGAAACCATTGATATATTTTTATTTTTATTAAACTCAATGATGGAAACTGTCAAAGCGGTACGAAGTTCGCCGGGTCAGCTAGTTGCCCATAAAGTAAGAGGATACATCATGGTAGATTAATTAAATAATTAGTAAAATAAATGAAAGTAGGCTTGCAAAAACATTTTTTTTTCTTTTCTTTCGTTCCCATGAACCCGCAGTTGGAGGACATCTTTTATTTATATTTATTTAGTTTTTAATTTGCTGTTTATTTTTCTCTGTTCTATTTTAAGTTCAGTTAAGTTACGTTACTTATCTGTAATTTTTTTTTTCTTTGTAGTAATTAGTTAAAATTTGTCTTACACTTACATTATTCTCCCCTCCCCCACATAGCTCTTCGAAAAGACTGATAGGGGAGGAGGGGAGGCCTAACCACTAAAAACCCAGTACTTCTCCGCCACGGGCAAAAATGTATTTTATAAATCTCTGAAAAATGTTTATGTTGTTGTTTTTCGTTCGTTATATCACAGTTACCATTACTTAGTTACACATCCGTCGTCCACCGCAGATTGCTACAAGAGAATGATGCAACTCTAGTCTATATTCCTAGCAAGTGTTGATGATACTCACTTACTGCCGGCCAAATCAGTATACAACGTGGTTAGAAAGGTAAAGAGCATTTTAATGTAAATCGTGCAATGGGACAATATGTTAGTTTGCTCAACCTTATGACACATTCGTTACAAAATAATGAAACTGCTTTAAGAGTAGTTTAGGACGGAGTTATATCAGTAATTTATTAAGAAATAAATTTAATATATTGAAAAAAAAATTTACTCAAATAGTTCCGGACAAATTAAAATTTCCTAAAAAAATATTATGTAATATGTTTTAATCAAATTAAAAGCAAATAAGTTTACAGAATAGCCATAATTAAGGTAACTATATAATTAAACAATATAGTTCTAACATTATAATTAACCTACTTAATAAAAAAAATATCATATTGAATACCAACAATTTTAATAATTTCGACGTTAACGTAACAAATCTAATAACATAATAAAAAATACATTGGCATTCTAACATAACATAATATTAAAATCTTTATTAGCATAATTTATAATGTTTGTAACTATTGTTATATCAATATCGTTATAAACGACCCATTAGCCGCTGTATGATAAGCAAAGCTATCTCACATAAGTGATCGCGCCGGGCGGCATAGTAAAATATATGTCACGGTACGTAGCGTTGCGAAAAAAAAGCGCACGAAAGTTCAAGCGCCCGCGCCCCGGCTAATAGCTTAATTACTAGGTTCATCCGACGTAATATCACGCTGTTGATGGTGTTCTAAAGGTGAGGCTACACTGTGGAGTTAGAGGATGCTGACAAGTTAGAAAGTAGACTAGTTGAATGTCATGTTTGTGTGTGTGTTAGCTTTTGTAACAGCAAGATCATTTTCAAGATAAAATTTTACTAGAAATAAATAAAATAAAATGTAATTGAAATAATATGTAGTGTTAATTCCCTTAACTCACTCGTTTATCCAGCTCGGATGCAGTACATGCACACAAACACCGGTACCCGGGTGTTGGTGTGCATTTCGCTTGCATCCAATGTTGCCTCCGCATGTGCATACTTTTTGCGGGCCGGAGGGCGGTGCATGCGTACTGCATCCAAGCTAGATAAATGCGTGAGTTAGCGGATTTAACATTACATATTATTTCAATTACATTTTTTCGTACCATGGATTTCCGCAAAGTAACGCCTGATTCCATTAATTAGAAATAAATCAATCAGTCTCTGGAAGCTCGAGTGGAAATTGCACACAAAAATTCAAAGGTTTCCTCTTTATAATATAAGTATAGATTGTTACTACGTATAGGTATTTGTGAATGCATGAAAATTTTAATAATAAAAATATCATTTTCATTATTATAAGTACTTACATTTTTCTTAGCTCACTGAAAACTAGTGGTACCAGAAACTGTTATTCTTTAAGGGTTACTTATAACTGGTTTTGTTTAGAATTTTATAACTCCGATTATTGTATTCCTGGAAACGTTTCAAATATATTTTTCCGACTGAAATTGGTAGCTACTTCTTTGAGGCAAAGAACAACAATAAAAAAATATTTAAATGGCCAAGATAATAACTTTTTTCGTCTTTTTGCAAAACTGCGCACATTAATAACGAATTGAGATTGATAGTTCATTAGAAACAAATATTGGGCGCTATGCGTAACTAATTGACAGTTTATTTTGTTTAGTTTATTTTCTCACTGCCGACACGAGGTCAGAATTACCGCCGATTTCAATCCCCTCTGTGGTCTCCTGGATAAAACCACCGGTCTCAGATCAAGAGGCCCCATATTCGATTTCCAGTGGGGAGTACAAACTACACAGCCCGTTGTGTAACTTTGCCCACCTTTGTGTTCTCAGTTTGGCTGGTGGTAGGGCTTGTTTGTCCGCCTGCTAAGCTACCATCATCTTATCCTAATATATCGCCATAACATTGTTGTGTATCTGCAGCTATAGTATTATTATTAGCTATAATATTATTTATTTGATTAAAGTTATGTATGTTATAGGTATTATGTATTAATCTTGTATTGTAATAAACTAACCCTAATCATACAAGATTGTTACTAACACCATTATGGGCCCTGTCTGAAATAAACTTTTATTATTGTCTCCTTTATTTATTTTCTTTCTTAGAACTAGATTTTTACAATATTTAAATATTGTAACAATAAAACTTTATAAAAATCTAATCCTAGAGTACCACCAGCAGCGGGGCAGGGCCCAAGCTACCGATGGTCAGGGTTGCAGTGTGAGGAACCTCCTGACAATATTATAGAGATAAGATAGTCAGTGCCTCAGTAGTTGAGGACGTCATCACTGAACATCAGGTGAGATGAAGGCACTGTCCTTAGCCGTAAGATAATAAAAAAACACATTTTCGATGAGGCACGTCTGCTCCAAGCCTTACATCGGATTCTATGGAACCGTTACGGTAACGTGCGTTATGTTGCGTTGGGTTATTTTCGGCTATTCCGCGCCAATTAACTTTAATAACGACATGGATTTTGTATTTTGATTGCATCACTTTCTAGCAATCATCGCGGATAGTCAAGTGCGTTATAGGAAAACAAGTTTTGTGCCAGTAAGTAGGTATGCGAGCAAAGTAATTCTATGTATTTATACGGATAGAGTTATGCAGTAAATAAGGTGTGGTTACTTAATCGCAGGGGCAAAGTTTACATGTTACTATTACAATTGCGTAAATTTGTATGGTTGAAAGCATGGGGTCATAATATTGAGATTTATTTGACTTGAAGATGCAGCTTTGGTCATTTAATGTTGGTCTACTACATGTATACTTTTTTTTTGGCATATATACGATATTATCATCATCATCATCAGCCCATTTTATGTCCCCACTGCTGGGGCACGAGCCTTCCATATGGATGGATAGGGAGAACGGGTCATAAACCACCACGCGGGCCCAGTGCTGATTGGTGATTGTTAACAACTGCTAATGCAGCCGAGACCAACGGCTTTACGTGCCTTCCGAAGCACGGAGGAGCTCGAGATGATAAATTTTTGGTCCCTCATCCGATGACCGGCCTTTGCGAAAGTTGCTTAACGTCAGCAATCGCAGATCGGGCGCGTTAACAACTGCACCATAGAGCTAATCCTATTTATTATCACATTATTTCTTGGTTTCGTAGAATCCGTTTCCGATCGTCCAAACGTACCTACGAGTTTATGTTTTTCATTTTTTCATTTGTCATCAAGTGCTAAATTGTTGTTTTACTAAAGCAATGTAGGTACCTAGTAGTTTTTGATATTCAAGTTTTTGATATTTACTAGGAATAATCGGACTTACTAATTACCGACAACCGAACGATTTTCACTCCGCAATTTCTTGCTGTCCTCATTGTCGAAAATGTAAATACCGTCGTTAATCATAAGAAGAAGGGAAAAGCAACTTTCTGCGCGGATCTCCGCAACAAAATAAGGAGATTGCAGAAAGTAAGCTTCATACAAACGTGCTCTGGCAACGCACACATAGACAACCTCTCACGGATACGGAATCTCGCATCAGCTGCGCTCGGACTAGTTCCAGATAGTTCGAGATTCCGTGTACCAAAGTTGTAGGATCAAAAGATCAAAAGTCAGTAAAACACAATTAAGCCAAAAACTATTTTTTAAAATATATTCTTTAAATGATTTCCCGTCCTAAACTTAAACGTCTTCCTTTCAAATCCTTCGTACTGACATTCCTCATCATCATCTAGCTCTCTATTATCTCTTGCTCACACATTCATACGTCACATGCGACGTTTTTTACATTTCCTCTTGCACTGTTCCATTCTCACATTCGGCTATCCTGCTCTTATACTTCAAGAAAACTTAAAACAATGTTTTAAAAATAAAATGGAAAACAAAGAGTCTTTCATTTTTCTCGTCGCCTTCGTGAGGTTGTCTGTGTGCATTGCTCGAGCACGGTAAGTACGAAGCTTACCTTCTGAGTTTCTCTTATTTTGTGTCTCCGGCGATCATTACGCTTCTTCTCAGCATTGTTGCGACGACAATAGCGACAAGTGTAAGTTCAAGTGCGTTTTGTTTACAAAGAGAAGTAGGTATAGACTGCATTAATATTGTAGAAGTGTCGTTTCGTTTGATTCTTTGTTATTTATCAAAATTTTTTTCTATTTGCTTCATTCAGTCTATTAAAAAAAATATTATAATAATAACACAGATATCATAATCATACTAACTTCATACATTATCAGAACTTGATTTTAATTTGTGCATTTACTTTGCATGTCATCAAACATGGCACCTAAGCACGGGTTGAGGGTTTCTTGGAAAATACGCTTCCACCTTCGGCCTTATCATCACTTGACATCAGATGAGGTCAAGGCCAAGTAGGTACTAAACCGCAACATATTAAAAAAAAGCAATAGCTACCATTGCATAAATTAAAAAGCAAAGAGAGCATTTCACCTTTTTATTTCTGGCAGAACCATTAAAATATAAAAAAATCTGTTTTCTGAAACATTATGTAGTAGAACTACGACTATTTAAAAATGCTTTTGAATATGAGTTTACAAATATACAATCACTTTATATTTTACGAGTATATCCAGATTCTGACTTAGGCATTGTACATAGGTAACTTCGTGTGTCATATCTGCGTTCTTCAAAACTCTTTGACTAAACGAATATAATTGTGAGAATGTACGAGTAGGAAGTAATGCGAGTGCTCCGATGAATGCTGCCTGATGGATCTGTTGACCGAGCAGAGCGTTTCCCGTATCTCGTTGAAAGTGAAAATGGCTGTCTAGCACGGCTTAAGTCAATATCTTGATGACATATTACGTATTCTTATCCATTATTTGTACAAGATTTATCATAAAAAGTGAAGTAAGCAATCGGACATGTATTATACAAATAAAACAAGACGTAGTTATTTTGTTTGTGGTTTAGATAATATTATGTTCGTTATTTAACTTGGTCTAACTTATACCTAACTATTAAATTTATAATGGAGCTCGATGTCGCAGTGGTTAACGCGCCCGGTCTACGATTGCTGATGTTAAGCAACTTTCGTAAAGACCGGTCATCGGATGTGTACGGGTCTGTAGTTTTAAATAAAAGGCGGACTGTATAGGTTTGGTTTAATACCAACAAGTTACAAAAAGATAGTTCCCGGACAAACAGAAAATAAATTTAAGAGGGTCGCGAGTGCAGTTAGTGCCGTCCGAAAGCTGAGTCTCGTGCGGTCGGTCGGTGCGTCGGTCTGTCGGGGTTTGGTAGTGAAGGGCGCCCGCGATGATGTCATGCCCTCCTCCCTCGCGTATCCTCCCGTGCGTATGTGGGCATCAACATGCTCCCCGGGTTGAAGTCTACTAAAGGCTTCAAAAATCTGGAAGAGGACATATATTATTAAAGGCTCTCCGAGTAGTGCCTCTCTTGGTCTTCAGCTCAGCCACCCTGATGACGCCGTCGCTGCCAGGGTAAACGTTGGTGACGCGTCCTAGCGACCAAAGAAGGGGCGGTAGAGCTCTGTCCTTTATGATCACAAGTGATCCCAGTTTAAGGTCCCCGCTCGTGCTCTGCCAATTTAGTTTTTGCTGAAATTGGTTTATGTACTCCAGCGAAAATCGACTCCAAAAGTGCTTATGTATTCTATCCTCCTGAAGCGGTCAAGGCGAGTGATGCTCATGTCGGCCACCTGTGGATGCGGAATGGATATCAGCGGTCGTCCAATTAAAAGGTGTGTAGGAGTGAGAGCGGAAAAATCAAGGGGATCAGAGGATAGCTGGGTAAGGGGGCGAGAGTTCAAGACAGCTTCAATTTGGGTGAGACAAGTGGCCATCTCCTTGTAGGTGAGATGCGTTGTATCTAGGAGCCGTTTAAGGTGGTGCTTTGTGGAGCGAACGGCTGCCTCCGCTAAGCCATTGAAGTGGGGAGTGTAAGCAGGGACAAACTTAAATTCTATCCCCTCTTGAGCTACTAATCCCTCAAGATCCGATTGGGCTATAAATTTGGAAAACTCGTTATTAGTGCCAACAAAATTGGTTCCGTTGTCGGACGTGATGCTTTGGGGTTTTCCACGACGTGACACAAAACCTAAAATGTATTATCTCGAGCTTCTCCATGCTGCACGTAAAGCCGTTGGTCCCAGCTGCATTAGCAGTCGTTAGCAACCACCAATCCGCATTAGGCCCACGTGGCGTTATGGCTCGTTCTTCCTATCCATCCCTTAGGGAAGGCTCGTGCCCCAGCAGTGGGGATATAAAATGAGCTGATGATGATGATGATATATAATTTTAAGGTCTTAATTCGTACTTCTCTTAAATGTATTACGGAAGAGCTTGGAATGATACATTTTTGGTCACCAATCCGATGACCGACCATCGTAGCACATGAGTAAATATATATTTACTAATTTACTCATGTGAACGTAGACCGGGCGCGCTGACCGCTGCGCCATCGAGATAATTTCCTGTGTTAGGTATACTGATCATATTTTAATCGGAAAGGCCGACGTAACTCTGATCGCTACCCGATATACTCGTATTTGCATCGATATAGTGCATCGTTAGGTCGTTAAGTTCAATTTCATACACACGCACAGAAGATCTTTATATACTTACTCGTATAAAAATCATCTGTGCGTGTGTATGTTATTGAACTCCTTCTAAACGACTGGACCGATTTCCATTCGAGAATGGTTTAAATTTACAATTGGACCCGGTAGGTGGCGCTGCTATAGGGGTCCATCATGGGATACGGGTGTTCATAGTATAAAAAGTGCAAAGTATACAGGATGTTTGGTAATATATATATATTTCCGGAATGTACCCATGTTACAATGTCTATATAATACTATGCCAACGACAGAAAATGGAAATTGTAAAAAAAAATTTTCGACTCTCCATACAAAATGACCCATCAGCTGATCGAGTTAGTATGGAAAGTCGAAATTTTTTTTTACAATTTTCATTTTCTGACTTTGGCATAGTATTATATAGACATGTTAACATGGGTACGTTTCGGGAATATATACATATTACCAAACATCCTGTAGTTAGTTATACTTTCTATATTGCACCCAAATTATTATACGAAATTCTAACTAGTCCAACAGGCATCAATATTATAGCAGTTGTTAGCGAACCACTCGTTTGTACGACTTTCTTTGCAAATGTCATGGGTTCGATGTCCGTGCAATTTTAATATAGTTAGCGGAGAGAACATTAATTGTTAACCAGAAATGATATTTAAGCGGTTGCAATACCGGTTGGAATGGACGATCTCGAGGACGTTAAAATGGTGATGTCGATTGTACACAATAAACAGTTGAATTGGTTAGAAGACGAGACGTTGCATCACCTCGTTGCAGAAATCCATGCATCCTGTTAGCAGTTTAACTCAGTTGCTTCATTAATAGCTATTATTAGCATTTTGTTTTGATAAATGCCGCGTCGCGTCTTATTCATATTTTGTTTTATTTGCACTCAAATCTTGCTTACTATTGTGTAATAGTTGCAGTGGCAGTGTAATGAAATCGTTCGCACTCTAGTGTTTGACAACCTTTGACATGTGCATACTTACTCAAAATAGACGAGACGTAGGCTTTTGCCTCAAGGCAGACACCGCTTGAAATATCGGTCACCAACTGTACTGTACACTCGTGGGCTTAATAATTTAGTTCCTACTATTAACCTATCTCCGCTTGGTTGTACGTCACGAACATTAACATGTGAACGATGTAATTCTTAATATAATGTAATAAGAGCCAAAAGTTTACATGTTAATACATATACAGGTCGACTTTTTTATCACCATTCAAACCTTCTGAGATGACTCCCGTGATACAAACGAACAACTTTTACTATTGGACCAACTTCCTAACTAAAAAAAACGACGGGTTGCACTCTGGGAGTGCCGGCAGAAGTGAAAACTTGAATATTAACGTTGTGCATTTTTGATATTTTGGAATGGTTAGGGAATAATTTTGCACGAATTGCTTTAATTATCAGTATAAAAGTACTCTCATTTATGTGGTAGAATACAATATTTATTTATTGGGCTATCGTACACAAACATGACAATTTATATTACATTAAAAAGTTATATTAAGTTATATTAAAAATTTATATTACGCCGCGCCAGCTGTCTACTCTCCATCCGTCTTACGAATTTTCAGGTCACGTGTCCTGACGCGAGTTTAACATTTTTTACCCATTCCTCTACTCTCCATCCGTCTTACGAATTTTCGATCAGGTCACGTGTCCTGGCGGTCACGTGTCCTGACGCGAGTTTAACATTTTTTACCCATTCCAAAAAAAGTGCACAACGCCGCTAAAGAAGTTTTCACTTCAAAAAAAATCAGCTGTTCCATGCAAAACATCAACATTCATTCGACCAAAATGTATGGAACAGCTGATTTTTATTTTCGGGTTAGGGAGTTGGTCCAATAGAAATAGTTGTTCGTTTGTATCACGGAAGTCAGAAGGTTTGAATGGTTATAAAAAGTCGACCTGTATAATTAATACATATATACAATACATGAATATACATCAGTTGCCGTGCTCTTAGCAGCCGGTTAAAAATCGAAACATCATCATCATCATCCCAGCCAAAATACGTCCACTGCTGGACAGAGGCCTCTCCCAAGGATCTCCACAACGACCAGTTTTGTGCTGGTCGCATCCTGCGGCTTCCCGCTTAAATTTCTCTAACTGAATGGCGGCCTGCTCGTAAATCGACAAATAATATGTAACTGCATCATAAGTTTTGAATAAAACTGTAGGTGACAACAACAAAGACAAAGTGTTGAAAAAAATCCACGAGCGGGATTCAAACCCTTTTAACTTATACTTAATATCGCTATCCTGGGTGACGACTAGCAGAGGAGTTCGGCGTGGTGCACAGACAGATGAAGAAGATGATTTTTTTTTGCTGTGGGTAATCGTCGCCAATTGTTATGTAGGGAGACCACGGGACAAGTGAAACACAGATCTGCTGTTTACGTACTGCGTGTATTTGCTAAGGAGCAAGGCAAGCTATATTTATGATTCTATTTGTGAACAAAATTTGCGTAAAATTATACGAGTACTTATAAAACTATAATCATGATAACATTATTTTCCGATCGAAATGCAGCGTTATTCAAATTCAAATTCAAATTCAAAATTATTTATTGAAAAATTATTAATGAAAAATTATTCAAACAAATTATATTACCTAGTCGTGTAAACACGATCAGACAAAATTGCATTAATCAGTCGCGCTGCTCTGCCATCAGTTAATTACTCGATTTGTGAAATAGCAGGGGATTTTGTAGGTAATATATGAGATATTGACTGTGGCATAACAGGGGTGATTTGTAGGTAATCTTTGATCGTGGTATATAGAGGGATCTTTTGTTTGTTTTTAGTTGATGGCTTCGTGCAATTAGCACATTTAGCCAGTGTCAAAATAATTTTTCTTACAAGTAATACATAAATAAACAATATTTCCTTCCTGTATGATGATGATGAATGATAATAGAAATGAGAATAAATTATTCATTCAAATTACGGACGTTCTACCAATTTCCGTACGACATTTCTCTTTTACGCAACGAAGTGAGATATGTATATATATATACCCCCCAACCCCTCGAGTATCTCAGCAAAGATGTGGGGCTTTACTAAGTCCTCACGCGGACTTCTTGAGAGAATTTGAAAAGTGACGTTGCACTGTTTTGTTTCATTTGCCAACACTCATGCACACTCACGAACATATGACGGTTAATAGTCCACCATTATTTCACATTAATATTCGACATAACACAAATTTTAGAAAATAAAACAAAACCGCAGACATGACTCTTCACTTTCCCGCCAAGAAGTCTAGAGGGATCTTTGTGAGTAAACATTATCCGGGTTTTTTTTCGTTTTTTATTGCTAACGGGTAGGCACTCGGCCTTCAACTTACCTGATATAAGTGACGAAAAGGCCTAAAGTGGAAGCGCACTTCACCCGGAATGGTCAACTTCTGAGGCACAAGCCATCATATCTCTAGCTGCCGGAACACAATGCTACAAACATTGATGTTATGGCGATATATTTAGATAAGATGGTGGAAGCAACATGGATGGTGGAAATCAAACCCGGGACCTCTGCGTCTGAGATCGGCAGAGGCGGCTAATAGATAGAGGGGACTTTTAAGGAGGGAAAGCAAAGGTTTCTAAAACACTAATTTTATTTGCGTAAGTTATTTACTGCATTAATAGCAGCTTACAGAAGTACCTACCGTACTAGTAAGTACTCGTACCTGGATAAAATAACGTTTTCTACAAAATAAACCTAGCTAGATTGATTTATCGCCCCCAAAACCCCCTGCATACTAAATTTCATGGAAATCGTTGGACCCGTTTCCGAGATTCAGATTATATATGTACATATATATAAGAATTGCTCGTTTAAAGGTATTAGATTAGACACAAGGACAATGAGCTCAGCACAATACATCATTAGCCTGTAATCGTCTCACATGCGGATTCAGGCTTATTCGCGTAAGACGCTTTCGCATTGCTACGAATAGTTAGTTGATGTTAATCACTGCCATCTTACGATAATATCCTGGAACAACAGCTTACATCCCTCCCGACGTAATCTGAGTAACCAAAACAATATCAACAATATCAACTAGCTTCACGGAACTTTTAATACGGGCGGTGGCAAAACAACTAATAGCCAATAAATTGCAATTTATTGCTTTCGTAATGCGCTGTAATTGTACCCCGCTGAAAACAACACAGTATCACATCACATCCATAATGTTTTATCATAATCATCATCTTCTTTTTCTTCTTCTTCTTTATCATCATCAACCTATTAGTCTACTGCTAGACATAGGCCTTGATACTGTTAGCCATCAGCCAATTCAAGGAACTCTTTTGCAACGTACACGCGTTCATTCACTTATAAAATAGGCGCAGTCCATTCTTTGTGCGTCAGAACAAAGAACTGACAACAATGCCTCGCGTTAGTTCCTAATTAGACCGACAACAGACAGACTGACAGGGCTAACACAATACACTTTATCAAAGATGTTAATGACCTAATTTTGGATACTATCAGATATCGGTAGCTCACATAATTATTGAATCTGAGGGCTTTCATGTGAAAAGTTGTGTGAATATTTTGCTTCAGCATATTGTTGTTCTCTGCTAAACATATCATAATCATCATCATCATCATCTCAGCCAAAAGACAAAGGCTTCCCCCAAGGATCTCCACAACGACTGGTTGGGTCTCGCATCCAACAGCTATCCGCGACCTAAACCTATGCCTCCCTAAAGAACGTCAACTATCCCAGTTTTTGTCAACTTTATTAGTACAATCTACCAACCGTTTAGGTTACACGAAAAGGTGCCGCACTTGCCTAGGGGACCATCCACGTCAGGACATCATCATCATGATGATCTCAACCAAAACACGTCCACTGCTAACCAAGGCTTCCCCCAAGGATCTCCACAACGACCGGTTTTGTGCTGCTCGCATCCAGCGGCTACCTTCGACCTTCACCAGATCCACGGTCCACCTCGTCAGGTCATAACGCCAGAATAAAACCCATTAAAGCGCTTTCTGCCACTACCTTTTTTCTAGATATGTAGGAGCTTTCAAGCGCGCTTAATTTTAGCTGTAAAAGAATTCCTCTCGATACACTTTCCCCGAAAGTGGAAAGCAATGGCTTAATATAGAATGATGATGATGATGATAAAAATAATGGGTTCTGAATAAAAATAATATTGTTGGTCAACAGTCAATACTCCCATACCCATCGTATAAAGTTTGCTTTGTTTTTTATTTTTTATTCTTAGCTCGGCAAATGACTCCACTCCACCTGATGTTAAGTGGAAAAGGAGTCCAGACGCAAGAACAACTGGTGCAGCGTGAAAACAACGCAGCGTCAGTCACACTCACCCTGCCGGCCCACAAGGTGCCTCTTCACGCCTCGTTTAAAGGACCCCATGTCATAGGAAGGAAGGAAAACGGTAACACCTGAAACTCCTAGGCAACATAAATATTTTCTAACACAATTACATCACACAAATCAAATATCCAAATTTTATGTGACTCGTTAAATACTTGTTTGAAGTATCCTTAAAACATTTTATCTAATTAAGTTTACATAGTAAGTTATATTTATATGAATTCATAACACATACTTTGGAACAAGTCAATATGACCAATGTTTAGTAGCACTCATTACATTGAAATTAAATTACATTTCAGGCTCGGAAATTAACTTGTTCAGTCGAATATTGAAACAGAATGTAAATTATTTTCAACAACAGAATTGATGGATAGTACCTACTTCAAATATTTTAGGTCACACTGATTTCATGTTATAATAACAGCATTAAGCCGATGCAAACTCACATCACAATGTTTGAATAATTATTACTGAATTAGGTATTCGTTAATTAATTAAGTTGCTGAAAGTTTTCGGGAAACAATAGGTACCTTGATTGAATACAACGCAGTAACGAAAATGTTATTATTATAATCAAAATATTAAATAGTAACGTGAAATAGTAACGTTGAGTAGTAGTAATAATTGACAGTTCTTTTGTAAATATTCATCAGACAGAGTATTTCTTGAGTTCATTATTTGCGTGAATTATGCAAGAAAAAATGGGAGTAAAGATTTTATAGACCTTGCATTTTCTACTTATACAATTGACGAGACTAAGATGTCCCAATTAACTCGGGTTTATGTTCCATTGTCTGACAGCATACCGCATTCTCGTTTACATAAGTGAGAAGAACACTGTAAGAAATTAAGTGTGATAGCCCTAACAAGAAACTACGGCGTAAACAAACGCCTTTCGCGTACATGCGAAATAGATCTATAAAGTGGGCTACTCACTTGGAGGTGTAGCACGTAATATATCTAATACTGTAACAAATGTGTACGTACGCTGCGAGCCGTCCGTCAGCGGCGAGAATTGCGGCGTGGATGCAACGACTTACTAGCTGGCGGTTTTTGTGTGAACAAAGGACATGTTTGCATCCATCCACTCTAGAAACCGCTAAAGAGGCCATTTGAGGATATCACCAAACTCTCTTCAATAACTTCATGAGCGTTCCCATGTCAATATTACTACTGAAACGTATGGGAATAAGTTGTCAAAGTCGCTACTTTGTTACTTTTATACTTTAGGACAGTTAACCTGATAAAAGAGAGTTTGCAGTGTGGATTCGAAGGGTCGTACCTGTATACGCAGTTACTTTTTGATGTGACGTTCACACTTAAGCATCGTATCCAATAAGCAACATTTGAAGCTCAACTACAAGGAAACAAACAACAAACCGCGCATCATTTTGCGCGCCAGCTGGCAACGTTACCGATCTTGTTGAGCGTCACTTGTTACCCGTCAATTAGCTATTGGATACGAAGCTTTAGGGTACCACTTCATTGAAACGGAGCAGAGTTATGTGGAAATCAAATAGAGTCCCTTTATTGAAGCTGAGCGGAGAAGAGCCGTTAAAAGAGGGACTATTGGTTGATTTCTACCCAGCTCCGCTACGCTCAGCTCCTATGGAGTGTCACCCATAAAGGTTATATACATATAGTGTAAGATTCAATACGTGCTACATCTCCAAGTAAGTATACTTCTTAAAGTTAGGCAACACGATCTGTGCTGTGCAAGCTCGGAACATCCAGACCAAGGAAGTATTGCATTCTTGACCGCGTTGTGAGGCACGACGCACTGGGTCGAGCGGGGCATACGTCAACACAACATACTAGATCTGTGGGATCGACAACTTTCATATTGTATTCACGTTTTAATCTGGAAATTCGCAATCTAGTGATGTAGATAATCTCCATAATGCACGGTTATTTTTGTAATGAAGATGTACCACCAAGACGTACCTAGCATGCTTATCGCAAAAGAAAACTATGTGGTAATTTTGTATTAAAATAGCAGTCAACATTACAATTTCTACTTATTTTGATTTCGTAAGCTAACATGTTTTTTTGTTTGGAGAAGTTTCGTAGGCACAAATATTAAAACTAAAATATTATAGAAAAAGTTTGACTTTGTGGACTTAGCCATATGAAGCCCTATGGAGGACACGTAAGGGGTGTCTTTATTAGGATCTTTATAGGCGGGACGACTGCCGCTAAAAGTCCGGTTTTACAAAATTATGCTTACGCTACGGGAAAACGGCACCTCGAGTGTCCCCACAGTGTCCAGACTACATTAAATGTAGATTTCATTTGTGTTGTGTCACTAATAAAATTTATTAGTGACACAACACAAATTACTAAAAAAATATACAAAAAATAAGTTGCACTAAAAGGTGCCCACTCAGCATAATGTCAGCTTCCTAGATTATAGAAAAACCTATAATCTACTATTTAACCACTCAGCAGTTTTTTGTTGCTTACTACGTTGTATGTCCGTAAACAATCCATTTGGTAAACCAGATTAAAAAAGTAAATTTATTTTACTAAACGCAACTGTTTAAAATGAGGTTTTTTGAATTTATATAGGTGTTGGAAGTTTGGTTTTTTGATAAGCGTCTCATAATGAGGCTACTGTTACTATAGCAAAAACCGGCCAAGTGCGAGTCGGACTCGCGCACGAAGGGTCCGTAGGTACTTTATGACGTATTAAATAAAAAACTACTTACTAGATCTCGTTTAAACCAATTTTCGGTGGAAGTTTGCATGGTAATGTACATCATATATTTTTTTTAGTCTTATCATTCTCTTATTTTAGAAGTTACAGGGGGGGGACACACATTTTACCACTTTGGAAGTGTCTCTCGCGTAAACTATTCAGTTTAGAAAAAAATTATATTAGAAACCTCAATATCATTTTTAAGATCTATACATAGATACCCCACATGTATGAGTTTATTGAAAAAAAAAATTAAGTTTCAGTTCTAAGTATGGGGAACCTCCAAAATTTATTGTTTTTTTCTATTTTTGTGTGAAAATCTTAATGCGGTTCACAGAATACCTACATCTAGTATAGTTCTTATAGTTTCGGAAAAAGTGTCTGTGGCATACGGACCGGACGGACAGACAGACAGACATGACGAATCCATAAGGGTTCCGTTTTTTGCCATTTGGCTACGGAACCCTAAAAATGGTCTTATAAAATTGAGTAACGCAGCCGCATAAATTATATCCGTTGTTTCACACATTTTGGTCAACTAGATATTTAGTTTGGTAAGTAGTTGTAACAGACTGCACACTGCACAAGTATGCAAAATGTAGACCACTAACCCTCTTACAACAAAACAGTGTTTAAAGTTAAACAATTGCTAATTACATGTTTAAAATATTGTGTCTCTGTCTAAAAGTATTAGCTAAAAAGTGACAGCATCTGTTTTAAGCATGTCTAACTTTAGTCATCGTTTAGTGGTAAAGCAGCTATAGTTTAAAGCTTCTCATTATGACGAAGTTTTAATATTCCTTTTGTAATTCCTCATAAGCCTTCAACGAAACAAACGGAATGGATCCACCACGGATCTCACGTTTATTGCTGACCTGAAATAAAATAATCCACAGATTGCACTACTGTAAGCTTCGAGCTCAATGTGTGTATACAAAAAACCAACACGAATTTCGCACTCCATTAATACTGAACGTATTGGTGTAAAACCTGCTGGGTCGATGAGGGCTTTTGATGGAATACTGAATTACAAATTTTATCCTTTTCAATCTTGTTTTTGAAAGAGGATTGATGTGGTTGATTTTTAAAAGGTGTAGGTATTTTGAAGCTAATAACTTTGTCATTATCGTCAAAAGCATTTTTGTGTATTGGTAACAATATTATTGAGGAGCTCGATGGCGCACCCGGTCTGCGAGTGCTGAGGTTAAGCAACTTTTGCAAAGGCCAGTCATCGGATGAGTGACCAAAAATTTATCATCTCGAGCTCCTCCGTGCTTCGGAAGGCACGTAAAGCCGTTGGTCCCGGCTGCATTAGCAGTCGTTAACAACCGCCAATCCGCACTGGGCCCGCGTGGTGGTTTATGGCCCGTTCTCCCTATCCATCCATAGGGAAGGCTCGTGCCCCAGCAGTGGGGACATCAAATGAGCTGATGATGATGATGATCATTTTAATATCAAGAAAGATATTTCAGTCTGACACTAGGAAGGCCTTCACTTTGGCAGTTAGGGAATAGGTATACTGTCAAGCAAGGAGTTCCACCCACTTCAATCTTAATTTATGAATTAATTTTGAGCATGACTGACAGGTAAGAATGTCTTTTACAATAAGATAGGTATTTGTGATTATGGTTTTTATATAATTTTACGCAATGTTTTGAAAAAGTCGATGAACAAATTTCGTGGGTCCGTTGGACAGCCAATCCGCCTGCGGCCTGAACAAAACCTGACCCGGCGTGTCAAGGGGTGAGGGTTCGCATCCTGCTCGTGAAAAAAAATTCTAAAACTTTTTAAAAAGATAAGTATTATTTTGCTTATTTAAAAGTTTGACGCATACCGCCCTAAAAGTATTTTTTAAATACGTCGCACTTAGGTACGTACACTATGGAGCTGTGAAGTAATCTATGACTGCACCATAATTATTAAGGCCAACCGCTGTTTGTGGTCTGCGCCCATCTCCAACCATTGTTACATAGTTAGTTTTAACTACCACAGTATTATCGTCGACATGTTATTCTAAACACTATCATTATCTAACCAGTTCTTGGTTGCTAGCTGCCTGAACTTAGAAGTGAAATTAAGCATGTTTTTGCACGAAACACTTAAAAAAGAAAAGTAAGTAAATAGCCTATAACTGTCGCACTAGGACTTCTTGGCTGAAAAGTAAAGAGTCATGTCTGAGGTTTTGTTTTATTTTCTAAAGTTTGTGTTATGTCGAATATTAATGTGAAATAATGAAGGATTATTAACCGTTAAGTGTTCGTGAGTGTGCGTGAGTGTTGGCAAATGAAAGAAAACAGTGCAACGTCACTTTTCAAATTCATTTCTCACTTCTCATTTCTATTATCATTCATTATCATCATACATGAAGAAAATATTGTTTATTTATGTATTACTGTAAGAAAATACTTTGACACTGGCTAAATGTGCTAATCGCACGAATGTATTATGAACAATTATAATTATTAACAAAAAATCGAAAATACAAAATCATTTATTCATTTTAAGCTACAAATAGCCCTTATGAACATCATTATGCCATCGGTTCGTAATACTCTGGGCGGGAAACCTTGTACTGAGAAGAACCGGCAAGAAACTCGGCAAGTGTCAAGCTCTTTTCTCCCATAATCGCAGATAGTTGCCCCCTATATATTTCTATGAAACTGCGTTACAATAGCGACGAGCCGCGGCGCGCCGAATTGAATCAACCGCGTAACTTGCTCGACAGGCGAATTTCCCATCCGCCGATGCAATTCGATTCGACTAGGCGCGCCTCAGTCGACTCCATAGAGTAACTTAATAATAGGGTACGACAACGCGGTGAAGCGGATGCGCGCCTACGTATATTTCTATAAGTAGGTATCGTTTATAAGCTCATAAAAATCTTTGTTTAAATAAAAATGAAAGAAGAACTATTGATATCATTATATTCTCCTTTTCTTCATCAAAAGTATTTGAAATAAAAACATTTGTTCATCCGAGCTATCCGTGACGCAAAAGCGACCTAATTTGATGGAGAGTTGTGATGAATGAACAATTCGATTCGATTCTTCAGAGATGGACGCAGTAGCAATAAATGCGACTTGCTTCGATTCGACGCCTTTCTATTGTAGTCGACGACGCCAGGCTTTAAAGCGCAGCGTCAAAAATATTGGAAAATGCCCTATCATAAAAGGACACTCTCCATCACATATAAAAACACAAAATAAAAAGAACTAATCACAACATGTTAAAAAAAAAACGACGGGTTCCACTCTGGGAGTGCCGGCAGAAGTGAAAACTTGAATATTAACGTTGTGCATTTTTGATATTTTGGAATGGTTAGGGAATAATTTTGCACGAATTGCTTTAATTATCAGTATAAAAGTACTCTCATTTATGTGGTAGAATACAATACTTATTTATTGGGCTATCGTACACAAACATGACAATTTATATTACATTAAAAAGTTATATTAAGTTGTATTAAAAATTTAATTACGCCGCGCCAGCTGTCTACTCTCCATCCGTCTTACGAATTTTCGATCAGGTCACGTGTCCTGACGCGAGTTTAACATTTTTTACTCATTCCTCTACTCTCCATCCGTCTTACGAATTTTCGATCAGGTCACGTGTCCTGACGGTCACGTGTCCTGACGCGAGTTTAACATTTTTTACCCATTCCAAAAAAAGTGCACAACGCCGCTAAAGAAGTTTTCACTTCAAAAACAAAAGAGAAAAAATAATAATATCTAAGTTTGTAAAACATCAGTTGTACTACCACAGCGTAAAGACTTACAGTGGGACAACGCCTTTGAAGTCTCGGGAAATACCGCTTTTATTTATACATTTGACATTTCCGCAGGGTTGTCATATTTTTAGTCTCTCATTATTTTTGTTTTTATTTTTTATTTGCGTGTATGTGACCCAAAAACATGATTTTAAATATAAGCACATTTCAAGATTTTTTCTATGAGTGTTGTTCAGGGCATGAAGTTTTTCCAATCAAGGAATCCAACATCCCGGCATCAAAATCTCAATCCCGCAAGCGGATCTGAAAAGAAAGCATTAATTTGGTTAAAGTAGGTTTGTTCATGAATTTGTGAAGATACGATTTTTATCATACGATTAAACTAAAATGTCTGTGTTGCTTAGAGTAGATGTTTTTAACCAACAAATTGAAATATTATGTTAAGTTCTCTAAGTCCTGATTCTTTTAACAGATAGTTCTAGTTCATTCTACGTGTCTAAACGTAGCCGTTAGACGACTGTAAGGAAGAGGTTGGATAGACTGTGGTACTATATGTATTATACTACTATGCTGAACAAAAGCGAAACAATTCGGCTAATTAGAATCTGCCAAATGTAGAATCTGTCAATAATAGACTATATGATGATTATTTACATATAATTTTACACAAATTTTGTTGCAAACAAATTAAAATGAGAAAAAAGACAAGTATGCTATCGTGGTGGTAGTTGGTGGTGCACCTGAGCCAGCATGTCATGGGGTGCGGGTTCGGATCCCGCTCGTGTAATTTTTTCAACACTTTGTCTTTTTTTCAAATAGACTATGATGTCAAAAGTAAAATTTGTTCAAAGGTCGACTAAACGAAATCGCATAACAACCAATGCAAGTAAGAACGCATATGGCTATGTAAAACTCCCCCCCATTAGGGGGAAGGAAGACATAAACACTCCTGTACTTCACCTCACGTAACCACCGATCGAGCGGTTTGTGTCCAAATACCAATTTATCAACCGCAACTAGAGCAGTCACGTTGCAATTGTACAATCAACAACTGATCGCTTTTTTCGGTACATTTGCCCACCTACAAGTACTTGTACAAATTTTTAAAAGCGCTTTAAAAATGTGCTTTTATTTATTTGGCTAGAACAGGGAACTCCAGTACAATTCTATTAAAACGGTGGTGTATTCAATTGAGCTTAAAGCTTTTAAACAACAGGTGGATTGTATTACCTACATATTTATTTACACGGGTAAATGGGGGGCATTTACCCGTATAAAAATAAATAAATAAAAAGAAAAAAGAGAAGTTGATCTATTTAGATCGATGCATTTGCATTACCGACTGCGTTTTTAATAACAGCTAACTTTTACACGTTTATTCGAAATTTTTATTTAACAATTATCAAAGTATGATTATGGTGATTTACATATACTCGTAATTTTACGTAAACTTTGTTGCGAACAAATTACAATTTGAAAAAAAACCAAAGTGTTGAAAAAATTCCACGTGCGGGGTTAATTTCGGCGAATTGGATTGAGCCACGGTAGCATAGTTGGTAGTGCACCTGACCCGGCATATCACGGGGTGCGGGTTTGAGTCCCGCTCGTGGATTTTTTTCAACACTTAGTCTTTTTTTTTCAAATCATCAAAGTAGTAAGACAGAAAAATACAGTGACCTTTAAGTGAGTTAGTAGTATACTGACTACGTTTAAAATAACCGGTTTTTCAATAAAATTTTTGTTAATCAAAACTATTTACAGCAGACATTTCCATCATGTAGAGCCCGGGGCAAATTGTCTAAGCTCTGTCGCTATAATCGTTTCCATTTGATATACTGATTGCATCACGTTTTAAGGCAAAGCATCAATTATAGGAACAATTAGATGTGCAAAACAATGTATTCTGACGATCTGTTCAATGAAAGCCGTAATGGAAGTGAGAAGAAGTAAGACAATTAGGAAACAATTATTTGATGGTAATTGTCGTAACTACCTATAGTTTATATACATAGCACCTAAACGTGGATCGAGTTTAGCTTAATTAGCACCAAACAGTTTACAGAATCAAACATAATTGGAAGATTGATAATAATGTCGGACAATAATAGGATGTAACTTAATACTATGGATAGGTCAGGCGACTGATCGATACATACATACATAGCCATGTATGTACACACGTTTGCACTACGACCTACCACAAACTGTTAAAT
Source organism: Eudonia mercurella (assembly GCA_963082485.1). Lineage (NCBI taxonomy): Eukaryota > Metazoa > Arthropoda > Insecta > Lepidoptera > Crambidae > Eudonia > Eudonia mercurella. The sequence continues at coordinate 22,178,858 of OY720022.1, forward strand.
TTCCTAAATACTCTTTGAATTTTATGCCTTTATAATAATGGTTGAAAATGTATTGAAGAAGTTCAAAAACACGGAATAACTATTCGGACCATATTCTTTGTTAATTTGTAAGGCACAGGGCTATTTCTGCGTGTGTTACCTACATTAAAAGAAAATGTCATAGGAAGTAACTAGCATCTATGACACAGGCTCGGCCTAGTTTTGATGCTAGTGATCTTGTATTTAGTCTTTTAAAAATTGTTATCATTGTTTTAAGTATATTATGTTAAGTATATTATATTATGTTAAGTTAAGTATATATTATGTATTCTCTTGGTCAATAAAGTATTATTATTATTATTATTATTTCTGGTGCCGGATTTTTTACGGCATCTTTTTGGTACGAAGTAGGTTTTTAGAAAGTATAGGGGTTGTTTGGATTTTGACATATCTTTATATCTGAAATGTGGGGAAATTAAGTGACGTAACCAGCCACTAAGAAAGGATTTTACGAAAATCACACCCTATAAGAAGGTCAAATAGGGGTGAAAGTTTGTATGAAAGTCCGTCAGTTTTAAAGTAAAATACATGAAAATTTGGTATTTGGCTTCTTGATAAGAAATAACGAATGACGTGTCTCAGGAATTTTGTTTATTTTCTTTTAAAAGAGTAAAAAAGGGAAGAAGTTTTTTTTTGGGGAAATCGTTATTTTTTAAGTAATAGCTATCAAAATGAATAATTTAATCGATCTATAGATTTTTTAATAAAAATAAAGAATGACGTGTTTTAGCATTTTTCGAAATCTCCCCTAGAGAGGTGAAATAAGCTTGGAAAGTTGTATGGAAATCTGTCATTCTTTAAATTTCGGTATTTGGCCTGGTAAAAAAATGTAAAGTGTTTCAGGATTTTTGGAAAATGATCCCTTAAGTAAGGGATGACAATTTGTACAGGGGTTTCAAAACGGACCAAAATTACTTATACAGAGTGATCTTTATCACGTTGTTTTGTGTTAGACACTTTTTACTTATACCCTTATGATATTTACGTTTAATAAGTTTGGCTTTTATTACGAATAAACACAAGTCGTGTAGCCCACGTGCGCAAAGCCGCGAACAAAAGCTAGTTTATATATACAACGTGTAACAGAAAGGTGTGGTCAAAATGAAAAGATCCAAAAAGTATCCGATCTGGATCTTGTATGTGATGTTACTGAGACATAATTATTAACTTTAGTTTGTCATGTAATTGTAAATGAAATACTTATATTAGTGAAGTGATGCGCGTCAGGCGCGCATAAGCAAGCAGCAGTGATCATAAATGTAAGTACACACAGGTTACTAAACCACTAGGGCTGTGACTTGTTTATTTTGATGTGACGTCACAATAGAAATATTAAATTAAAAATTGTAAAGCAAATTAAAGTTAATATTTGTGTCATAGTAACTCTGCATACAAGTTCTTGATCGGATACACTTTGGATGTTTTTTATTTTGACCACACCTTTCTGTTACATGTTATTTATTTATATTTTACAGCACCAAGGCAAAAAACAAGGCCATAGAAGACCAGCCGAAGAAAAACTCAATGACCCTCGCTGAATAATTTGAATACGACAAAACTCTCTCGAGTCACCATCACGAGCCCAAGTAGCCATAATGACAGTGATAGGAGACACAAGAATTCAAGAAGAAGAATATCCAACTTATCTTAATATGTCGCCATAACATCAATGTTTGTCGCATTGTTGTGTTCCGGCAGCTATCAGATAAGATAGCCAGTGCCTCACTAGTTGAGGATTCCACCTTAGGCCTTATCATCACTTAACATCAGATGAGTTAAAGGCCAAGCTTATCTTACTTTTTAATGCTTAAAAAAGCATTTACATGACAACACGGGACTTCTTGGCGGGAAAATGATGACTGCAGTTTTGTTTTATTTTCTAAAATTTGTGTTATGTCGAATATTAATGTCAAATAAGTAATGGTGGATTATTAACCGTTAAGTGTTCGTGAGTGTGCATGAGTGTTGGCAAATGAAACAAAACAGTGCAACGTCACTTTTCAAATTCTCTTTTAAGAAGTCCGCCCGAGGACTTAGTAAAGCCCCACATCTTTACCGAGATACTCGTGGGGTTGGGGGGTATATCCTTTCTCACTTCTCATTTCTATTATCATTCATCATCATTATACAAGAAGGAAATATAGTTTATTTATGTATTACTTGTAAGAAAAAATACTTTGACACTGGCTAAACGTGCTAATCGCACGAAGCCATCAACTAAAGGGAAAAAAAAGCATTTACATAAACATTAGTACATCAACCTGTAAAAAACTGTGAATTTACATTGTACATTAAATGTTCAACCATATGCCTTGGAAATAAAGTTCAAATTCTATTGAAGAAATTTTACAGTTTGTGGTAGTTTCATATGTAGGCGTGTGTACATAAAGTGTCGGAACAACACCCGACAACAATACTAGGGAGCCGAACGGTGTCAAAACAACACTCCCATAGCTTTTTAAACGCTCACTAAAACCAAAGTTACGTGTGTGGCCCGCCCACGCTTGTAGCGATATAAACTAACAAGCTCCGTACAACCGCAGACACACAGTCGAAGCAGCTCGCTCATTATACAGCAAATAAATACATAAATAAATAACACTCCCTCTTCCCGGTTTTCCCGTGACCACGGATTCGTTAAGGGTTAGGTTAAAGTAATATAAATCAATGTAAACGCGAGTAGATCTTACTTTTATTTTCGGATCGGACTTTTATTTTCTAAAATTGATTTATTTATAGATTTTAATTTTAATTCAGATCCATATAAAGGCTTAAAAAATAATACAAAAAGTTATTTAAATTACTTTACAATATATTAATTAACATCGTATGTCACTAATATTGCTCGTCAAAACTTATATTAACTATTCGGCAAAGAGTCTTTATAGACATTTTAGCTAAAAAAAACAGTCAATTGATGCTAGTTAATATCGTCTTATCAAGTGCTACAATTAATATCGTATTGTTTTCAAAGATGATTTTCTGTATATATACTAGCACTAGCTTATCTTTAAACAGAAATGAGTAAGTTTATTTTTTAAATTTAATTAAGGGGGTGCAGCGCGGACGCAAAACTGCGAGTTTCAAGTTTCTTTATGATAGCGAGCGAGCGGCGCGTGGCAGTGGTGTGACAACGGCGCACGACAAGAATACGAATATACACTAATATCTGTACAGAGTAGGCTGGTGATTTAATTAGAACAATGTTTACATTCGTAAAATCATAGGCGTTTGGGTAATAAATTATAAAAGTCTTAATATTTTCATATTCATATTTTTTAATTGAAAAATAAGACAACAGTGCCCTGCGGAATATCAATACAAACATTTTGATGTCGGATCATTATTTCATTTGTGCTGCATTTACAGTTTCTGAAGAAATAAGTTTTTATACATCATTACTTTTACGTATTGTTAATGCAGGTTCTGGGTATTTGTTTCAAATTCCAAGACAACCATGCCCTTGTGAAAGGATCAAGCTAACCTACACTAGTCCTTTTAATGTATAAGACCTATTCAGCGCCTAGCACCAGTGACTTAAAAACACGTAAATTTTCAAATTTCGCGCTGCACCCCCTTAAGTTTGTTTTGATCAAAAATATAATGTAAAAACTAAATGCAAGTAAATTCATTAATATTGTTTCTTTTCAATGAGTTTGCTGTTTGATGGTGCAATTGATTGTTTGGATAGAAAAGAAATTATTGTCTATTTATTGTCAATTTGAAATGTATTTTTAATAAATATAATAAATATGTTGTTGTTTTTAATTATATAAATCGATAATAAAGTCAATAGTTACCTCATTACCTCAAATTTGTCGTCATAATTTCTTGTGACAACCTTCGAAATTACGATAGAAAAGGGTCAATCTATCTCTTTCCAATAAATCACCAGGTTCATTAGTAAAAATAGTTCCTATAGCTTTAGTTATTTTATCTTAATTACATAATGGCTTCGCGTTTAGCATTTAGCCAATTACAAGTATTTTTTATTATTAGTAGTAAGGGTACAATTGTACGGTAGATAGAAATTAAAATGGAGTCTCACAACACGTGTTATTACTAGAAGAACTCAGGTGAAACTCGCGTTAGTTATTGTTCTGAGATTCTATTTTACTTCACGAATTGACAGTTGTCATTTTTATTTGTTTATACCCAATGGAACCGGCTAAGGAGTTTTGGTTTTTCTGCCAACGCTTGTGTTTATTCTTTTTTCTGTCTCTTTTGTTTCGAATGTATTTGTATTGTGTTTCGATTGTTTGTATTTGTGTCTATATATGGTTTTTCCTAATTGTAAAACTGGGAGAAACTTAAACAAAACATAAATTTCATAAATTTTCATAATTTTTTTAAAATGTAATATGTAATACTTACCAGCGTTGTTGCGACACGCATCGTTCGCAACGGGTACTTCATCGATTCACACCAGCAACAACACAAACTGAGGCGGGGTCCTGATTGACCTATTGTTTGTTTTATATTTTTATTTATATGTATATTAGTGTGTGTGGTCAATAAATGTCTCTCTCTCTCTCCATTCGATCTATTACGATAGCTAAATTCGATGTTTGATGGTTACAAGGAGCCGAACGGTGTCAAAACAACACTCTCATAGCGTTTCGAACGCTCACTTAAACCACAGTTACGTGTACGTACAGCCCGCCCACGCTTGTAGCAATATATAATGTAACGTGCTCCTTTCAACCGCAGACACACAGTCGAAGCAGTTCAATCATCACACAGCTAATAAAAAAACATAAATTAGTCCAAGCTCCAATGGGGTTTTCCGCATATTGACTTCTGATGTGTTGTTGTGATCCCAGTAGCCTAGTCTAAACACCTAAATAAAACAATGTTATCATAGATTTAAAATCCACATAAAGACTTAAAAAATGATATAGAAAGTTTCTGTAAATAACTTATAAAATAATAACGCCTCAGTGGCCGTGTGGCAGAGCGCTCGGCCCGTTACCCAAATGTCCCGGGTTAAATTCCCAGGTCGGGCAAAATATATGTCGGATTTTTACCAACCCGCATTTGGCAAGCGTGGTAATTAAGCCATTACCCATTAATTGTAGCGGTGACTTGATTTCAATGATAGAGGCCTTTGCCCAGCAGTGGGACAGTTATAGGCTGTTTACTTACTAAACAGCATCATAAGTCACAAATGTTACTTTTAAAAAAAAAGGTATCGACATTTCGATTAAAAAAAAATATTGCCATTCGATCTATTTCGATAGCGAAATTCCATGTTTGATGGTTACGAGGAGCCGAACGATGTCAAAACAACACTCTCATAGCGTTTGGAACGCTTACACTTGTGCGGCACGCCCACGCTTGAAGCAATATAAAAACTAACATGCTTCTTACCAACGTATCAATCAAATAAAATGTGTATCTACACATTCGAAGCAGTTTTGTATCAGTACAATTTTACGGGATATTGAAATAAAACAACTTTTAAAGATCTACTCGCGTTTATTTTACACATTAATTTTAATTAATGTTTATTTAATTAATTTATAAAATAAACGCGATTAGATTCGTTAAAGTTGTTCCATTTCAATGTGTAGTGTTCGCGTAAACTTTGGAAAACAATTATGGACGGACATATACCTACCAGTACTTCGCGCTAAGATTTGGTTAGATACAACCCTGCTATACAAGACTTTTAAATTTTATACTGGCACCTTCTACCAACCCTTTGGTTATACATACGAAAGGTGTCAGACGATCTTGAGCAAGTAAACCAGCTCAAAAGAGGGTGGTAATATTACAGTAGTCATAAATGAATTCCTACGGCATTCGTACGAATTGAACTAAATTTGCTGCCATTAGTAGGGGGGCTTATCCATTCATATGTAACAGGGAGCGTGACGACACTCAAGCTACTCTAAATAAAAACTTAATGAACTGTTTAACGCAACGATAAGTGTATGATCGGTTGTCCGTCACAGCCATAAAGTTATGTCTTGAATGTTTATATGTCTATCTCTTGTATGTCAAAAAAGCATATTTTGTTTATTTTTGTAAAAATCAAATGAAAACCACGTATTTTATAATACCACGAAACAGTGTACCCAATATAAAGACTACTTGTGTTCATCAAACATATTTTTTATGTGTAACATCTTTCTGCTCGCTTTCTATATAAGCGATTTATGGGAGTAATTTCGTGAAATGGGACGGAAGTATGTGTAATAGTGTAACAGGAAGTCGGGGAAGCGCGCAAGCGCGCGCTATTTACAATAGTAAATTAAAAATCGATATTATGAACATGACACATTATTATTATATGTGACATACATAACCATTGTGTCATTTGACTATCATAGGTTATTTTGATATGACAAATGGCGTCTAATGAGTATTTACTTCATTTATTTTATAGTTATAAAATGAAATGAATAATAATGATACCTGACCCATTTTTTTCAGAATATAATGTTAAAATTGCTTATTACTAAGGTAAGATGTCAAATGTTACACATCATATGCGACTACTGTAAGGCTCTTTCGTTTTTTTAGTCTACATATGTTTTTTACTATTGAAAACCTCGTAACTATGTACATATAAAAACAGAAAACCTCTTAAGTCATTTAACTGGTATAATCCAGTTAAGTAAGGGAGTGGTTAATAACATAATTAGCGTCTTTTATCATTCAAAACATGAGACAAAAGCACATAATAATATTTTAAACATTGACGATATGAGCCATATTTTTCCTTTCCTGTAAAATTTGGATATCTGGCCATACGAGGTTATCATTCTACACAGCGACGATATATGCTTAATATAAAAACAAAACTTAATTTATAACACAATTATTTACTTAAGGTACAAACCAAGTACTTACTTAAAATTATGGATGAGTAATTATAGTTTAGTTTTAAATATATAAGTATATAAATGAATTAAAATAATTGAAAGTATTAATTTTAGTTTTAGTTTTAATGTCCCTCCACCCATAAATACTCATTACATAAAATCAAATCGCACCCAAACGAAGTTAGAAATCGTACCGTAACATATTCAAAACGCAAACTTCATTAGCAACATCTAGACCCTACCTTCTTCTAAATACCAAACAAATGAATCACGCGTTAATGTCGCGAGGCCACCCATCCTTACAATGCCTTTTAAAATGTAGCAATGTTGTTACGTAAGCGACATTGGCACCGGTCAATTGTAGTCTGCTGTTTAATCTATCTATCTATCGATGCTTGGTATAAAAGAAAGTCCCGCAACGCGTTTATTTGTGAGGCCGGACGGACTAATCTTGTCCAAACGCCACTAAATGTATGAAATATAAAAGTTTACAGGAGGACTGGATGGCGCAGTGGTTAACGCGCCCGGTCTGCGATTGCTTAGGTTAAGCTACTTTCGCAAAGGCCGGTCATCGGATGGGTGACCAAAAATGTATCATCTAGAGCTTCTCCGTGCTTCGGAAGGCACGTAAAGCTGTTGGTCCCGGCTGCATTAGCAGTCGTTTACTACCACCAATCCGCACTGGTCCAGCGTGGTGGTTTATGTAACGGTGTCGTTGCAATTTACCACAGACCAAATATCTATAGGTCTGTGCAATTTACTCAATGTCATATTTTTATGTTATGCACTTTATAACCTCCTTGGTAGTTTTAAAAACTATCTGTCAAATTTATATGAAAGATTCTGAAAAAGAATACTTTGAATGTCATGTCGGGGGCGTGTTCTTGGCGGGAAATTGAAGAGTCATGTGACATGTCTGCGGTTTTGTTGTATTTTCTAAAATTTTTGTTATGTCGAATATTAGTGTGAAATAATGGTGGATTATTTACCGTTAAGTGTTTGTGAGTGTGCATGAGTGTTGGCAAATGAAACAAAACAATGCAACGACACTTTTCAAATTCTCTCAAGAAGTCCGCGTGAGGACTTAGTAAAGCCCCACATCTTTACTGAGATACTCGAGGGGTTGGGGGAGTATATCATTTCTCACTTTTCATTTCTATTATCATTCATCATTATTGTACAGGAAGGAAATATTGTTTATTTATGTATTACTTATAAGAAAAAATACTTGACACTGGCTAAATGTGCTAATCGCACGAAGCCATCAAGTAAATGGAAAAAAAAGAATGTCATGTCATTGTCATGCAATTTTATTTCGGTTTTGATATGATATATTATTATTATTATTCTTTCTTTATAAATCATAAATTCTTCATTATAACAACATTGTTTTAATAGTTTCATCGATTGTTCGGTTATTTTTGTTTAAAATGTTAATTGTGAAAAACCTGTATATAAAAACAGGTAATTTGAATCCTCTAAGAAATATTTGTAATGTAACGTTTTGGCTTAGACTTTTTGATACTGATTTATTGTTTTTCTCCTTTTAGGTTTTTCTCTTTAGTTTTAAAATTTACCCGATTAAATATTTACCTGTAGATTTCCTGAGTTTTTATGGCAATTAAGCCTCATTTATGGCCCGTTCTCCCTATCCATCCGTAGGGAAGGCTCGTGCACCAGAAGTGGGGACATATAATGAGCTGGTGATGATGATGATGATAATAGTTTACGAATCTCTACTTTTGTTTTATCTACTGTTTAGTTAGCTAGTTTTCAAGAAAAACGCCAAAAGACATTTTGATTAAAAAGTAAAATAAAGCACTTTTGGTAGTTTCAATTCAAAGGAGCCGAAAATGAGAGGGTGCAATGCCTTCACCGCTAACACGTGCCCGTAGTTTCATTCAAAAGAGCCGACAGAGACGCCACTCTTAAAAATATTACAATTTTTGTAATAGGAAAAGTAAAAAAAAAACTAGCCTGAATTTTTGTTAAATGCTAAGCGCTATTCTAGCTATTCTCTGATATAATTAGATGTTTTGTCAAAATATTTGCAGTTGATAAAATGTGACATATTAGGTATTAGGGTTACGTAGCGGGAAGTTGTCCAAACGTGAAGAGGTACTCGCAGGCACCACTGGACGGACTATGATGCAGTTTTGTCTAATAGATAGAGCGTTTTTCGAAGGTGGTTTACGTACACAAAACAACTATATATCTCAAAACATAGCGGTACGGTAACTGTTTTAGCTAATCAGTCCGATTAAAATTTTGCCGTTCGCTTTTTGGCTCACGCTTTTTAAACCGCTCAAGATATATCTGAGTAGTGTATGGAAGATATGTAAAGCATAAAATGGTCATGATCATGGTCAAGTTTGAAATGAAAAAATACACATACCTATAAGTGTAATTATTCACACAATCATCATAATCATCATTAGCCCATTTTTTACGTCCCCACTGCTGGTACACGAGCCATTCCTATGGATGGATAGAAAGAACGGGTCATAAACCATCACGCGGGTCCAGTGCGGATTGGTGGTTGTTAACGACTGCTAATGCAGCTGGGACCAACGGCTTTACGTGCCTTCCGAAGCACGGAGGAGTTCGAGATGATACATTTTTGGTCACCCGTCCGGTGACCGGCCTTTGCGAAAGTTGCTTAACCTCAGCACTCGCAGACCGGGCGCGTTCACCACAGATCCATCGAGTCGATCCTCATTCACACAATAACAACAACAAACTATTAGTTAACCAAGCAAACGATGCCTTCCAAATTTTTGATATGCAATTTTATTACGTATTTCTCGATTACGTACACCACCGACAGAGACTTAAGCAAAGTGATGGCAGTACTTATGATTATGACGCAACGGTTAGAATCAAGGAAGCGTACTCTCTTCGTGAGCACATTGTGGGTCAAAGGTGACCGATCGACGATCAGTGAAAGCGTACGGCTTAGGCGAGGTGCTTCCCACTGCCGCAAAATAAGAAGGACCCAGAAGGAAATCTTAACCCTTTCGAAGGCAATGGCAGCTATGTTGCCACCAAATATTGAACTTCGTGCACTACTTCGTGGACTAAGATTCAAAACCAAAGAAAATCTAAAACTATTTATTCTCCGTACATACCGCCCTCGAGCAATGCACGCATAGACAACCGCTCGCAACAGCTGCGCTCGGACTGTTTCAAGACTCATGTGGTTTCAAGATCTGTGTCCATACAAGGAGTATATGTGTGCGTTGCTCGTTTATATGAAGCTTGCCTTCTGCAGTCTCCTTATTTTATGCCTTATTCTCTCCCAGCGTAAAGCCGGCTAAGGACGCTGACATTCTCAGATTTATTCATAATTAGCTGTGCCCCGCGGTTTCATCCGCGTAATTAGCGAACAATCTACGCAACGCATGCAAGGAAAGCTCTCAAAAAAAAATATTTTCCCGTTTTTGCAACATTTTTCATTGCTACTTCACTCCTATTAGTCATAGCGTAATGTAATATAACCTATAGCCTTTCTTAATAAATGGACTATTCAACACAAAAATAATTTTCAATTCGAACCAGAAGTTTCTGTGATTAGCGCGTTCAACCAAACAAACAAACAAACTCTTCAGCAAGAAAACCTTTTAACAAACACAGATATATAGTAAACAATAGAAGTTAAGTAGACAATACATTAAATATGCAAAATATAATATTAAAAAAACAAAAACCTTGAAAAAGATAAGGAAGAGTGTGATGTTAATGAGCCCTGTCGTAGAACAAGCTTCTGCGTAATTAGTGGATGTTCAGAATGTCACAGAAGTGCTGTTATTTCGACACTTATCCTTATGGATAAAACCACTTCCAAAAAAATAAAGATTTAAAAAAAGAAGATTAATTTGGTGTAATTTCACATTTCATAATCGCATACAAATTTTAAAGCTCGAATTATTTCAAGCTTTAAAACAGTTTTATTGAAACTCTTCATACTCTCTAAATACAGAGATGTTGACAGATACCTAATATAACATTTTAAAAAAGGAACCATAGAATGTATTTTATGCTATTTACAGACCACTATGGAAAGTTGCAAAATACAGTTGAACTATTTTTTTTTTAAACTACTCATAACTCAACATCTCCGTCTGTATTATATCCCTTAAGCGTTGAAAGTTTCATTAAATTTGGCATATTGGTTTGAAAGAATTAGAGCTTTGAAATTTGTACGGGATATTAAAACGTAAATAAATAAAAAAAATGTGTTACTATGAAAAGAGGATTTTATTTTTTTAGATGACCTCTTTATATCGTTATTGTTACGACCTTAGAGTACCTTGCTAGAACAGCTAGTACAAAATTAAAAACAGCTACCACCATAAATGATTTACCCTATAATTTTTCAACCAATAATTTTGTAACACTTCATCATCATCATCATCATTTCAGGCCTGAGATACCCACTGCTGATTATAGGCCTCCTTTCGCATCTGCCACTCATCTCTGTCCCAAGCCATACGCATCCACGGCTTTTCCGGGCAATGTCGTCAGTTCACCTTACACTTAAGACCCTTTGACCTAATATTATTTAAACTCTTAAATAATATTATTTTTAAAGTTTACGCGAACACTACACATTGAAATGAAACATGACCATAGTTTGAGTCACACTGTGTATCGTAAAGTAACACATACAGATAGGTTCCTCAATGGTGATTCTCACCACCATCCTAGACAGTTGGCTACTGAAGGAAAATCTTTGTTTCAGAGAGCACGCGGCATCTGTGACACCCAACACCTGGCTGCTGAGCTTCAGCATGTCAAGCACGTACTACAGGATAAGAAAGTACCACGGCTTCGTCACAGAAAACGCAATAAACCAACCAAAGTCGAGCGCCAGCCTGCTGTACCATTTTATATAGTCACTGACAAGATTGGACATATCTTAAAGCGAGCTTCAATCAACACATACTTCAAGCCGCCGAAGAAATTCAACCAATTTTTACGACCTGTCAAGTGCAACATACCCTTTCAAGATGCAGGCGTGTACAAATTGGACTGCGACTGTGGGCTCTCTTACATCGGGCAAACAAAGAGAAGTGTAGGAACTCGCGTTAATGAACATATAGCCGACGTCAAACATAGGCGCAAAAATAAGTCTGCAGTATGCAAACATGTCCTAGAGGGGCCCAACCATTACATCAGATTTCATAAACCACACTACTCGGTAGAGAACCACGATTCATCCCTAGGATGATACGCGAGGTTATTGAAATTAAAAACCATCCTAATTTTAATAGAGAAGATGGTTGGAATCTACCACCAGCCTGGGATGCCATCATACAAAATATTAAATCCCAGCCCCAATACCATATTGCCAGACCAAAAGATACTGTAAGCTCTTTCTGCGTAAAATGGAACGCACCTGATTAAATTAAAATGAGGGTATACAAGCTACTAACTAATTTTGAGACGACCAACACCTCAGTCTCCCTGTGACCACCGACCCTGCAAAGGGTTCGAAACGTCAAGATAAACATTAACTAAAAGTAATGTGTGAAAGAAACGCGAGTAGATCCGTAAAAGTTGTTTCATTTCTCTTAGATAATGATAAAGAATTTGGACTATAGGTTGTTAGGACATTAAAGCATCGCGTTGCCAGTGTTATCTAACATGCTCAAGCCAGCATTAATTGTTAAACGAATTCAAGCATCATTAAAATTATTTCGTTAGACTAGACACTTCTAATTTGTTTCAATGTGCTAAGCTTGATAATTGTGTTTGAAAATGCCGCCAGGATTGGCTTAGGTCGGTTTCTTAATTTGATTTAAACATATTTCACATTGTAGAGTATCGAAACTGACTGTTAAACTGTTAATATATTTATATTTTGAATTAATATAGCTCAGCATAGCAGTCGTTCAAATACTCGTATGTTATGTATCTCGACTCTCAGAAAAAAGTAAAAACTTTTTTCGGAACTGTTTTTTATGTTAAGTAAATTTAAAAAAAATCGGCGAAACCGTTATCATCTATATCCAACTCAACGAAAAAAATGTACCTACTAATTTTTGGACATTGGTTTTCAAGCTATTTGTGCCGCATAAACTTTATACTGCACAAATAGAGCAAGCAGGCAGCGGCCATGCAGTGACATTGACATTATATACAAGTTTCTTTATGATTCACACTGACGAACATTGACTCATCTCAGAAAAAACGTATTTGATGATGTCGGAGACTAGCTGGCAAATTAACAGACATTAGGAAGTTTATAAACTTCCTATGTAGTCGTTTGTTTGCTTTTAATAAATATGAAAATTCGTTGACAATTTCATATCATTTCTAAACTATTGCATTCAAATAAATAACTTAAATTTTGATTGTGTTAAGAAACGATTTTCTACAAAGTTTATAACTACATAATTTCAAACAAAAAAAATCTGACAAATATTTATAAAATATAGTGAAAAATTTCAATGCCTTCCCGACCCAGCCAGGAATCGAACCTGGGTCTTCCGCAATCCGAGCAGCTGCAATGACCATTATGCTATGCTATTATGTTGAATCCGACAGCTAAATTATCTAGGAACAGAAGAAAGTAAGAAAAACTAAGGTAGTACCTTACCTTACCGTACTGTACCTTAGTTTTACAGCTTTATCAAAAGAAAAGGGAGCCACAAGAAATACTCGATCTAAAATCCTTTGCAGTTTGAATCGATATACTTTATTTATATTGTAACTGTCGACCTATGGATGCGTGCAACGAGACCAAAGGTCTTAACTTAAGATGAGGTCACACAACAACTGGGTCAGACGTAATAAAAAACGATCATTTTGTAATAAGTAATAACGCACTATTATATAACGTATCATAATAACTCGTGAACTATGTTACATTGTACTTAGATGATATTTTTACGTTCAAAACAAGTTTCTCTGTTGCAACTTACGCACGGAACAACACGATAATTAACATCTCACATTAACACGAAGACACTAGAATTTGTGGATCCTTATGAATTGCTGTTTTGTTAATTTCTACTATTTAGACATTTCTCGTATAACCGAACGAAGATAAAAATAAATCGGTGAGCGAACCTCGAGCGAACAACCACTAAATAAGGGGACCCCAGAAGGTAAGCTTAATATCATACCGCGTTCGAGCAACGCACAAATAATTCAAAAGTCTAAGACAATTTTTGATGTGTAACAGTGTAACAGGAAGTCGGGGAAGCGCGCAAGCGCGCATCATTTTGTATATTTAAAATAGTATGAACATGGCATAATATTATTATATGTGACATATTGTGTCATTTGACTATCAAAGGTCATTTTGATATGTCAAATATCTTCTTAAGAGTATTTACTGCATTTATTTTATAGTTTTAAAATGATGTAATAGCTGACCCATTTTTTTCAGAATTTATTGTTATTGCTTATTACTAAGGTGAGATGTCAAATGTTACACATCATATGCGACTCCTGTATGGCTCACTCGTTTTTTTAATTAGAATATACTTTAGATTAATTTCTTTTGAATCGTCCAAACATAGTCCCTCTCACGGACACGAAATCTCGGACTATCTTGAACCAGTCTGAGCGCATCTGTTGCGAAATTCCGTGTCCGAGATTTTAACCGCCTCTGTTGTCTAGTGGTTAAGACCACCGGTTCAAACCCAGAGATCCCGGGTTCACTTCCCAGCGGGGGTACATATTGTTGTACTCGGTTTAGTTGGTGGTAGGGCTTGTTTGTCCGCCTGGCTAGCTACCACCGTCTTATCTAAATATGTCGCCATAACATCAATGTTTGCAGCATTGTTGTGTTCCATCAGCTAAAGATAAGCTAGCCAGTGCCTCAATAGTTGAAGATCCCGCGTGAAGTGCTCCACCACCACCACCATTAGCCTTTATCCTTACTTAACATCAGGTGAGATGAAGGCACTGTGCTTCTCCGTAAGATATAAAAAAAAATCAAAAGTCAAAGGCAATTCTTTTTATTAAAATAAAATTATTTTTAATCGTCCTAAACTAATCTTAGTGCAGCTCTTGCGAGATTATAGGTACGAGTATGTGTGCGTGCTCTTATGAAGCTTACACTATGCATATTGGGAATATATGAACTCGCCCTTCGATGATCTTGGGATTGGGATCCATTTGAAATCAAAGACTTGATTTCACATAACCAGAATTTGTTAAACATCTTCAATACACATTATCCAAAATTATCCATGGTAAAATATCTCTCATAAAACTACAGGATTCAAGGCAATAAAATAAAACTTCAAGTAAATCTAAACACCGATAAAACAATAATGATCCATTTTTTCCTTTTGACAATATCATGAATATATTTTCCGGCGAGATGGGTCGAGGATATAACCAAGACCGTGGGTTGCACATGGCCCAGACTAGCGCAGGATCGAGGCGAATGGCATAAACAGAGGCTTATGCCCAGCAGTGGGTCGAGAGGGGCTGATGATGATGATGATGATGATTATGATGATTTTGAAAATGTTCTTGACAAACTTTACTTTTAAACATATGAAACCGAATACCAGCCAGCAATAAACCATAGTTAAATTCTATATTCTAACATCCCCTCTGAATTTTATCTTTATCACAATTAAAGTAACAACTCTTAAAACTCCCATCAACTCCTTTAAATCTCAACTTAACTAACTTTCACAATACTATACACAATTAACTTCATCACAAATATCACTGCTAACATCTTTTACCAATAACTTCATCCAATAACTTCATTACCAATAACTTCATAACTAAAATATCTCCAACACCAAACTTCAACATCTTTTCTAATATCTTCATAAGATTTCTTCATCATCAACTACAACATGATGCACATCATCAATATCGATGCACATCATCCAACTCCAACTTTTCCCCTCTTGATATGTATCGTTCTAATACCGTATTCATCGTGATGATATTGCGCTGCGTGTTAGTGGAAGCGTGCTGGGCCCATAACCTGTTGGAAATATCTCAACTCATTGTTGGAAATTTTCCTTAGTGTTTCGGCAAAACTACAATTACTGATTGCTCTGATTATTAACAAGAACAGTAAAAACCGTATATCAAACCGGTGGCCTTAACCACTACACCACAAAAGGGATAAAATAATAACCTTAGTTGAATCTTGTTGCACCATGACCATTTATTTTCAGCATTTGAATTCATACAAATGGGGAGCTGAGACCAGGACTTCGATTTCGCTATATATAAAAATCTACAACCGTTTTCCCATATAGTTCTAATGTCAAAATCAGACTATTGAGACGTTATTGAATCATGTTCATAGGGCAATATACTTGAAAATAATGATGATGGCATCAAAATGTGATAAGAAATTGTTAATGGGACTGTTCATTATGGCTATAAAATTTTATTTGAACTTTTACGGAAGACGTTCTGCAGAACGTAATTGTTTAGACCCAAATGACCAGCAACAATGCCGCAGGGAGGTGTTTCGTAAGCGTGACGGTATTCTGCCATTACAACCCGTACGCGAACTCAAACGGCCTCCTCTCATACATGTCTTCTATACTATTATCTAAATTCTTGTATATCTCGGAAACGGCTTCAACGATTTTCATGAGTGCGCAGTTTTATACTGTGCAGGGGGTTTTGGGGGTTCTACGATCTAACTAGGTTTCATTTTTAGAAAACATTATAAAAAAAAATAACGAGCAATGCTCGGTAATCTAGGTACTATATAATAATAATATAATAGTATAATATTATAGAAGATATATATATATATATATTAATTAAAATTAATCTATATCTATCTATACTATTAATAAAGAGGTAACGTTTGTGACTTTGTTTGTTTGTTTGTATGTCGGGGCTAATATCTGGAACTACTGGTCCAATTCCAAAAATTCTTTCACTGATAGAATGCTATATGCCATTAAAAATAAACTTGTAAAAAAACCAAGTCTCGCAACTCAGTTCTTCTACCGTAAAAAGTTGCGAGATCCATGTAATACCAAGTCGGTTAATTTATTCAGTCCCTACATAAGGGACCTTCTGTCATAAGTTATTACGTAATTAGCTAACCTAACAACATCTTATAGTGACCATATCAATATTAAAAATCTTTTATGTTTTAAACAAATAGATTGATTTGGCCATCGCATGAAAACACAATGTATCTCACAAGTAATACATATAGTTAAATTAGATTATTCAGTTAAAGTTATTTATGCAGTTGGTGTATATGTATATTGGTTTTGTACGAGAAAACACAAAATCAACGCCGACGAATTCGCGGGCAAAAAGCTAGTAAAAAATATACTATGACATTTAAAATCGGTATTATAAAACTATTTTTATCATAACAAAAACTGTGTGATGTAAATGTAAAAGTTAACTTCAATATCGGATCGGCGATCTTTAAATATCTGTGCCATCTTGTGAACTTCCATAATAAATCAACTACGCTAGAATGATTTATAGATATATATTGACTTTTTTAAATGACTTTAAGTCAGCCATGAGAAAGTCACAAGCAATTAAGTGAACATTAAATCTTGATAATGATAACGAATTGTGTCGAAATTGAGTTTTTTTATATACCTATAGGTAATTTATGATTCGTATTTATTTTACTTGCGTATCGTACTAGACTTCTTGCAATGATGGATCACCAGCGACTCAAGTGCGTTTTTTCAACAAAACCTAATAGGTAAATGTACTTAGCTTGTAACATAGTAATTATAACTGTACACACATACATTCGATTACTTTTAGTACTTTAATGTTTGCATTCACAATTAATACAATAACATGTTGTTACAAAAACACAAATGTTGAAAAATCCACGAGCAGGATTTGAACCTGCACCCTTCTGACATTCCGGGTCAGGTGCTCTTCCAATTGAGCTGTCGTGGTTCTAACCAGCCCGTCGAAATTATTCAACACTTTTTACTTTGAAAGCCAAAGGCGCCCATTCAATGTCAACAACTACCGTCACTAACATCCGATCATAATATTTTTACAAATATTAAAGATCAGTTAAGAAGTAAGCAAGCTATTTATAAATGTTCAAATAATTTTTAACGCAAATTTTGTTGCGAACAAATTACAAAAACACAAATGTTAAAAAAATTTCCACGAGCAGGATTTGAACCTGCACCCTTCTAAAATTGTATATTTGTATATTTTTATAAAATACAGTGAAAAAACGCCCACCCGACCCAGCCAAGAATCGAACCTGGGTCTTCCTAAATCCGGGCAGCTGCACTGACCGCTATGCTACCGGGAAGGCTGACGTAAGCGCTGAATTTTGTCACTGCTTTTTAATTTTTGAGTGCTTATAGCGAGCACAGTGCCGTCTATCCAAAGGTTATTGCAACCGATGGATATGCAGATTCATCTCTGCAGATGAAATAACACAACGCTATAGTAAATTTTACTTTTTATTTTTAAGTGCGAATTGCTGCACTGAAGCTGAATTAAATATTTATAAAATACAGTGAAAAAATTAAACGCCCACCCGACCCAGCCAGGAATCGAACCTGGGTCTTCCGCAATCCGGGCGGCTGCACTGACCACTATGCTGCCGGAAAGGCTGACGTAAGCGCTGAATTTTGTCACTGCTTTTTAATTTTTGAGTGCTTATGGCTTCTAATTTTATTTTTTTCATATTTAGGCAGGTAACGGCGTACATAACATCATCTGCCTTTATTTTTAAAACAAGAAGTAGGTAACCACACACAGTATTGTAATATTTATGGTTTAAAATGGTAATTAGAGTTACCTACATTTAAAATGACCTTGGGGGAGTGCCGCGAGGAATTTCGAAAATTTACGTGTTTTTAAGTGACTGGTGCTAGGCGCTGAATAGGTCATACACATTAAAAGAACTAGTGTAGGTTAGCTTGATCCTTTCACAAGGCCATGGTTGTCTTGGAATTTGAAACAAATACCCAGAAATTGCATAAACAATACGTAAAATATAACGATATATAAAACTTATTTCTTCAGAAACTTTGTAAATATAGCACAAATGAAACAATGATCCGACATCAAAATTTTTTATTGATATTCCGCAGGCCACTGTTGTCTTATTTTTCAATTAAAAAATATGAAAATATTAAGACTTTTATTATTTTTTACCCAAACGCCTATGATTTTACGAAAGTAAACATTGCTCTAATTAAATCACCAGCCTACTCTGTACAGATATTAGTGTGCGTGCGTATTCGTAGTCGTGCGCCGTTGTCACACCATATTGCCACGCGCCGCTCGCTCGCTATCATAAAAAAACTTGAAACTCGCAGTTTTGCGTCCGCGCTAAACCCCCTTAAGTTATTATAGAAAAACATCCAAAGCCATTTTTCCTGGACAAAGAATTGTATCCAGAAGAAATCTCGAGACAGGAGGAGACTGCACTCTAAGGTTACTTCGGCGCCAAGGTGTTGCAAACACCTTATGGAAACGATATCTACATTGGCACCGATAGTGAAATAATTGATCATAAACATTTATGTAATGAGCTTGATAGCGCAGTGGTTACCGCACTCGGTCTGCGATTGCGAGATTAAGCAACTATCGCAAAGGCCGGTCATCGGATGGGTGGCCAAAAATGTATTATCTCGAGTACTTCCGTGCTTCTGAAGGCACGTAAAGCCGTTGGTCCCGGCAGCATTAGCAATCGTTAACAACCACCAATCCACACTGGGCCCTCGTAGTGGTTTAAGGCTCGTTCTCCCTATCCATCCATAGGGAAGGCTCGTGTCCCAGAGTGGGGACATAAAATGAGCTGGTAACCAATACATGTATGTAATCAAAGGGAGAGTGTGTTTGTGAATGTCGAGTTTATGGCAGATTGAAGAAAACAAGTTACGATAGTTTACGCCACGCTGTTTCATCGTCCGAGAGCTTCTCGGCGATATCGATTACGAACGAATGCTCCCATGGTTTTTTTCCTCAATTAGTCGATTCGTACAGTTTGTACATTAAGCCATTGTCTAAGTTATGATGATAATGTTGATTTACGATATATGATGAAGTGTGCAATTTTAATGTATAACTATTGTTAAAAAATCTTTACTTTAGTAGATGAAAATGAGTGCTATAAGAATCGTGAGTTATATTCCCCAAAACCCCTTGAGTATGTAGGTAAAGATGCGGAACTTTCCTGAGACTCACACGGTCTTTTCAAGAGAATTTGAAAAGCGTCGTTGCACTTGCGACGACTTTGACAATACTCTTAACAGTTAATAACCTCATACCTATTATTTTTAATTAATATTTGACAAAACACAAATATTAGTTTGTTATTTTATTGATTGGTAGAGAAAAAATAACTACCTGCGTTAATATGGTTAATATTATTAAGTAGCATAGTGTGTTTCATTAATTGGCTTATGTTTAGGTAAAATTTAATTTTTGTGTTTTCTGTACTATTAAAGCTGTTGGAACATTGTTCAAAAATAAATGAAATGAAATGAAATGAAATTAGAAAAATAAATCAAACAACGACTGCACTCTCCTGCCAAAAAGCTACTTAGTTGAGTAAATAGTTTTGATGTGTAACATCTTACCGCTCGCTTTCTATATAAGCTACTTGTAGAGTAATTTCGTGAAATGGGACGGAAGTAAGTGTAACAGTGTAACAGGAAGTTGGAGAAGCGCGCAAGCGCGCGCCATTAATTTTTTCAGAATGTAATGTTAAAATTGCTTATTACTAAGATGAGATGTCAAATGTTACACATCGTATGCGACTACTGTCATGATTTTATACTGGGCTCGCTCGTTTTTTTTATATTTTTCTATAAACTGGCAGACGTTTGTTTGTTTTGTCGTTGAGCAGCTATTTGTGTTTGCATGTTTTCTCTTTTTCTCCTTTATTAATTAAATCCTCTTTCCTTCACAATAAAGTCCGCTACTATTTTCTTGCGCTTTGTTACACATGAGTCTTTTTTGGCCTGTGGTCTTTACAAATGTTTGTAATTTTTCAATAAGAATGATTGAAGAGTGAAAACGATTGATACCGGATTGATAGATAAAGATTAAAATAACGTATAATGCAGAAAGTGTTAAAAAACACCTATGAGCAGGATTTAAACCAGCACCCTTCTGTGTCAGGCGCACTGCCAATCAGTATATCGTGGCTTTAGCGAATGTACGCTGAATCTAGCTAAACTAGGTAGTTATCATCATGGAACTCCCTAGATCCATTCCTGGATAAAGGCCTCTCCCCTTCCTCTCCATTCCCGGCGGTCTTGCGCCCACTGCATCCAGTCCCGGCCTGAGGGTCGTCTGATGTCAACTACCAAGCGCTGCGGCGGTCGGCCTCTCCCTCTAGTTGATACCAGGAGGCTCTGGCTCTCCTGGAACTCGCCTCGACTATCCATTCTTTCAATATGTCCCGCACACACCCACTTTCTCTATGGTATCGCAACCATTATGCCACTTACTTTTGTTTTACTCAGTATCCACTATTTTTTTTCTCACGTAGGTATAGCAACTAGTAGGTATACAAAGGGCGAGTGTAACTTTAACATCCGTGTATAACCACAAAAGAAAGACAAGTATAACTTATACTTCCGATCAATATACGTAACCAAGTAACGCAATGTTTATCATTATTTACATAGAATTTACTTTGAAGCTAGAAATGGCCCTTCAACGTAATCCTTGTTGAATTTTAGTTTAACCTAGTATTTTTTACAAAAACACAAATGTTGAAAAAAAAACAAAAAAAAAACATTATTTTAGTAATCTTTAGTCATAATGTTCGTCAGTAGTAAAATTATCTTTTCCACAACAGTATCATGTGGTATTATTTAAAACAGAGAGTCAGAAGACGAGACAGAGGCAAAGCGATAAGTTGTGAAAATGAAAAAATTATGTAATAAGCTTATCTTTCAAACGTTTTTCTCTTTACAGAACAATAAAAAAGTAAAGTTACTTTGACAGAAACAATCAGAGAGAGAGAATCAAATATTTTCATATATTAAATGTTTTATTAATCTGTTTTTTAAATGTTGTTGATAAAGCCAACGGCACAATCTTATACTAATATTATAAAGCTGAAGAGTGTGTTTGTTTGTTTATTTGGTTGAACGCGCTAATGTCAGGAACTACTGGTTCGAATTGAAAAATTATTTTTGTGGTGTTGAATAGTCCATTTATTGAAGAAGGGTATATGTTATAGATTGTTCGCTAATTAACGCGGGTGAAATATGTGATAAAGTTTCAAAGGTCTTACCACCGATATAAGTTAACAATTACTCAAAATAGCTCAAGACATTTTTACTTGAAAATGCATGTGGTGGGATAGTGGCACCAGTGTTCGACAGGAACCAATGATCAACATGGTTTTTCTTTAAAAAAGGCAGCAACTGATTTTGGCCTTTATAACGATTGATTGCTTACAATCTGCTTCTTCGCTCTCATGGTGAGTCCCATAAAATTTAAATGAAAATCTTTGTTATTTTGACATGCCGGGTCAGGTGCACTACCAACTATGCTATCGTGGCTCAATCCAACTCGTTGATATTAATTAACACTATCTACTCTTACTCTGTAAACAAAAGGAGGGCTTCAATGTCGACAACTACGTCATCAACATCCGACCCATGTCATATTCCATCTCTCGGTATCCAAATTTCTTTTACTTTCAAATTACTGTTCAATACTTTTCACTTTCTTTCCTAATCGCTTCAACTTCCTCTTAAGCATTCCTACAAAAATACTAAACGAATTTGATTGCTCACTGCTTAACTTAAACTTAACTTTATAAGTTAGAGAGACACTAACTAACGCACTTATCGTATTACGTAAAGTAGGCTCGGAGTAACGCAATGCGTAAAGCAATTTCGAGTATCTTCATTGCTGAGAATACGTCAAATCATCGTGTCGGACTGACCCCGATTTCATCAATTTTCAATAAGTGTAGTCTCCGTGATGGATTGTGCAAGAACAGTTTATGGAATTAGCAATTTAAAAGGCTTATCTTTAAACTAGCAGGCTTATTAAAAAGTGCTAAAATTATATGGTGATGTAATGCGGTTTTCTATGAGACTTCGTTATTGAGGTACCTCTATAGTACCTATGTAACATTATAAACAGACGCCCGCAATAGTTATTATTATGAGCCCGCAATTTATGCCATTTTCTATACACGGTGAATGTTAAGTAGTTGTTTTTCCCATGAATTGAACTCCTTTTTGTACTGGATCAACTATGAAAACGGTCTGGATTACTAATGTTTGGCCAAAAAACGGTTCCCAAAGTATCACTTCCCAAATTTTATTTCCCAAATTTTCATTTGGCAAAAAAACATTTGTCAAAATAACTTTTCCCAAATTTACAGTTACCAAAAACATTAATGGCAAATTTTGTTTGGCAAATAATTACATGGCAATATTTCATTTTACCAATTATTATTTGGTCAAAAATATTGAGCATAACAAGATTTACTTAACACTCCAATTTCACTGCATTAAAAAAACTTGGCAAATCGTTAAGGGACAACAACGTACAACGTTAAGGGATGGTAAACATATTGCGCAAAAAAGTAGTATCGCCGGCCACTGCCGCGGCACGTTCGCTTCGCTCGGTCGGCTCGCGCTCTATTAAGGCCGCAGTTCTAACCTAACTTAACCTACTTTTCTAGCTAGTTCTAACCTAGTCTACTTAACCTATAACAACTAAGTTTATTTAAGATCAATTACTAATGAGATATTTTTTTTGTTACAGGCAAGTTCAAGCCAATAAAATACCCACCTACTCCTATATTCCTAAGTTAAAAATAAATCACCATATGTCAAACTTACGTTTTAGGTTGAGTGTGTGAAGTAACAATTTGAACAAAAATACTTTTGGAATTTATTTGACAAAATAAAACGTTTGCTTAATGTATATTAGAACAAAACTTGACCAAGTAAAATGTTTAGAAATGATTATCTGACCAAGTAAATTAAATGCGAAACGAAAATTTGCTAAAGATTCATTTGGGAAATGAAACTTTGCTATTAGGTTTTGGGAAGTGAAATTTGACGAAAAGTGTTTTGCGAAACGGCAGGATACCAAACGGTCTTCTTGGCGGAAAAGTGAAGAGTCTACGCACACTTAACAGTTAATAATCCACCATTATGTCACATTAATATTCGACATAACACAAACTTTAGAAAATAAAACAAAACCACAGACATGACTCAACACTTTCCCGCCAAGAAGTCCAGAACAGCAGATTATTTTTAAAGATTTCAAAGTGAGTTCAGCATATAAAGTCCTATAAAGTGCTATTCATAAGTCCTATCACCTGCATAATTGAAAACAACCACTTAAAATATACGGTGTATAGATATTTCTTTTAGTTAATAAATATGTAAGGTTACAGTACTTCTTCGTTGAACATTTAAAAAACTCACAAACTTTTTAATTTCATTTTTTATCGAGACAATTAAATGATGGAGTAATTAAAAAAAACATTTCGTAAAAATAAAATCTGCTATTCCAAGCGTACAACAGTAGAGTTGGCTATATAGCTTTATAGAGTTTGAATTGTCAACATAAAGTAGCGTTCCCATTGAGAGCTGTTCCTATGCAGTAGCTAAACAAGAAGAGCTAAACCACTAAATTGCATTCGGATTGAAAGTATAAACTTGCCAGAAATGGCAATAAGTATTATATTTTACTATAATGTATGGCTTTGGGCCACATAATTAGATACTAAAGTTCCAGCCTTATTTGCTTTATTTGTCTAAGCTTGTATAGCAAATTTCAGTTTAGCTCTTTTTAATTACAAAATAGCTCCTATTTACTAGTTGATAGCTCGTAGATAGGAATCGCAGTAATCTTATTAGTTAATATTAAATATGTCGCACATAACATAACATAATGTCTGTAGCATTGTTGTGCTCCGGCAGCTAGAGATAAGATAGCCAGTACCTCTGTAGTTGAGATTCCGGGTGAAGTGCGCCTTCGGCCTTATCATCACATCAGGTGAGATGAAGGCAAGTGCTTAACCGTAAGATATGTATAAAAAATCCTCGCGCACCGCCTAGTTACCTCGCACAGCTCTGGTGGAAACTCAGCCTTATTCATGGAAGCAGGTCAGTTAAAGCGTAATGTCAATTTAATCGTGTTATGTAGCAGTTAGCGGTTGGTCAGTTCAAACGTTCAAACCGACGTCAACATTGCGCTTCAATACCCTTAGCGTGTGACTACCTGCGTGTTGCTAATGTGTTGAACGGAGCATTATTAATTAGTAGTAGCTAAAACGTCGACGGGACCAGAATAAGTCGAATATTGGTATTAATGTCTATTTAACTAGCTGATCCGGCGGACTTCGTACCGTATTTCTTTTTTTTTAGATAAAGGCTATGTTACTCAGCGCTAATGTAGCATTCTAATGGGAAAAGATTTTTTTATATCTGTCCAATAGTTTTTGAGTTTATTCGTTGCAAAAGTACATACAAAAATACAAAGCTCTCCTCTTTATAATATTAGTATAGAAGTATAGATTTACAAATTTAATACGTACATAAGTATATACGTACACAAGGTGGATCGACGATCTGGGGGAGGTCGCGGCTCGCGGGTAGTCGCTCGATGCGACCAGCATAAAACAGGTCGCTGTGGAGAACCTTATGGAAGGCCTTTGTCCAGGTGGCTGAGACGATGATGACGTCGTATAAAATTTATAATTAATTAGGCGTTTTCTAATATTGTCTTGATATTAATGCTGTATTTTGTAATATCAGACCGTCTTGTATCAGAGATAAACTTCACTTGGCGTTGTTTTGTGCTTAGGGCTACAGCGCAGCCCCAGAATAATATTACGTAGTTATAGTAGCAGTAATCTTGTTATATCGCAAAAGTTTTCTTCCCGCCCGATCCTCTAAATGTCACTACACATTTACAGAATACACTAAACATGCACACTAGCTTAGGTCCAAGACACCGTACTCGTAGAACAAGGGTACGAAGAACCGGTTCACACGCGCTCTATACCAGGTACAGACGTGTACCTGGGCGCTTCTCTCCTCCTCCACGGCCCGGTCTACGCGAGCCGAGGTCTGAGCCTTTAGAGGCGACCTCGGGTGGTTCCGCTCCCCGATCCGATCAGAACCTTTCGGAGAATCTAGTAGGGCACGGGGTCGCGCACTAGTGCGCGATGCCGTTCCCTCTAGAAAACCTCCGAAGGTGATTCGTTTCACACGGCTTGAGGGAGGGACCCTTTACGTTCCTCGCTGCCCCCAAAAAAGCCCGGTGAAGCTGAAAATGCCGTCGGAGGCAATCAGCAAACTCTCCAAAAAAAAAAGAGTTTTCAGTAAGATGACGAAATTCTCGTAGATCAGAATATTTGACATCTTTCGTGATTTTGTGGTATCCCTGAAACCCTTTCACGTAATCACTGGTATCCTTATTTCCTGCGTATTGATAGATATTATCTATTATTTATTAGATAATCTAAAAGTAACCCTAAAAAAATATTTGTATTTGATGTAAACTTTTCTATATTATGTAATACTAGCTAAAAACATATCTAGCTCCACAAATTAAAATGATGGCTAACAGCAAAAGAGCAAATATATGAAATTTGCAATACTAGAGTCGGTATTGGTATTTTAGTTTAACCTTTAACGATGAATACCAATCTTTTTATTATATAAACAGAGTGTGTAATAATTTTGCGTTTCAAAAATAGAAATAATAGCATTTTACCATCCATAAAAACATACATTCAAATCAAATGCAATACCAACAGTTAACTATCCAATTAAATGTGCAATTAATTTGTTCAAATAACAAAAAAACAATATTTCACTATGAAAAAAAAACGTATGGATAATTGGTTTTAATAGAGCAAGCTTCAAACTGCCAGATATCTTGGCCAAGCACATTTCAATGGACTTTGGATTCAATACATTGCGTAAGGATTCTGACTGATATCCAATAAACTTATTATATACATACATATTTCTAAAAATTGGTTTTTCAGAAATATTTTTAAAGTGTCTTCTGAAGTTTATTATGAGCACTAAGCACTAAGCCACTTAGTTACTGAGGCGAACAAATATAAATATATACTATATTGTTTTTTTTTACTATTAATGTGTTAAGATTTTTTATCCTGTCTTTGTTGATTGACCAGACCAGAAGTGGACGGACGTCTTTTGGCTGAGAAGATGATGATGTTGATAATGAAGAATTTTATCTCTCCCGCTAACTTGAAACTTGAGAGTTACACGTACGTTAATCTAAGTTGTTCATTAGTAAATACCAACCGATTCAATCAGGCATTTTTTTCTCTCTAATTTCGTGTTTCTGTAGAAATGTTTAATGTTTTTTTTCACAGCTTCTAGTTTTGTGTTGTTCCAATCATTAGCATCTTTACTTAACAAACCATTGCCGTTCACTGTTGATATAAGTAAATGACGACCACCTAAACAGGTGTAGTTTTCTATACGAATCGCACACTCCGGCGTCTAGTGTCAACAATCAGTCAGTCTGTTTGTCAACAAGCAGCCACACGCAACGAGTTCACTGTATTCCATTTCTTACATGTTAAGTGGTAAAGTCGATAATTGCTTGTACAACGGACAAATGTTTATGTTCAAGTATTTACTTATTTGATAGACCTTGGCCCATTTGGAAAATTATGCAAATCATTGTAGCCAAGTACGAATGTTTTAGTAGAGGAGTTTTAAATATTTTTTTCGACGAAAATCAATAATTTATAGAGATTTAGTGGCCCGCTCGCAACTACAAGTTGATTACCGTAAATCCAGGCTGTGCATTAAAATCTCAAAACACGCTTGTCCCGGTCTGGGGATTGAACCCAGGCCGAGGACGTTTTACCATTTGGCGACCGAAGCGTTAAATTTAACTTAACAAAACCAAACATTGTATGTTGTTGCATAAAGTTATTAGTTATTATTTATTAGTTCCAGCTGTATTAGAACCCAACGGCTTGGCACGCGACGATGGCAAGAGACCGGACGGCATGTCTTTATTTCCTTGGAAGTTGGGTAGGCCTTTAGTGTGGGATGCAACTTGTGTCGATACTCTTGCGCCATCCCATCTTCCTAGCACTGCGTGCTGTGCTGGTGCTGCTGCTGCGGCTGCAGAAAACCTCAAGCTGCGAAAGTATAATAACCTTATCGGTAATTATATTTTCGAGCCGTTTGGGGTGGAAACCCTCGGGCCGTGGGGTCCGAATGCTCATGTTTTGTTTAATGACATCTCCAAACAGCTGGTTGACACTTTCCATGACCCAAAGGCTGGCTTTTTCCTTGGCCAGAGACTAAGCATTGCCATTCAACGTGGAAATGCCGCCAGTCTCTTGGGTACTTTACCAGTCGACTGCGATGCGGAGGAATTTTTTGACGCCGTATTTTAGTTTTGTATTAGTTTTAGTTACTTTAGGTTATTATAATCTCAGATTTTAATTTTGTAATTTTCAATAATAAATAAATGATACTCAGGTAAGTGTAAATTACTTTATTAACTTTAATCATATTTTTTATATTTAACATTTAGGATAAGATTTTTTCAACATTTTGTTGGGTTAATGTTGCAAAACACTACATTCTAAACTACTACAAATATAAAATAAACACATACATGAACTGATCATCATCATCATCATCTCAGCCAAAAGACGTCCACTGCTGGACAAAGGCTCCACAACGACCAGTTTTGTGCTGCTAGCATCCAGCGGTTTCCCGCAACCTTCGCCAGATCGTCGGTCCACCTTGTTGGAGGCTGATGAACTCAACCCGAAAACAATTTTTTCCCAAGCATCGAATCCACCAATTTTGTTCGCTCGCCATTAGTGACTCGACGACACATTTAGCATAAACAAAGTAAGGGGCCATATATACGTTTTTTTTATATTGACTCGTCATAGTGACCACATCCTGCCTGATGGTAAGCAGCCGATGCAGTTCAAATTAATAAGAGCGCTCCTCACCGTGGAACAAGCACGGTAACAAGCGCACCCATTCATGACGGCCTATAAATACCGTTTAACGCCCCACTTAAAAGACCCGGGACTATAGGAGCTGGAAAACTCATGCGCCGGCAAAGTGACAAGATAAGTGACCAGATGTGCGAGTATCTTGGAACCCTAGTCCCATAGTCCGACTTACGACATGCACCATTCCTTTCACGTTCCAGACCAGCATGGGATACGTATAAAAATAAAGATAATGATTATACTTAACGAAAACCACATATTTATGACGAATCCAAATAAATTTCAAAATATTTAAAAAAAATCAGAAACTTTTAAGAAAATCATCTGTCGTAATTAAAGGTGTCATTGCGCTTGCTGGCCAATTCCAATATGGATTCCATTGAAATTCTAAGTCAAGGTTATTGACAACTAAGATCCGCTAATCAAATTTTTTCACCTCAAATTTTTACCTCATCCATTCATACTTGACATTAGGTAGTGTAAATATATTTCATCATCATCATCATCAGCTCATTTTTATGTCCCCACTGCTGGGGCACGAGCCTTCCCTATGGATGGATAGGGAGAACGGGCCATAACCCACCACGCGGGCCCAGTGCGGATTGGTGGTTGATTACGACTGCTAATGCAGCCGGGACCAACGGGTTTACGTGCCTTCCGAAGCACGAAGGAGCTCGACATGATACATTTTTGGTCACACATCCGGTGACCGGTTTTTGCGCAAGTTGCTTAACCTCAGCACTCGCAGACTGGGCGCGTTATCCACTGCGCCATCGAGCTCCTATAAATATATTTAGTTTTATATAATAAACAGTTTTGACATTAGGTAGTGTAGGCAATTTTAGACTACGAGTACTCGTATTAATCTCAGATCAAATATATTGACAGTAAACCATTTAATTTGTTTGGCAATAAAGCAGCGCGTCCTATAGCCATATAATTAAATTATCGTTTTCGTTAACGCGATCGACTGGCGAATGAAACTTACACTAGTACCCAGATAGGTTCATGCGATAGCAACAAAAAATGGGAAAAGAGAAATTGAATACCTTTTCCGCGAGGCGGACTCAAATTTTTTTTGAAGAAATTATTGCGTCGGACGTAGCTACAAACACGCTACGATGATGGTCTAATTGGAGGTGTCTGACCGGGGTGCGCCAAAGTTTACCTCCGATAATTGGAACTCCGAAAATGTTCTTCCGAACATTTTTCATCCTAATAATCACAATTCCTAACTACTCTGTTAATGTCCATAATTCCGAATCATTCAACTCCATAATGTCAGTAGCAATAAACATCTATTAAACTATTATTTGTTTTCCTATATTTTCTCAACATAACCGTCTTTTACACTATTAATAAAAGTCATATCTTTTTTATTTCAAGCGACTTTAAAATAAATTCGCTTAGGTTAGCGAGGAGTGAAGCGACGAGCGGGTTAGGTTGACATAAACGCTCGCCAGAAGCGACTTTAGGGCGTTTCTCAGATTAATATACATCACTTTACAATGGAAGTTAAGTTTGGGGATAAAAGCGTTATGAAAAACAACGGTAGGAGTTTAAATATATTAACATTAGTGATATTATTAATTACAATTTTCGGAAACATGAGTGTTATGAACATCGTTTGTAGTACTACAAATTGTATGATTAAAGAGTCATCATTCGGATTACAAATCGATAGAAATAACAATTTCGGTTAAAAAACTTTAGGTGAGTCAATATGGACCCCTGACCGGTATGTCGGAACAGAGGGTGCAATGAAGCTCACATTTTTCCGAGCTTCAATTTTTTGCTGCGGAAGTCGCTGGAAATTGCATACGGCGATTTTCAGACTTTTGCAGTTTCCAGCGCTCGGTCTAAACCGGCCCGGGGCGAAATTATTAATTACAGTTGGAGGACACATTTTCACAGCAACGGCAACGCGACGACTTGTTTTAATATTTTTTTGAAATCTTTTATTATTTACTCTACACTACTTTATTATGGTTTTTTTTATTAGTAATATTTTGTAACTTTGTTATTTGTATGTCTATTTTTCATCATAACAACAATAACAATAATTTCACAAGCCATTTGTGTATTTAAAACTATACATATTTTTTCATTTTTACTATTATCAAACATCTTCCATTTTATAACAACCTTTTCTTAATGGCGGTAACCCCTAATCTTTGCTTATCCTGCAAGTAGGTAGGTACATCACTAGTATTACAATACTAATATACCAATTACTTCGGCTAATGAACTCACAGACACGTCACACAAAATTCGAGTGGCAATTGTGATAATTGACGTTGTCAGGTAAGATTATAGATTAGGCATCTCTCAACGCATATCCACTCCAATCAAAAAATATAAGCCGTCGTAAACGTTTGGCATCGAGTCGGGGCTGCCAGCGATGCGACTAGCGAATTCTCTGTCCATTGTGCGGTTGGAAC
Organism: Eudonia mercurella; assembly: GCA_963082485.1. NCBI lineage: Eukaryota > Metazoa > Arthropoda > Insecta > Lepidoptera > Crambidae > Eudonia > Eudonia mercurella. The sequence continues at coordinate 22,210,108 of OY720022.1, forward strand.
GCTCACTGCATTGCGCTTAATTGGCATCACACGCAATGTATTGGAAGTTCCTCAGTCGCGAAAACGGTCGCCCCTACTTAGCCGAGCGACAGTAAAGTTAAATATAGCTCGATGTGATTGGCTTTTGCGTAACTTTTAATAGTGGCTGGACCTAATAGTTATAGCTATAATTTTATTGCTACATGTTATACGCAGAGGTCTTAAATTTACTGGGAATAGGTAAGTAATGAGTTATGGAAAGTGTTTGTATACAGAATGTGAGCGGTGCGATTTCTTTAATGTCAGTGATGATAAATAAAAATTGATTATTATTATTGATTATTCGAAATATAGGTAGGTACATAATAATTTTAGTATCACCAAAAGTATCTTGTTAAAATTAAATTTACTTTATCGTTTATATATACATGTATCATTGATATAATAATACCAGGCTTAGAAAGCTGTTAGCTGTGGCTAAAACTCAGCGATTCGGTTGCAGTGCAACCTGAGCTTCGTAGCTTACAAACGGTCGAAAGGGTCTTCTTTGTTGCTGCGGGACATCATTAAACTTGTACATTCTTTGTAGCATTTTTTAATGATTGGATTTTTTACATGTGTTCTTTTTTAAATTTAGTTTAATGTGTCCTAAATGATGATTATTCGTTATCTGCGTAATTGTTATTTTATAATCATTTGTGTCAGACTTGCTTACTACTACTACAGCTAACCAAAAAAAAAGGGTTGGCTGAAAGAGATAAGATCACCTTTGTATGTCCTTTGTAAAGTGTGTTTTGATGTAATTTCTATGTGCTTGTGATAGGATTATTTTTATATCACCAAGTTTTTGTAAAATGGTATTATAGAGATTTTTTCCACTAACTTACAAAAAAGATTGTAATGTTGAATCAAGCTGCGGTCCACTATTTGACGGACAAACAAGCACTGTTGACTTTCGCTCCTTTTAGCACCTCACCAGTCATAAACTGTTACCTACAGTAATCACCATTAACATTGAATAACAAACAATGTTGTGTTATTGATCAATAACATTTATTTATAGTTCTTGTTGCACTGTTGAGATAATACGGGGCGTGAAATAACTTTAACTAACTTTAAATTAAGTAGGTATTATATTTCATTCAGATCCATCAACCAAGTAGACAATTAAATTAAATAATCGTCAATATACGAGTAATATATTTATATTAAACTAGCGCTTTTCCCGCGACTTAATCTACATTGATTTCGTAATTTCAAAATTTTTTTATCGACAAAAATGTAGCCTATGTTACCCGCAAAGATAACATTCTATTTGTGAAAGAATTTTAGGAATTGTAAAAAATATGGAAAGTCACAAACTTTACCTCTTTATTATTATATTATATTATATTAAATTAATATATTAAATAGGTGGCGTAGATTTAGAATTTCCTTGACAGTACCTAACCCTAAGGGATATCATAATAGAAAAAGTTCGTAATTTAAACACCTTTTCTGGGCCGAACGCAGCGTCGTCGACTCCATTCAGGAACTCATTGTTGTGCACCTCTGCTCAGGGTCGGGCGGCTAACGTGACCCAACCAATCCCCTTTGAGCTTGGTCGCTCTGTAGACCAGACCGACTCGCTAAGTTGGCTTGCGACAGAGACCAGTTGGCTTGTGGAAGGACCCAGGAGGCGGATATTCCTTTGCACAACAGTGGGACAGTTTAAGCTATGAAAATGCTGGCACTTTTGTGAACTACCCCCCCCCCCAAAAGACTTGTGAAGCTGAAAATGTCGTCTGAGATATTTCAGTCAACTCTATCAAAAAAACTACAACATTACTAAGTCGGTATATTATTATGAAAAGGCGAAATCAGCTTTTGCCTCTGCGCTAATCTTCTGATCATTGTCATCTCGCAATGCACCTAATAATAAATTCATGTTGTAAGACAAACGTAACAGGTGAACATTCGTTGCGGAATTATGAATTCCGGCAGACTTATTACCGAAAAATGCGACCAGTTGTTAATTGTACAATTGCAACGCGACTGCTCTAGTTGCAGTTGATAAATTGGTATTACGGACATAAATCGCTCAATGTTCGCTCGCATAGTGCATTTGCGATTAAAATGTATGTCATAATCATACTAATATTATAAATGCGAAAGTTTGTGTGTATGTCTGTGTATTTGTTGCTTCTTCACGCTGCAACGGATGGATGGATTTGGATGAAATTCGGCATACAGATAGTTTATAACCTAGTTTAACACATAGGTTACTTTTTATCCCGATATTCTTACGGAAACGGGAACCACGCGGGTGAAACTGCGGGCGGCCGCTAGTAGTTTACATACGTTGAGCGATTTGTGTTTGTACCTAATACTAATTTATTAACCGCAACTAGAGAAGTCGCGTTGCAATTGTACAATTAACAACTGGTTGCTTTTTTAGGTAATAAGCCTGCGGGTGAACCGTTCTCCACATTTGGTTTGATCGTCACCTACCGACTTAGACTTAAGCCTACCGACCGGTACGATATTATCGTGATACATATATATGATAATTTTATGATAATGCTATAAACTTAAGCAATATTATTTTAGATATGAACAATATAATTCTAAATAATAAATGTTACGTAAATTAAATTGTAGATTTAATTAGTTATAGATATTGGGAAATGTAAGTAAGTAATTTTTTTTTCATTTAATATTGTTTTTAAAAAGCGGGACATTATATTGCTCATTGCGTTTTATTGAGTAAAATACCTACACGAAGCTTAACTAAGCGAACTAACTAAGCGAATTAACTAAGCTTATCTAAGGTGCAATTCACAAAGAGTCGATGGGTCGCGGAAACGTCTCGTAGAGAGATTGGGTGGATCAATCACTTAGTAACATAGCCGGTACAAGCTCACATCGTTAGTTTTTTCCGATTTCTTTGTCCCGTCGCTACTGTGTGTATCACGTCAAAGGGTACTTCGAAAGTGTTTCTACCACGCACTGTATGTACAAAAGTATCACTGGTTGAGAGCTCGTGAGGAGCACGATGGCTTATCGGCAGGCTTATTACCGTTCTATAGCAACTGGTTGCTAATTGTACAATAGCAACGCGATTACTATCAGTTGCGATTGTTAAACTGGTATTATGGATGTGAATCGCAAACTGATTGCTCGCTTGGTGCATTCGCGACTAAAATGTATGGCAACTAGCGCCACTCGCGATAGAACGGCAACCAATCGTAAACGCAAACGTCAAAAAATTTATCCAACAAGATTTTAATTCTAATGTAGAAAGATTTTGTTTGCTCGTCGCAAGTCGCACGCAGCACAACAAAAAATGTATTTCACGTGTGTCTAAGTGGTCTCAAATAAGAAACTTAAGTGTAAGCGTTTTTTGTTTACTCAAAAGTCCACGACATAAATTTTGGAACATTTGCCTAGATAACCTATAGTGCGATCTGAATTCAAAGTCAGAAATCTCAAATGCGCTGCTGATAGCATTATTTCTGATTCTCCTCCGAATACTAGTAGTGCTCCTCCTTCTACGACTTGCTTCTTCATTGAAATAATCCAACAACATGAGAGCTTGCGCCATCGCAGTTAAGAACACACTACTACAAGTAAAACATGACTGAATATCAATAACGAATCACTGAACAATAATCTAATAAAAGTTTTTAAAGTAATATCAATAGTCACTTACAATTAATGAGAAGAAATAACAGTTTAATTTGACAAAGCAACTAATAAGAAACACCAAACAATCACTATAGCACTAGTTGTTAAATCGAAGTCGCTATTGCTCTCACGTCGCTGTCAAATTTCGTTCCGTAATACGAATAAACAATCAGTCGCTTTGTTTCAAAGTGTTTGACATGCAGTTTCAGTTAATTGATTGTTCGCTAGAGGCGCTGTTGGCGCTTGATCGCAGTTGTACGTTCCGTAATACGAATTTGCGTTTTGACAGCAATAATCGTACAATTTCGCGATAACGACTGATCGCAAAAGATCGGTAATAAGCCTGCCGCTAGAGCGTTTGAGTTGCTACCTTGCAAGTTATGCAACTTTCGTATTGCGTAGAAAATTAAAGAGTGACCAAATTAAAATATCTCGAGCTTCTCCGTACTTCAGAAAACACGTTCAGCTTTGTCCCGGTCGATATTTTAAAGGTTGCAGTTGCTAAAACCCACCAATCAACTGGTGGGCTATAAAGCTCATATTTCTGTGTGCTTGTTCATGTAAAAAGACTGAGCTTAGCTGTTTTATTTATAAGCTGTATGATCATATCATACGCGCGGTCGTTGTGAATGGGCACTGATAACGACATTGTTATAGTGTAATTATGTAATCCTAGCCTACACATAATCTGTTACAAATTTATTTAAATTGATATTGGCATAAACCCACAAACGAAACTATTAGGAGGCTTTATTGTCACAATATGTAGAATTTACCACAATGACCGGCGGCGATACATAGCGCGTGGGAAGCAATTATTATGACTATAAATTCAAACATAATGATTTCTATGTAAATAACGCTTATTCCTATTTAAATATACACAAATCACTTCATCAGCTTGATTTTTTCTTTGAATTCAGTATCAACAATAAATTTGTTAATAATAATAAAAAAAACATGTATGTAAAAACATGTTGAAATCTCTGTCGATGGAAAATAGTATAATTTTATAAATACCTAGCGGCCCGCCCCGGCTTCGCACGGGTGTATTTTTTTTTTAATATAGCCTATGTTACTCAGCGCTAATGTAGCATTCTAATGGTGAAAAAATATTTTAAATCGGTCCAGTAGTTTTTGAGTTTATTCGTTGCAAACATACATACATACAAAAATACAAAGGTTTCTTTTTTATAATATTAGTATAGACTACTACCCTTTATCTTTCTTAACCTACCTATAAGCACTTTCTAGGTAAGTACACCTAAATCAACAAAAATAAGGTTCTAAGTTTGTATTGTACGCGACTAAAATTGGAATACCTTGAACTAAATATTTCCGAATTTGCATTGAACAAAAATATTTCAATGAACTAGTCAAAGAGAGACTATATTATGCTTGTAAACAAACTCATGATATACTAACTAAACGCTCGTTAGTTTTCACAACATCAGACAGGTCACAAGACGTCTAGACTCGATATGGTAATAAGTTTTGTTAATTTCAAACGATAAAAAAACTAGAAAATCTATAATGAGCGTGATGTAAATGCATGCGAAATTTGGTTGCGAGACATATTTAACTGTGTTACTGGGTCCGCGCTTCTGTTTTGGGGGCGTGCATATAACAATACTAGCGGCCGCCCGCAGTTTCGCTTGCGTGGTTCCCGTTCCCGTGGGAATATCGGGATAAAATGTATCCTATGTGTTAATTCAGGTTAAAAACTATCTGTATGCCGAATTTCATCCAAAGCCATCCATCCGTTGCAGTGTGAAGAAGCAACAAATATACACACACACATACACACAAACTGTCGCATTTATAATATTATTTAGGTAGTGTGATGTGATGCATTATGGATGACTGTTTGTGACGTCACAAAATTATGATATTGCAGAAGGTAAGCTGCATGCATACCGCGCTCGAGCAACGCAGACCCTCATATTAGGTCCTTATGAAATTGACGTTTTGTATGAAGATTTATTATAAAATTATATTTTTCATACTAACGTTTTTTTATTTTCTTAACTTCTATTTATGTTAACACTATAAAAAATTAAGGGTAGTGTGTTTGTTTCCCTAGCTAAATGTAGCAGACATGAAAAAGAAAAAAAATCAAGTCCCTTCAAAGCTCAATGACACAAAAAGTTAATTCTATAAGAATAATATTATTAACAACCGTTATTGACTTTTAGAAGTAATACACCTATTAATAAGTGAGAAAAAACGTCAATTTCATAGGTAACGACCCAATACAATATATATATAATATGCCTACATAGTTATCGGATCCCCCAAATCAGTTATCACGTGACCTGGATTGCCTACTTGCGGCACAGGGCACTTCGTCGCTCAGCCGACATAGGCAGCATCACTGCAGATTGAGCGCGCCCCACTAGGAGGCGCGCCGACTTCACCACGGGCGGCGTGCACTCTGATTGATGGGAATCCACGGGAGGCGTTCGCTCCGTCAGCCTATATAGCCCTTCAAAGGCTATAGGCAACACTAGGGGGTGTTATCGAGTAGGAGTCTGACACTGGCTAGCTCAACGGCTTGAGGTAGTCGTACATGTAGTATTCACCTCCTCGCACCTCCGGGTTGCTAGTCTTAGCAGGGGGATGCCACATCTGCGGGGTCAAAAAAAAGCTCAGCTCAGCTCGGACTACTCCAAAATTTTGGGTTTGGTTGGTGATAGCTTGTTTGTCCACCATAAAATGCCGCCATAACATCAGTGTTTATAGCATTGTTGTGTTCCAGCAGCTAGATATAGGATAGCCAGTGCCTCAGTAGTCGAGGATTCCGGGTGAATTGTGCTTCCACTTTCGCCCTTATCATCACTTAACATCAGGTAAGATGAAGGCCGAAGGCCTAGCGGCTGTGACGAGATTCTGTGTTCGTGAGAGATTGTCTTAGCTCATTTTCTGCAGTCCCCTTATTTTGTGGTGGCGTTGTGTTATGCGCTTTTCATGATGTCGTTGAACTTTGTTGCAGTCAGCATTCCAATTTCCTATTCCTTCCTCAAAAATAATCTATCTATACCGCTGGATGCGAGCAGCACAAAACCGGTCGTTGTGGAGATCCTTGGGGGAGGCTTTTGTCCAGCAGTGGACGTCTTTTGGCTGAAATGATGATGATGATGATACGACCAAAATTGAACGCGAGTAGATTCGTTACAAAATTTTTCATTTCAAAATGTAACATAGTTTTTATCATAATAAGCATAGCTGGTAACAACCTTGCCGCAATAAATGTCAATGGAAATGAATATCGGCCCACAAGGTATTCCATTTTTCATCGGTATGGCGTAAACCGTTGTTATGATGTTAACATTCCAATAATAATTATGAACGTTGGCGCCGTATTACGTAAGACATATAGAGATATTATCATAGTATATGCGGGATCGATACGAGGCACGTTTATATGATAATTATACAAACAGAACTTTCGTACAGTAACATTCCTGTCATATTTCGGTGTATTCGTGTGTGACTCATCTACTACAAAAGAAGAACCATTCGAAGTTTCTGACGGGAATGTAAAGAGTTAGGTATCTAGAGAAAGTTTTGTAAAATTTTGTTTGATTTTGTAAGAGCATATTGTTGAATATAAAAGTATTGTGTTGTATGTTATGTATAATACATGTGAAATCAAAATTGTACCAAAATTCAACTCGAGCTTCTCTGTGCTTCGAAGGGCACGTAAAGCCGTTAGTCCCGGCTGCATTAACAGTCGTTAACGACCACCAATCCGCACTGGGCTTGCGTGGTGTCCATCCATAGGGAAGGTTCGTGCCGCAGCAGTAGAGACAAAAAAATTTGCTGATGATGATGATGAAACAAATATCAATCTATACTAACATTATAAAGCTGAAGAGTTTGTTTGTTTGTTTGTTTGGTTGAACGCGCTAATCTCAGGAACTACTGGTTTGAATAGAATAATATTTTTGTGTTGAATAGTCCATTTATTGAGGAAGGCTATGACTAATAGGAGTGGAGTAGCAATGAAAAATGTTGCAAAAACGGAAAAATATTTTTTACCACGGGTGAAACAGTGGGGCACCGCTAGTTTACTATAAAACATCGTTCCCAAATTTGATATTGACAATGTGCAAAGCGCGCCAAGTGATAAAAAAGGTCAAAATGTGTTAGCTCGGATTTGATTGGTTTGATTTCGATTGATTCGATTGATTGGATTGTAAACGGATTTGAACGGTAGTCAAACGACAACCCATTTAGTGATAGTGACAACAATATTTTATTTATAAAACACTATTGTAATGATTGTTATGAAGCATTATAGTTTCGTAATTAAAAGTTAACGATGCAACTCGACGCGGGCGCAGTAAACGCAGGTCAAACTTTAACGGCACAATAAAATGTGCTATAAAATTATTTTATTAACGATCATATATTAAATTACTATTTGTGTGTTTTAAAATAGCGAAGAACAATAGCGATCTCAGATGATAAAATGAATTTTTGGGGGTTAAGTTATGTAGCAGATTTAATTATTTAACATTCATAAAAAAAGATCAGTAATTTGCATATTTAACTAAAATCATATTCCGTGCTTCGGAAAGCACGTAAAGCCGTTGGTCCCGGCTGCATTAGCAGTCGTTAACGACCACCAATCCGCACTGGGCCCGCGGGGTAGTTTATGGCCCGTTCTCCCTATCCATCCATAGGAAAGGCTCGTGCCCCAGCAGTGGGGACATAAAATGAGCTGATGATGATGATGATGATGATGATATTCAGGTTTCTTATTAAATTTCGCAAGTTTTTTAAATATAAGATAGTTAGGAAAATAGCTCTGCTCTGCCTGATGATAGCAGAAGCAGTGTCCAGATGCGAGGACAGCTATTATAGCAGGATTCTGCCAACCTGCAAGTTGCACTGAGGCGCTGGCTATCTTATCTTTAGCTGCCTAAACAACATTGCTACAGACATTTGTGTTATGGCAGCATATTTAAATGGTGGAAGCTAGGGCGTACCAAAAAGCCCTATCACCAACAAACCGAAAACACGAACCTCTGTACCCACCGTTGGGAATCGGACCCGGGATCTTTGGATCTTAACCAATAAGAAACCATCAGTTTAACTTTCGCAATGGCGGCTCACGGGACGGGTGACTTTGTAGGTAGGTGACGTTGTTTTGTAATATAACAGTCTTCAAAACTCACTAACTGACATTGGGTCAGCGTGGTACGTGGGTACCAAGTAACGCTGACCCAATTTGGCCCGACCTCCCTTGAAAAGGCCTTAGCCCAGCAGTGTCACGCCTAATAGACTGATAAGGACTTAACTCACGTGAATCTTCTGATTTGACTTATTTTAAAGACTACAATCTATTGTTAGCAGTTAAGATTAACAACGTTTAAAGTGCTTTCCGAAGCGTGAAGGAAGATCCCGAACCAATTCTAGATCAGTCATCTGGGTACTGTAGTAACCGAGACTCCTTGCTCGGGCATACATGCTGGCAGCCGCCGTGGCCTGAATTCAAACGGTGTAGAATAAAAAGAGATGGAAGAAAAAAGAAGAACATCGCGGACTCGGTGACGGGCCGCGTCAACAATTGATTGTTATTATTTTAATGTGGAAAACAATATAATATTTAAAGCTTTTAAAGCGTTATTATTGAATAAACCCCCGGTACCTCAAGTAACGACTCAGCCGGGTGTTACAGTACTAACCGCACCCAACTTTAAGTTTTGCAAAGAATTTAACAGCACTGGCGCCGGCGCCGGCGGGCGCCACCGTCCGCCTCTTGAACTTGGTTCTAACGGTTGGTTTTCAAATAAACTGTCGTATGCATGGGACGTTGTCAGGTCAAGGCCCATGAATATGTATGAACTTTCGACACTACATACGTTTAGGTTTTTATACAAGCACTTTAAAGGGTTCAAATATTTATGGTGTCGACTACTGATTACGTTTTTCAAATAGAACACTTCACATTATATTTTATTAAACACTATTTAGTTATGCGGATCTAGTCGCGTTTTTCATTATATGACTTATTGACGGCGGTAACTTCAATTCGAGTTATAGGTAAATTGGTACTTATTTTTTTAACCACTTTCAGGTCGTCCTATAAAAGACTTTGTACAATATAAAATCGTTAATTGTTATTGTTTTTGATAGCGGCAGATAAAAAAATAATTTTGTTTCCTATCTATATTATCGCATATTTATCAAAATTACCTTTGTCAATATTTTTGTTTTACGCCATCTTTTGATTCAAACGACGGTTGTGAAATATACCTATTTACCTTCGATCAGTGTATTGTTGATCGAAGCTATTTACCTTATTCATTGCGATGGGGTATAAACAAAACGTTCTTACAATAGAGAAACTTTTTAGCAACTGTCAAAACGAAATTTTTTAATAGAAATTGTATGCATGGGAATGTTGAACTATGACGTCACTATTTTGTTCCGTCAATTCAGTGTTTATTAATAACTTTTACGTGATTTCATTTAAACGTTTACTGTTCTGGAATCATTTGTTGTTGTGACAATCCCTATTGTGACAAGCGTAAATAGGTTTTATCCTGTTCTAACCATTTATGAAAATAATTTCTTTTTCACACCTTCAGTTCTAGAATCTCGGATTACAGACCTAGTAATCTCAACGTAAAGCAAGACATTGAGTCCCAAGGGAGATAATGTTGTATGAAACTCAAATAAAACTCAAACGCCAAATTCCTAAAATTGCAGAATGCAGAACACTACATAGGACATTGCTTTAGGAGGACATCAGCTACTATTTTGGCTGATATAACACAAATAAGACGTCACGGTGGCTGGCGGTCCGATGCCGTAGCAGAAGGCCACATTCAGTTCAAAACAAGAATAAAATAAGTTTCCACATCAATGAAAACATAAATACTGCAACTTATTCGAATAGTACCTGCCTCTGTTGTTGATCCTTGGACACCACCGCCAACAACATCAAAGAACGCAACTTCACCAACGTTTACCTATCAAAACAAGACGCAGACACAAGATTCTGAATCTTTAAGTAGTACTCAAATAAATTCCGCTACAACATCCATAAATGTGCGTAACAAAAATATTACTCTGTCTCTCCATAATTGGACTAATGTATCCAATATTAATATTAACTTTAAATTTTTTTTTGTACATATAATTTTACGTAACTCTGGCTTTTATTCTCTCGCAGACGGCGTAAAAAGTAGAGTATGCACCTCGGGATAAAGCTATCTTTGTGTTGCGCGGCTTGAACCCCTCGGTTCACTCAGGATTGTAAATAGCTCCCTCGCCTCAATCAGGATTGTAAATAGCTCCCCCGCTTCGCTCGGGAGTTAACTCGAGTCCCTCGTTACGCTCGGGTTCCAATATGCCACCCGTGACGTAAGACATTGCTTTACTCCTTTGGTGCATAATCTACTACTGTTTTATATGCTCATATGTACCTAGTTTTAAAGGCCTAATTTTGTAACTTACATAAATAAATAATGTGCTTGTACATGTCGATCGTATTGTAGAAGATAACTTTTTTGGCCAATCATTTTCTACGCCTGTATACACAAGGCCGGACGGCATAAATTACGAAAACATTAGGGTAAAGCCACCAAAGATTACGCACTACCAAAGATATAAGTATTTCTAACGCAATTCAATTTTTGACGTGACAACGTCTTATAATTCGATAGAGCCGGCTGCACGCACGAAAAAGTTCGGCGTTACCTCGCTCTGAGGCGTTCCATGTAAGGCTTGAAGTGCAAGCGAGAGCGCGGAACGAGCGACAAAGAAGCACAATCGGCTGAGTAGAAATTTAGCCGTGCTGCTGTGCAAGCCCGTGTCCGGCATCGCCACCGCGGTACTTACCCCCAACACCCCCCGATACCCCCAACACCTGCCGACACCACCAACTCCTCCCGCCTACCTGTTCGACGGGCTGCTGCTGCTGTGCAAGCCCGTGGCCGGCATCGCCACCGCGGTACGTACCCCCAACACCCCCCGACACCCTCAACACCTCCCGACACCCCCAACTCCTCCCGCCTACCTGTTCGACGGGCTGCTGCAGGCTACTGTGCAAGCCCGTGGCCGGCATCGCCACCGCGGTACGTACCCCCAACACCCCCCGATACCCCCAACACCTCCCGACACCTTCTTAAGACGTTGTCACGTTCAACTATCGTCAGTAAACCGACTTTACAGACAACCAATTTTTTCTATTGGAAAACACACATTCATGGGATTAATAAATTCTACGTACCAATTGACTCCATGCACACGTTATGTCACACACGCAAGTAGTTGCTAACATATTACAAATTCAAATTCAAATTTAAAATTATTTATTTTCCTTCCCAATTTAGGTACTTAATGCTAAGCTAAGTCAATATAACAATTGAAGTCTAAATGTGATGGACTGGTGCCTGGAATAGGTTTCAGAAGTGAAACTCGTTGCTACAGGTCACCAGGCTCTGTTGTGAATTAAATATTTATATTAATGAAGTCATGCGCGTCAGGCGCGCGTTAGCAAGCAGCAGTGATCATAAATGTGAGTACACAGAGGTAGTAAGCCACTAGGGCATCACAAGAGAAATATTTAATTAAAAAATTTCATAACCAATTAAAATTAATAATTTTGTCTTAGTGACTCTACATACAAGTTTTAGATCGGATGCACTTTGGATCTTTTCATTTTGACCTTACCTTTCTGTTACACATTGTATAACGTTTATAATTAACAGGTTGAGTATATAAGTGGTTCATTTTAATATTATTTAATTAATAGCACTGCGGTACTCTTTGTCAGTGCGTGCTCTTTGATGGCTTTACCCTATGCTATTGTTTTTACTACAAGATCATGTCTTATTACCATAATACCACATTATTTAACATTGATATCGACATCCTCATTTTTATTTATCAAGTAAGTAAAGGTAAGGTACTCACGTATTCTATTGTTTGATGTTTTATTGCGATTCTACTTAGTAATATTTAAATTTGTTTGTTTGTATTCAATTAGTTCAATTAGGAGGAGCTCAATGGTGTAGTGGTTAACGCGCCCGGTCTGCGATTGCTGAGATTAAGCAACTTTCGTAAAGGCCGATCATCGGATGGGTGACCAAAAATTTATCATCTCGACCTCCTCCGTGCTTCGGAAGGCACGTAAAGCCGTTGGTCCCGGTTGCATTAGCAGTCGTTAAAAAGCACCAATTGGGCCCGCGTGGTGGTTTATGGCCCGTTCTCCCTTCCATCCATAGGGAAGGCTCGGGCCCCAGCAGTGGGGACATATAAAATAAGCTGATGATGATGATGATGATGATTCAATTAGTTATACAAGGTGTTGAATGGCATCCCACATAAGGGGTTGACCCTAGCCCCGGTGTATGCGCAAAGCATTTTACCTAATTTAAAAAGAAAAAAAGGCTTATATGTAAGATATGAGATCAGAGCCACGCCTGCGCAGGCGCTTTGTTCACACCCTAGCTGTTATCTTGCATCAACCTTCAATTTTGTGGGCGTTGGATGTTGAGCCTATCACTACATATTATAAAACAAAGTCGTCGCCGCGTCTGTCTGTCAGTCTGTCTGTCTGTACGCGGTGAACTCAAAAACTACCGAATGGATTTTCAAGGCAATTTTCTGGTCATCAAGATCAATCTGAATAATCTTTGTGCTTTGGTGCAAATGTTGGAAAAACAGTTTTTTTTAATAACTTAAGGGTTCTAATAATATTAAAATGATAAGTCTGAAGGTAAACCCGAAATTCTCAAGAAATGGGGCACTGGCTATCATATCTCTTGCGACCGAAACACAACAATGCGTTACATAAACATGTACCTCCCGCTGGTAATCGAACCTGGGATCTCTGGATCTGAGACTTGTAGTCTTAACCAATTGACCACAGAGGATTGAAAAGGTGTATCCCGAAACTAAGAATACCGCTAAGACACTAAATAGGTTTCAAGACAGTGCTATAACGATAAAAAGTGTTCAACTTTGAACAAGTGAAGTTAGGGTTTAAGATCATCATCATCATCTCAGCCAAAAGACGTCCACTGCTGGACAAAGGCCTCCCCCAAGGATCTCCACAACGACCGGTTTTGTGCTGCTCGTATCCAGCGGCTTCCCGCGACCTTCACCAGATCGTCGGTCCACCTTGTTGGGTTTAAGATACTGAATTGCAATTATTTGCAAGTTTATTGATAATGGAATAAGAAAGATAATGTAGGTACTCGACGTTTGGGCTGAGTTGTGCCAGTAGTGGTCACAGGCTGACTGGTTGAGCCAGCCCTAAGTGATGCGGAGTTGCAATAAACGCCGTCAAACATTTTATTGCCAATTCAGTGTTGGCTATGACAATTCCAGTGATTTGTAGTCGAGGCATAAATATTATATTGCACACACCTGGTGTCTCATTCATTAGAGAGTGCATCAAATCAATGTGCAAACAACTTCTAATAGGAAGCTCATCTTAGCTTATTTATTAGTGATTTTGAAACATCGCTTTTAATGGCAAGGTAACTTGTAACCTTTTATTTTATTAATTTAAATTAAAGCTTACCAACTAAATTACATACTGTATGACGTAGTAGTTGAAGTAGCTCGATGGCATAGTGGTTAAAGTGTCTGGTCTGCGATTGCTAAGGTCATCAGATGGGTGACCAAAAATGTATCAACTATAGCTAATCCGTGCTTCGGAAGGCACGTCAATCCGTTAGCCCTGACTGCATTAGCAGTCGTTAACAACCACTAATCCGCACTGAACCCGCGTTGTGGTTTGCTCGTTCTCCCTATCCATCCATAGGGAAGAATCGTGCCCAGCAGTGGGGACAGTAAATGAGCTGCTAATAATGAATTGATGGTGAAGAATCAAATGAAAAATTGGCAGCATGCATGAAGCCATTTCCAATTTGTGGCTGGCAATAGCTGGATCATTATCAACCGACAAGTAAGGTATATCATCGGCATATGTCGCCACAGTGATGTCGTCATTTACAGACAAGTTAGATGTAAATATGTTATACAGTACCGGTCCTAGAACCGATCCTTGAGGTATGCCAGCCATTTCGTATGTTAAAACTTAACCACAGCATTCTATTCATCGTCCGTCAGCCGTTGCGACAAAGATGCGAAAACATTCGGTCACACTAATATTTTAAAGCTAGTCATAACTAATTAGTGTGGATATTAACAACGTTTTTGCCAATAAAACTTGGTTGGTATTTGCCCAGACCACAGTTGTTGCATAACAGTATGCAACTTGTCAATGCATCGGTGACAGACGTCAGTGACGCGGCAGTGTTTTCGCACGTTACACGACATGCGACAAACCCAAATGCGTATTAAATGGTAATCGCGCGAGAGTCTAAACTTAATTGTATTGCGGAAGATACGCGCATGCATCCCAAGTCCCAAGCGTCGTGTAGGGCTGTGGAAATAGGTTCAATAATGTTTTACATTAGCAAACTTTCTAATGTAAAACATTTAAAAAAAGTTGCCATTTTGAAAATGCATTATCGAATTTAATTTTGAAAGATAAACTGACACCATTTTTCAGAAAGCAGAAGTGTTTTACAAATAAGTTATTAATATGACCAACATACAATACATAATTTTTTAATACAATACGATAATAATCTTCAAAGTTTGATACGTTAGTGCATCGCCGCGCCGCCGGCCGCTCGCTTCGTTCGCTCGGATTGCGCTTTGTTTTGTTCACTGATCTAACCTAACCTAATTTATACGAAACCTAATCAAACTGGTTTGTCCCCCTGATGCCATTTCCTATCAATTGTATTGACTTGATTACAATGATGGAGGCCTTTACCCAGCATTGGGACAGTTATAGACTATTCCCTTACTTTACAATTGCAAAATGACAATTTATAAAATAATTACTTTATAAGTCGAAGGTTTGTAAAACAATTTTAATATATTACGTAAGCAAAGGTGCGGATCGACATCTCCAGTCCGATTTTATGAGTCTGGTCAACAGATTTAAATCCCGATGAAGATGCTCTGTTTGTTTCTTAACCTCCGGTTGATATTGAATCGACGATTTATCATATTATTATTCTAAAAGATTTATGAGGTAACATAGCAGTCTTATACCTTAACATTTCTATAAAATGTTAGACAACACTACATACATTGATTTGATCCAAACTAAGTAGCTAAAGCACTCGTATAATGGAAATCAGAATCAGCACAACCACCCTAAAGCGCGGTCAAAATGCAAGCGCTGCGCCTGCCTGTGTTAATTCAGTTTCAATAGCGCTCGAATTCAACCATTGCGATTTCAACACAGAACTTGGAAAATCATAAATTGAAATTGTAAGTACAGGTGCCATTGGTAAGACATCTCCAGACTGTCTTTATGAATCCGGTCAACAGACGGAAGTGTATCGATGAAGACACTCTGTCAGTTTCATAGACTCCGGTTCTATTGACTCGACGATTAAATTCTGGAGGATTTATACGGCTATCAAACGGTGTTATCCAAACAATTGGTGTGTTATGCCAGCTAAAAGAAGTTTTAATATTCATTTAATTTTGTTTTCTAAAAATAACGCGAACACTAGTAGAGCGAGTGGCTGACAAAACAATTTGAAACTTAGGATTCTACAGATAGAGTTGCAAATGTTTTTGAGTTTTTAGTTAATAGTTCAAAGATTGTGCTTTATTTAACACTTCGATTAAAATAGATATTGAAATGTGACGTCACGAAACTTAGGACCCCTCCCACCCTCTTGTCACACAATGTCACACTTCGTTGACCCCTCTCTCCCCCTTAACGTGTGACGTAATTTATGAATGGCCTAAGACCGCCAAATTGTAACTTTGTAAATTTTTTTTTTGTTCATGTTTTGTTTTAAAGTGTTGCAATAAAAGTATTATCTATCTATCTATCTATCTACCTCTCTATAGATTAATTCGCTAATATTTTAGTGTCGTGGTAATATGATGGTGCTGTTGTTTGTTTGTTACAATTGGAGGCAGCCCCAGACAGACGGCGTTTTTTATATATTGTGCAAGAGTCGATCCAGCTCGATTTATAGTTTCTCATTTGTATCGCTGTACGTATGCTTAAACTGTATTACGGTATTGGTAAAGTGCAATACAAATTCATCAATTTGTGTGCCAATTTCAATTAAGCTACAAACAATTAGGCGGTTCAATTTACACCCGGAATAAAAGCTGCTTCAGTCCGTGATTAAACCGTGCACAAACGTATTTAGCCGAGAATATCTCATTAAAAAGGAGCGTTTACATACAGTGAGAGCGTTAGCACTATTGAGCGATGAGATATCGTATTATAATGAGAATGCAACATCCCGGTTTGAGGCAGAGAATAATTTCTATTCAAAATTCAAAATTCAAAATTCAAAATTCAAAAACATTTATTCAGTTTAGGCTACAAGTAGCTCTTATGAATGTCACTATGCCAACGGTTCGTAAGTCTACTCTGGGCGGGAGATCTTGTACTGAGAAGAACCGGCAAGAAACTCAGCAAGTGTCCAGCTCTTTTCTCCCTTACAGCGTCAAAAATATTGGAAAATGCCCTATCATAGCAGGACACTTTCCATTACAATAAACACAAAAAAGACAACCACAACATGTAAAAAAAAAAAAAAAAAACACATAATATAAAATATACGTTAACAAATTTGCATCAGGTAACAGTTGCAATTTCCACAATGTCATACAGTACCACTACAGTACTATCGTAAAAGTAAAAAATTGTTTAAGAAAAACAAAGTCAAATTATAGTGAATAATACTAAAAATAAGATAAGTATGCGTGAGCAGACCAGCCTCCACAGGCGGCACCCGTTCACGAGTATGACATATGAATCAGCCATCGCTTCACTCAACCATATTTTAGGGAACGTAACGACCCGACGCACACGCCACCACCGCAGAGATAGTAAAGAGAGCATGACACACTCAAGATACTCTAAATAAAAACTTAGTGATCTATTTAACGCAACGCTGTTTGTTATCTGTAGGACACTGTTGATAAAGGCTATCATATCAGTATAAAAATTATATAAATTAATTTTATTATGATGATTCAAATAGAGTATAATGTAGAGCAAGAATGTCTAAAAATATTATAAGAGATAAGTATTCGATTTCAATGTTTCAAACACATAATTGCTATGCCTGGCTACAGTGCAAAATATTATATGTAACATGTTTCGAATGCCAGGGTTGCAGTGGAATGTTTTGTTTGTTGGATGAGGTTGTTGTCATGTTGTTTTTTTCAATTGTGAACTTTTAATTAAAATAATATTTAAGTGGCGTAACGTTTAATTACACTTGTTATTGTAGGTAACTTTTTTCAGTAAAATTTGCTTCCATCTACGGTCTTAATATTAAGGCGAAGGGTAAGGCACCAATTGATAATTTGACAATTACTAACGGACCGGTTTTTTTAAACATTGCGTACCGTCCGACAACAGGAAAGCATCCATAGTATTTATTTAATAATTGTGCACTACTTTTTGTTGCGTGGTTTATTCACAAAACGGGCTATCGCATTTATTCAGAAACAATGGCCACTTTTGGTGTTAGCGAATGAATACAAAAACAAACCTAAAAGTAGTGAACAATTATTAAATAATAGATGTTTGCCTAGTGTCGGAAGGTCCGCAATGTTTGAAAAAAATCCATGATAGCAGTTATCAAGTTAAATCCATTAGCAGCGCTAGTGTGCATTACCCTTCGCCTTAAGTAAGACGAAGGCTTTACTCCTTTTGCAAAGTGAGCTTTTATCTCCTTAACGGCGGGTTCGTCAAATATTCGTTAACTTCAGAGTTTCTACTACTTTGGTACGGCGTAGTACGAGAACATTCTTAGTGTTCGTAGCCCCTTTTAAGTTTCGAAAGCACTTTCATACAGCATCCAGAAAGTAGGAATGGTAAAGAAATTCCGAAATCTTAACGCCAAAGAGTTTATGTAAGTATTCGGAATAAAACTTATAAACTTTGGACGAGAACTTATGAACTTTCTAAATATTTTGTCTGTTGACTGCTTGACATTAGACAAAAAAGATCTTCAGACCGGAGATCTAGACCTACAAATTCTTAATAATATTCTTAGTACATTTTGTAAATTTTTTCCTCATCCATGTTACAAGCCAGCATAGCAGCTTAGCCTAGAATTGTAACTATTGAGATATTATATTACTAGCGGCCCGCTCGCGACTTCGTCCGCTTGGTGAACACCCGTATCCTATAGAACCCATAGCAGCGCCACCTACCGGGTCCAATTATATGCATGTATTATACATATAAACCTTCCTCTTGAATCTTTTAAAAAAAACCGCATCATAATCCGTTGCGTAGTTTCAAAGATTTAAGCATACAAAGGGACAGAGAAAGCGACTTTGTTTTATACTATGTAGTGATGTAAGCGTAATAAATGTACGAGAATTGGAAGGGTTTTTATTAGTTTATAAATCTATACTATTAAAAACAAGGTAAACTTTGTGAGTTTATTTGTTTGAGGAGGGTAATCTCTATACCCGATTCCGATTCCGAAAATTCTTTAATTGATAGAATGCTACATCCCTTACATGAGCTTTATGTTATTTTGATTAAAAAAGTTTATATAATGTTTCTATTGTTTTATTTGGGTTTCTATATTTCAGGGAAAAATACAAAATCCTCGTGGACGAATTCGTGGGAAAAGTGTTTGTCTTGAATAAAACCTGCTTTTTAGGGTTTCGTACCTTAAAAAAGAAAAAACGGAACCCTTATAGGATCACTTTGTGGTCCGTCCGTCTGTCCGTCTGTCTGTCTCTCTGTCAAAACCCTTTATCTCAGAAACGCGTGGAGGTATCGAGTTTAAATTAAAACCACAAAAAAAACAGGGTCTTTATGCAAGGAACGGGAGTTAAAATTTTGAAGTAAGTTAACCGTGTCATAAGGGGTATCGTATGAAAGAGCTTCATTTGCACAAGCTTAAACAGATTTTTAATTATTTTTATGATGTACTTATAGTTTTCGATTTATTTCGGGAAAAGTTCGAGACTCGATTCCTGAACTATAGTATAATATTATGTGTACCCATAAATTTGTACGGAACACTCGGTGGGCGAGTCCGACTCACACTTGTCCGGTTTTTTTTCTAATGGTTTAGATACCGAGACACCGGTACCGACGTCGCACAATCAACCGCATGTTTTGTTAGCGTAGTTTCATCAATGTTTAGATAATTTTTACACATCTAAGGTCAGGCGAAAGGATTAAAGAAAAAATATCAAGAGCTTCTTCAAAGCGTGTGTTGATAGAGATGTCGCCCGGATTGCGTAAGGTCGTGGTTTCGACTCCCACTTAAGGTAAGTCGTCATCTTTTAAGTGCTACTTTCAAATTCAATTTAAATAAAATATTACTTTTGAAATTATCATGGTCACTTGCATTAACGGGAGCTTGCCATGTTTTTTTATATTTCTGCGCTATGATCACCAATGTACAGTACAGCCGATGTTCAATAATGAAAACATAGTAAGAATCCTATTAATAATTACTCTAATTATACAATAAATAATAATATATATCCTCAGCAGTCGCACTTCCAGGCTCAAAATTCAATTCAAAATTCAAAAACATTTATTCAGTTCAGAGAGATTGCTAATTGCCTCAGACGGCATTCTCAGCTTTCCCGGACTTGTTTGGGGGTGGCGAGAAACTTAAAGGGTTCCTCAAGCAGTGTGAAACGAATCACCTTCGGATGTTTTCTAGAGGGAACGGCATCGCGCACTAGTACTAGTACCTTACTAGTAGTAACTCTAATTAAATAATATAGTATTTTTATATATGCTGGCCCACTGCTGGGCAAAGGCCTCCCTTAGAATTTTCCACTAAGTGGAACTAGTAGCTAGAACTACATAAACTGCAATTTGATCTAAAAGTTTAGACAGAAATGGAATAGCTGAGTTGGAATTTT
Organism: Eudonia mercurella; assembly: GCA_963082485.1. Classification (NCBI taxonomy): domain Eukaryota; kingdom Metazoa; phylum Arthropoda; class Insecta; order Lepidoptera; family Crambidae; genus Eudonia; species Eudonia mercurella. The sequence continues at coordinate 22,230,691 of OY720022.1, forward strand.
AGTAGTCAATAATGTGACCCGACATTCAGCCTTGCTGCCAGCCAGAGAGTTAACCATTTCTTTTTAACATTGTAAATCCAAATGCGATTTAGCTCTTCTTGAACTATAAAATAATTCCTAGCTACTAGTTAATAGCTCTCAACGGGAGCCATGCCCTTAGCCCGTTGTAGAGCGCAACAAAGTATTTACGCACAAATATAGCAAATAGAGTGTAGAAAGATGATCCACAGCCGGTGGGCGAGAAGATCACTAGTATGACGACCCCGCGCTAACAACGACTGCCCAAGAGATGGACGGATGATATCAGGCAGCAAGCTGGCACCAACTGAATGCGTGTGGCAGCAGGCCGTCAAGAGTGGAGAATAAATGAGGAGGCTTATGTCCGAAGACGGACGCTACAAAGGCTGCAATAGATAGGCATTATGATCCTCATGACTACCGAAAGCAGTGCGCGCACCAAAGCTCTCTAATGGCCAGTTTCAATAACCTATCCTCAGCAAGAGATATATATTTCTGTTTATTATCGGCAAATAACAGCGGTTGCTTGGTAAGTAAACTAAGATAAGGCGTAAGAGAGCCTATCCTAGCGATTATTGAGTACCCATAAATAGCAGTATAAATGCAAATTTTTTTTATAGGTGATACAAGACTACAAATCAATTACCTAAGAAAAGACGCAAACCTACGATTTCGAAAGGAAATATGTTTTAGTCCCATATGAGTAACTACGTAAATATTTTTATTCTTTTGACTTTTGCATACCCAATACCAAGTTGCCTACAAAAGAAAATTTTACTAGAAAAAAATTACCAGCCACAGGAAGCTCGAGTAAGAATCGAACCCAAGATCTTTGGATAAACCGTCCAATGCTCTAACCGCTGCGCTACCGAGACACCTAAATATTAGAGTAAATCATCATCATCATCATCATCATCATCATCATCATCATCATCATCATCATCAGCTCATTTTATGTCCCCATTGCTGGGGCACGAGCCTTCCCTATGGATGGATAGGGAGAACGGTCCATAAACCACCACGGGCCAGTGCGGATTAGTGGTTGTTAACGACTGCTAATGCAGCCGGGACCAACTGCTTTACGTGCCTTCCGAAGCACGGAGGAGCTCGAGATAATAAATGTTTGGTCACCCATCCGATGACCGGCCATTGCGAAAGTTGCTTAACCTCAGCACTCGCAGACCGGGCGCGCCACCGAGCTCCTCATTACTCCCAAACTGTTCCATTATTTACAGTTTATAATATGAATCATTGGTATACAAACATAATAAAAAGATAGAAATCTAAACATGTCTTATTGGTCATGTAGAACGCGATTAGGTATCCAGCAGCGGAGCCGCTATGCATTGCGCTACTAGTATGGAGTATTACATAACGGATTCATTAGAAAACATACTCAATAGCCATAAAAGTCACAAGCTTTATTACTGCGATATTACGACCAACCATAAACTTCAATTGGACGAGTTGTTCCGGATTTCCCAATATTATAATCATTAGACTACAATAAATAAAGAATACATCGATTTCTTTAAACTCTTATGTTATACTAGAATAAATTTATCATCATCAACATCAGCTCATTTTAAGTCCTCACTGCTGGGGCATAAACCATTTCAATGGATTGAAACACCACAGACAGAGCACAAAAGGCTAAGCCAACTCGTGGACTGGCTGTAATCCTATACTGGACAGCTTTAAGCACAAAATAAATAGGTACAGAAGGCCTACTCCTTACAAACAAGCAAAACAGGCACACGCACATATTCGTTTAGGCAGATGCATTCGTAAGGTGATCTCTGCTATACTTGGGAAAACGCCTGTTGTGCGTGAGTCAGCCGGGGCACCACGCGCACTATTACAATGAGTCGACAACGTTTTCCTACAAAAATTGCTGCGTTCAATTGTTTAAATAAGACAGTAAAGAGAAATAAGTTTTTTACTTTGGATTCTAATTAGTTACAAATCTCGAGATTGTAGGCAGTAGCTTTAGCTCTACGACTGAGCGAGAATAGGTAATCAATATTGACCGGGGCGGCACTTCTGTACCCATTTATTTTGTGGCATAAGCCTGCAACGTTGCAAATAGTATTAGTCCCTCACTGGCGGAAAGGCTTAGTATTGAATCAGTCATGTGAGGATGCGAGGAACCAGTGTATATAGGTAGGTACGATATTTCAATTGCATTTCGACTTTGAATGGAATAGTATTGAAAGAAACATGGAATATGTCCATTTCTAGCTTTTTGAAATGCCTTTCGACGGATGTTGTGAAAGGTTTATCTAAATAAAGGGGACGGTTGGGGGTGGGCTGAAGTTATCAATGGAGTGCATTCGAATGGGGGTGTTGAGGCTATAGTGGGTGGTGGGGCTTGGCTGTGAGGTTAAATTAATTTGATAGCGACGGGCTTTGACAGGAATCGGATTTGAATTAGAGCCCCGGATTTGTCTACATTGTTTTGGCATTGGCTGGACGACATCATAAAATGGACTGGTGGACTTAGTTATCGCCAGTTAAAACAAGCTATATGGTATTCATCATCAGCTCGTTTTATGTCCTCACAGATAGGGCACGAGCTTTCCTTATAGATGGATAGGGAGAACGAGCCATAAACCACTACGCGGGTCCAGTGCGGATTCGTGGTTATTAACGACTGCTAATGCAGCTGGGACTAACGGCTTTTCGTGCCTTCCGAAACACGGAGGAGCTCGAGATGATACTTTTTTGGTCACCCATCAAATTGGTTGTTTGGTCAAACCTTTGCGAAAGTTGTTTAACCTCAGCATTTGCAGACCGGGCGCGTTAACCGCTGCGCCATCGAGCTCCTCGTATATGGGATTACGGAAAATTTTGTATACTTATCTCCAAACCTCAGTATGAAGATGGTACTAAATGATGATGATGACGATGATGATGATGATGATGATGAATTAATTGATAATTTTTTTATTGTATGTAATCTGTATTTTTTTATGTTTATGTAATTTCCAATACAATGTAAATTGTTTTATGGAATACCTCTTTAGAACTATAAACTATGAACTATGAAAAGCTGTGATGAGAAACAGCCCGCCCCGCCCTGCTCTGTCCCGCCGCCACCGCGCCGAGGGCTGGTACGTGACCCCGCATCCCCATAAGCTCTCCACTTCATAAGTTATGCTCTCGACTTCCCACGATTCAACAAGAAAAGACATTATTTGATCCGACCTCGTCGTTTAGTGTATAGAACAGACAACGGATCGATGTAAATAAACTTCTAATAACGCAGAAATTAAAAAAAAAACTTTTTCTTAATTTGCCTTTGCCTTCTTCTCACCAGACGGTAATTGATGATAAGGCCGAACATGGAAGTGCAACTACTGAGGAACTGGGCTTTCTTACTTCTAACGTCATCACAACACATCAATGCTACTATTACTACTATGTTACTATGGTTACATATTTAATCTTTTGAAAGCCACAGTCGGCTTTAATCGACAAGCTATCACGTGCCCTGTACGTCAACGACGGCAACGATCGATAATACGGCTACATCCCATTTGGTAATATTCCCATTTAGTAAACCTCAGACTTTTACACACGTTTCAAATGCTAACTAAGTACTCGTAATCAAACTAACTACAATTGAATATGTAATTGGACATGCCGCACGCAAAAGTTGCGTTTGGTAAACATTTTATACTTCGTACATTTAATTCCATTTCGCAAACATTTGCTCATAGTTTAAAAACACAAAATAAAGATATTTGCAAAATTTTGGAATCCCTATTCCTGTGGCAAGTTTAAATGCTTGGCGTACAGATTCGTTTATTCTGCGTTGGTCAAAGGCTAAACGAGGTTGTGGTAGCTAGCCAGGCGGACTTAAAAAATATGTTCTCTCTGGGAATTGAAACTGGATCCTCTAGCTCTGAGGCCGGTGATCTAACCACTAGAGCCCAGAGGCTGTTGAGTTACGGATTAACGAAATCGACAATGTTGAAATAACCATCAAATTCGGTCATGAAAAATGTTAGGAGTAGCTTCCTAATGTTTATAGAAGAATTTTTTATGTACAACGAACAGTCTCGTAACATGGTGTGTGTGTGAAAGAGATTAATTTAATTTGTTTTCATGTTAATTTGATTAAACATTCCCTAACGTACGCAGGTACAGTCGGCGGCAGATCAACCTACTCAAAACTGTCAAACTTTTACAATCAATTTTGAACTTTATCATTTAGTTACAAGGATCAATATTAATTGGAGAAAGACAGGTTTGGGCAGGGTGATCTGCCGCCGTGTGTACATGTACTGCAGAGCGTTGCACGTTACATTACACAACGTAGGTACTTATCATATATCATAATAGTTTTAATCAACATCTCGGTATGACTTAATCGGAGGGAACAACTTTTCCGCTATTACTTATAATGATTACTTAACTTGACTTAAGTATGCGCTTTTTCAAATGTTTAACCATTGTTTCAAAAATCATGATTAATAACAAGGAATTTATAAAGTAACTTATTTGTGATGGTTATTTTTATTTACTATTCCTTCTTTTTCTAATAATAAAGTGAAATAAAAGTGTTTAAATATTACCTACATGTACGTTTATCTTTTGATTGTCCAACGAATGAGGAACTTCAAAGACACTACCTTTTCTTCTATGAAAGATGCTAAAGTGCACACATGGTGCATTATGTCTTTTAGGCTTACTAGTCTGTAAACGAAAGCGCTTGAAAATCTATCCCAACAAATTTTGAGAAAAATATTTCTATTGTGAAATTTAGTTTATAAATTATTTGTTAACGATAAATTGATAACAATGTATAAGTACTATTTGCTTACATCAATAAAATAAATCCTATCTTAGTATGGCGCCATAACATCACTGTTAGTAACATTAGAGAGAAATTCTAACTGCGATTGTTTTGTATGCTTATAACGTACTCGTATTAGCACTTTACCCACGACGACTTCGTCCGTCTAGATTTAAGATTTAAAAACTAAACTTTTTTTATCAAATATAAATATTGCCTATGTTACCCACAAGCTGTAGCATTCTTTCATTGAAAGAAGTTTTGGAATTAGACCAGTAGTTCCAGAGATTAGCCCCGATATACAAACAAACAAACAAAGTCACAAACGTTACCTCTTTACTAATAGTACTAGTGGTCGCACAGTGGTCGAAATTCAACCGTAATTTTATTAAGGCGGATTCTATCCTAAGCAATAAAAAATTTAAAAAGATAGAACGTGAGTTTGGATTGGCATTGACTAATGCTCTACGGCATTGACAGATTTCGGCCGTTCCTCTTCCATTTTTGAAATTTTTGAAAAGAGTATATACTCTTATGCGTGTCTGTCATATTACATTTGCGTGTGTGTCAAAGACATGGTAGTGTATGTAATGTTTGTTTTATTGATTTAATGTATTTTTATGCATAATTAAAAATAAAAATAACATTCTGCAATCTTTCTCTATATAAAAGTGTGCGAAATTTCATACTCCTCCGTCCGCGCAATTTTCGTAAAAAGTGGTACAAAGTTTTTGGTTCACGTATTAATATAGATAGATTTAGATCTACCTTTATAATGTCATTGGCTGTACCTATATATAAAAATGTCAGAGACCTCCGACGATCGTCGTTTGTTATGCGAACTGTGTTATCGTCCGCGTAAATCGTAAAGAGGTCTGTGGCCTTATGTAATCGTAATCGTATAAGCGCCGAACGTAATCTACTTACATATTTAAATGTAAGTACTTCATTTGTACAAAAGTGATGTTAAAATTTATGTTAATACACAAGTTATTTTTGGTTAATGTTTGTATTGCATATTGTACAGTGAATCTATTTTCTTAATGTCTCTCGGCAAGCTTCGTGTTTCTGCTGTCGTCGGATTTCCATTAGTCAAAGAGTCTTAGAGATGCTAATACTCCTTTTATTTATAATTAATTTATTTTAGAATTAGGGGAAGTAACCACAACCATTCGGACGCGGTGGTACTTGGAAACGAGTTTTCAATAGCATAAAAAATTGCCGAAGATGGGGCTCAGCGGCTAGCAATTTTAAGGGTGTGCTTATGGAGTTATAAATCTAGTGTTGCAAACATTCATTGACTGCGGCAGCCGTTTATCATCAGGTTTCTATGTATGCCTAACATAGCTGGTATACATAAAATTCTTTAATTACCGGACAAATATTTATGTAACAAACTTGATTACTCTTATCAAAACCGATATTAAACTTGATTGCCTGAACTAGTGTTGCCATGACCTTGTTAAGACTACCCCGCACTGGGCCAGTTGTTTTATATAATCTCCGGTCAACTTGTTAAGTGAAATAACAGATACTTTTTCGTTGCAGGGATATTTGATCACAGAGCGGTTCATTAAAAAACCAGACGCCTTCGGCGAAACCGCACGGACACAAAATAAGGAGACCCGCAGAAAGTAAGCTTCATAAAAACCCGCTCGAGCAACGCACCTCGCAACAGCTGCACTCGGACTGTTCCGTGCTGGGTGCCTAGTGTGAGTTTCAAAAAAGCCAAAAGTGTAGTCACGGTTAAGTTGATATATGATGAAAAAAACTATCGTTTTACATAAACAAAATATATATTTAGTATCAATGGGAACGTGTTTACAATTAGACCGACCCATAAATTCATGACACACTTCAGTTTTTTCTACAATATCATTTAGAGTTGGGCAAAAATCATGAAAACGAGTGGCGGCGTTTAGTTGATATCTTATAGTTTATCTAAATTACTATACCTCTAATTATGTCTAAACAATCACCAATTAGCTTAACTATAAATCGTCCGTCTCACATTTTCGATTTATCGAGCGGTTTTTTTAATTATTATTTTACAAATTAATACGTTAAATTCCCTATACAAAATTAGCATGGCCGCGCGGCATCAAATAAGTATGGACGAAGACTTTTCAAATAAAATATATGACACTTATCACTTACGGAACGAAAATTAATACGGCATTGAAGCAGCGCCTCCTGGCGACATACAAGAAGAGTTAAAATTTTGCCACACAAATTTTCCTAAACGTAATAAAACTTACACTAGGTATTCTGTTCCGAGATTAGTGTCCGTGAAAGAGTACGTGTATGTTGCTTGAGCGCGGTATGTAACCCTTTCGAAGGCAATGGCAGCTATGTTGCCACCAAATATTGAACTTTGTGCACTTGGAATTAGATTGAAAACTAATGAAAATCTAAAACTGTATTACCTGTGAAAGGGTTAAGCTTACCTTCTGGGGTCTCCTTATTTCGTGGCTCGGGTGTGCGGCGAAAACGGCACGAAATCAGGTGTGATTGCGTGTTTCGCCATTATACCATTCACACATCGGGGTGTACTATGAACTACGCTCTGTACCGTTTCGCACTTTCAAATTTAATTGATTTCACTTACAAACTGTTACATGTATAGTAATATTACCTAAAGAGTTCTTACTAGAACTCTTTGTTACTACGAGTATACAATTTCGCCTACTAGCAAAAGTGTTTTTTAATAGATGTGAAATTACCACTGTTGAGTGCTAAGTGCGAGTTTTGTTTAATACGCGACATTTATTTACCAGTCGATGATGTTAACAAAAACGAGAGTTTGTATAGTATAGAAGCGCAGGGTACTTCATCGATTCACACCACGACTGGTTCGCACCACGGTGTGAATCGGCGAATGTCTTTTTCGTACTTCAGCGATTCGCACCACGGTGCAAACCACCCAAGTATATTTTTTACTTCGCGGATTCGAAACAACGATTTATTATTACCTCTTGGTGACAAACGCTTTTTTTATGACGTTTTTTATGACACGACAATCAGTTTTCTATTAAGAAAAGTACAGCAAAAACATGCCTATTTATTAAAATGAAAAATCATTTTTAACGCAAATTTTGTTGCGAACAAATTACGCGAACAAATTACGCGCGAATGGGCGCCTTTGGCTTACAAAGTAAAAAGTGTTGAATAATTTCGGCGGGCTAGTTAGAACCACGATAGCTCAATTGGAAGAGCACCTGACCCGGAATGTCAGAAGAGTGCAGGTTCAAATCCTGCTCGTGGAAATTTTTTCAACATTTGTGTTTATGCCTATTTATTGTTAAAAAAACTGAAATTTCAACAATCATTTGAATATCTGTATATACAAAAATCTTCTGTGCGTGTGTATGTTATTGAACTCCTAAACGGCTTTACCGATTTGGATGAAATTTTCTGTGTGTGTTCAAGTGGATTCGAGAATGGTTTAGATTTACAATTGGACCCGATAGGTGGCGCTGCTATAAGGGTCCATCATGGGATACGGGTGTTCTTAAGCGGACGTCAAACTGTCAAAGCGGTACGAGGTCCGCCGGTCAACTATTATCTTTATATTAAAGGTGTGTAAGCATAAAACTAAAACATTAGCGGTGCACACATATCCAGAGAAGCGTGAAGGAAAAGCAATATCGATTCCATGCGTTTAAATTATTTCTAAAATAAACCCTATAATGATACTTTACTTTTTTACACAAACTCTACTCTGTTATAAAATCGTAAGTAACACAATGTCACTTGCCATTCCTCAACTAACTAACTACCTTACATGATTCTATCTTATGATATATTTTTTGCAGCACATCTGGGATGTGAGATAGTTACCTACCATGCTGACCCAATGCGGTGGGCTTAAGGACAACGAACTCACGATAATAATTGAGATCGACTTAAAGGGTATTCTGGGCGATCGGCTCATCAAAGCAAAAGAAGCTCTTAAAGAAATGTTGCTGACCAATCCGGTGACCCGACATAGTAAACTCGAGCGCACTAACAGCTGTGCCATCGAACCCCTTTGACAAAAAGAGATATCTTAAGACGTATTGTATATATCTCGTCGCTGTCTTTCGATGTTCTTCGATGTTGTTAATAGCCCCCCTTAATTTCGTATCCAAATATCGAGATGAAAGTGATATAACAACCGCCTACCGCCCCACGACAGATAAGTTACATCTAAAGTACTTGATAAAGAAACATTACCCTACTTTTGCGTCCGTGGGTAGTATTGTTCTTGCAAGTACGAATGACGTCATTTAGATTCTTTACCTTTGTTTTTTTCATAATTAATGGCTTCGTGCGATTAGCACATTCAGCCAGCGTCAAATTTGTAACACATTTTTTTTGTTAATAATATGCTGGAGCACGAGCCTTCCCTATGGATGAATAGGGAATACGGGCCATAGATCACCACGCCGGCCGGCTCGGCGTATTGGTGGTTAACGACTGCTAATGCAGCCGGGACCAACGTCTTTACGTGCAGAGAGAAGCTCGAGATGATACATTTTTGGTCACCCATCCGATGACCGGACTTTGCGAAAGTGCGCAACTTTGTGATTGTGTGATTGCGGATGCTAAGGTTCGAATGGGATCGGAACCTTAACACTCGCAATCACAGACCTTGCTCGTTAACCACTCCGTCCACCGTCTTGGTTTATGGCCCGTTCTCCCTAATCATCCATAGGAAAGGTTCATGCCTCAACAGTGGGGACATAAAAATGAGATGACGATGTGTTGCATGTCCACGACTACTTAACGGTTACTAATCCACAGTTATTTCACATTATAAAACAAAACCGCAGACATGACTCTTTACTTTCCCGTCAAGAAGTCTTATAGACGCTAAGGTTAATTAGGTAGTTTTTAATTAGTAACTTCAGTATCCCATACAAACTTCAAAGAATTAAATTTAAAAAAAAGAGGTTGTAGGTGGTCAATGTCGATAATCTCGGTAGATATCATTAAGGCCAGCCTTCAGTTTTAACCCAGTCAAATTGGGCCAGCATGGAGATATACCTACTGACCGCAGTTTCACCCACGTGGTTCCCGTTCCCGTGGGAATATCAGGATAAAAAGTATCCTATGTGTTAATCCAGGTTATAAACTATCTGTATGCCGAATTTCATCCAAAGCCATCCATCCGTTTATAATTAGTGTGATATTTATTTTTTTAATATCTTATGGGGTAATCAATTGGCTTTCACCTCACCTGATGTTAAGTGATGATAAGGCCGAAGGTGGCAGCACACTTCACCCGGAATCCTCAACTACTGAGGCAGTAGCAAGCGCTTATCTTATCTCTCTATCCCTATCTTATCTCTAACTGCCGGAACACAACAATGTTACAAACATTGATGTTATGGTGACATATTATATTTTGATAAGATTGTGGTAGCTAGCCAGGCTGGCAAACATGCCATACCTTACCACCAAAGTTTGTGAACGTAAACGATTAAGTATAAACTGCATAGCAAGCAAAAGCTAAAGTTCATGCTAGTGGAGACGCGTTTATATACCTATTAGAAGATAAAATCACATAGGGAAGCGCTTGTATGGATACTGTACAAGCCTTATATGAATACAAAATGTCACTTGCACAAACTTAACCCTTTAACGGGCACAGCATGTTCAAATTTTTCATTGGTTTTCGACCTTATCTCAATTGTATAAAGTTCAAAATATGGTGGTGTTACATATGCCACTGCCTTATAAAGGGTTGAGCAAGACTGATTGATGACAAGACTGTATTCCTTGTGTTTTCTTTAAACCCCAAACTTCTTAAGCCGATAAAAATTAAAGATTTTACTAATGTAAACTTTCTGAATGTTCCAATCTATTCTATACATGTTCATGCGGGAGCCCAAAAACACGGCCTAAATTTAACCCTTTAACCCCTTAACCCAGTGAACGTAATATTAAAAGAGGTAACGTTTGTGACTATATTTGTTTGTCGGGGCTAAACTCTGGAACTACTGGTCCAATTCCATAAATTCTTTCACTGATATAATGCTATATACCTTGTGGGTAACCTAAGCTATATTTTATTTTGATAATAAAAACTTTTTAGCAGGATTTTTGTAAAAATTTGTAATCGACGTGGACAAAGTCGCGGGAAAACTGCTAGGGGTCTATAATTCAAAAAAGTTTTGTTGATTTTTTTTCCATGAACGGCCTCCAAACCCGCACCATCTGACATACCGGGTTAGGTGCATTACCAATTAGGCTATCGTGCCTCTGTTTGACCCGTATAAACTTATAAACTTATTTACTCTTCGTTTGTAAGCTAAAGGAGCCTTATTGAATGCCAACAACATCCGATGTAGCATTTTTACATATATGTGTAAGATAAGTTAGGATTAGGCTAGCAATATTTATAGCATACAGGTATGTATAAATTTTACGCAAATTTGATTAATTAAATACTTTCAAATATTACTAAACGACAGATATCGTTTTTCTCAATATCCTGTAGTGGGTTTTTAATTATCGAAAGTAATCTTGCGCATCTAAAATGTGTGCGATTGCGCATGTGTATCTAATACGATACTTTAAATTTCGTTACACCACCACACCCCGTATTTGGCGTAACTTTGAAATAAACAAGAATGCAGTTGTATTAAGTTACATAAAAAAATATTAACCATAGTTTAGCAGTAAATAATATTTTAGATCTATAGGCCACATGCTTCGATTTTAAATGTTATCTATATTTTTAAAATTAGTGTACATAATTTATAAAAAAAGTTACCATAAAGTTTTATACTTGGTGCATTTATTACATTATCGCGATGAAACTTCAGAGTCGAAACTTCCTTAGAGCGCGCTGTGACAGGTACACTACTACCATAACGCGGTTATGTGTGCGTGACCTCTCACCGAACGGGTTCCGCGAGAGCACAACCAGAGATGTGCGAGGTAGCTAAACGGTGTGCGAGGTAAAACTCCACCAATAGGATTTCTTCATTGATAAAATGGAATTCTCCTATTGGTGGATATTTACCTCGCGCACCGCTTGGCTACCTCGCACATCTATTGTGGAAACGCAGCCTTACACCGGCACAGCCAGCCATCTCAGTGAGTGCCACACGCGTTGTTTCGTTACTCATGTGCTTACGTCACGGTTTCAAGGAGTACCGTATGCGCAAAAAGAGAAAAACTAAAAAAAAATCAAAGATGATAGAAATTAGTTATCTTAATGTTTTTAAATAAACATAACCAAAAAATATTGTCAAAGATAATGTACCTATTTACTTCCAGTTCTTTTATAATATACATTTTACTTTTTTTAATTAACTTATTTATTAGTTATTTTACCCTATTTAGAGCTTATTGGAATATACCCAAGGAGCGTACAAGGTCCTGCGCACTCAGTACAATGCCTTCAGGGGACTGATGGGTCTGCCACGCCACTCCACTGCAGCGCGTCAGGTATGTTAGCGGAAGCTGAGGTTGATAGTTTCTCAGCTATCATCAGAAAGCGCATCGCTTCCCTAATACACCGTGTGCGTGGCAGCCCCAACAGCCTCCTGCAGACGGTCGCGGCGAGGCTGGACGTGGACAGTGCGATTATGCAACACTGGACCAGCGCCTATATCGCTAAAGACATTAGGATAAGTTACAATATTTTTTATTAGCTACTAACATAGAATTAAGTAAATTGTTACTAACACTATGGATGCAAATCCGAAATAAATGAATTTTATTTTATATATTTAAGACCCTGCTCATGTTCTAATGTTTGAACGTTTAATGTAGTTTAAGTGGTGGCTGAGACGAATAAAGGAAAAGGGGAAGTCCACTGAGTCGTTCAATGGGGACATTGGTCCATGATATAACCGCAAGACCTTGAATTGCACGTGTCCCAGACTAACACAGGGCTAAGGCGAATGGCTAGTAAAGAGAGGCCCAGCAGTGGGTCGATAAAGACTACTGCTGCTGCTGATGATGATGATGATGGTGGTGATGATGACGGTGATGATGATGGTGATGATGATGGTGATAATGATGGTGATGATTATACTGTTTAAAATTTATGCAAGTTACTATTTACTTGATTGTTATCTTGTGTAATCGTCAAGAACAAACTCGAGCAAAATTTTCAAACTCATACACATCAACAATTGCCCAACTTAAATACCGTAGATTTGGGTTACTTTGATATTTTTTTGACTTTAGATAGCTGTGAAATTTTTAAATAAAGAGTTAAAATTATCAAAAAAATTTAAAGTAATCGTTTTTTTATTTACTTTAGACTTAGCAAATTATAAAAGTGAATATGGAATAGTTTAAAAAATAAAAAATAAAAGCCGTGTGATCAAAGTTAAATTATTAAAGTAGACCCAACAATAATGATCGAAAAATTAAATAAAAGAAATCGACCGATTCACTTTGAAGTTACAATAAGGCTTAAAAGATTGGGGGTTATTTGGATAGGGTAAACAAAAGAGTTTTCAGGTAATCAAATAGTCAGTCTTTGCTTTAACTATCAATATTATATGATTATTATTTATTATTATTATTATTTATTTATATGATTTGAGATCAAATAGCAGTCAAAACTCACCTGATTGGTAAATGAATCAACTAACAGAATACTTATATAAAAATATTAGGAACTTTGTTTCTTAATTTTTAAACTAATTTAAGTAATAAACAACATTATAAAATAACAGGTAAATAAAAACTCGAAAATGTCTACTTCAAAGGGAAACTCCACATTAAAAGCTGACTCTGTAAAGGTGACAGATTTTGGCTCTGGTATATCAGAAATAATATCATGGCTTTTCAATGTCGGAAATATCATCTCTCACTAACTTGAACATCTTTTTGTTTCCTAATGACTTATACCCTACTACAACAATGCATGGCGATATTTCTGTAATTCGACAAACGTATCAATATGTCTTTTTCCCTCGAGCAGTAAAAACTTTGCAAGAACGTATTGACCAACACAAGGTTCTTCGTCGTTTTCTTTCATGTGAATGGAATCTTCTGTAACTTCTTCAAGTGGGGCGGTTGCCAGAGTATTATCCAAAATTGCAGAAGTGCTTGGTGCATTCTCTTCATCATGTGTATTAAATGAGTCCTCAGTACCTTCTGTGGCTGTTGTAGATATGAGTTCGATATGGAATTTTGTACTCTCTTGAAGCTGCTCGTATACTCAAATTTCCTTCGACTATTTGAGTTAAAGCTAAATTTAATCTGTCATCGCTGTAGTTTTTGTAATCATGGTAACCGAGTTTTTTCTTATAATCACGCGGCATGTTACTAAAACAATAGGATAACAGAAAATAAAGCAACTATGGACATTAAGCTATCCAAAACAAACATATTATCACTGTACTGCACATTGTGGGGTTACTTTGATCATTGATCAATCTCACCCCGAAGGTTGATCAATGACACCCCGGATAAATTTTTTATTAACCATGCGGTCGATTTTTAGGTTAGAAAGTCACTTTATTTTTTTCATAGTTCTTAAACACATTTCTCTCAATGTATTATGCAATACAATCGGTTAGTATCAATAGTGACTGATTAAGTCACAAGTGAAGTTTTGCAGGACTTTAAAAAGCATAAATAACTATTAACTTACAGTTTTAATATTTTTTGTTGAAATGGACCGACGTACACACTTGTTCTTCTGAGCGAAAGATGGCCGACTATCTGTGTTGCCAATGCTTAAAAAAGAAATTTGCTATTGCGTTTAGTTTTCACAAAAATAACATTTTATTGGCAGAGAGAAGCTTTGATCAATGTAACCCCTCCAGTCAAAGTAACCCCAATCTACTACTTGGATGTGAAGAGTGCTCTCTAACATCTATAGCTCTGATTTTCAGACTCTTGACTTTTGCGGTTAGAGTGCATTAAAAGCCACTCTAAACGAATAGTGGTTTTTGTTCATTGCGGTTTTATTGATGCTTCACCGCAGATTGACTCGCTTTTACGGACTACGGATTTATTTTTGCCGGGTGCCGCCTGTGGAGGCTGGTCTACTCTTGCATTTTGTTTTTCTTAAACAATTTTTGACTTTTACTGGAGTACTGTAGTTGTACTGTATGAAATTGTGGAAATTTAAACTTTTACCTGATGTAAATTTGTAAACCTAGATTTTTTTTTTTTTTACATGTTGTGGTGTCTTCTATAAGTATGTTTTGTGTTTATTTGTAATAGAAAGTGTCCTACTATGATAGGCCATTTTCCAATGTTTTTGACGCTGTAAGGGAGAAAAGAGCTGGACACTTGCTGAGTTTCTTGCCGGTTCTTCTCAGTACAAGATCTCCCGCCCAGAGTAGACTTACGAACCGATGGCATAGTGACATTCAAAAGAGCTACTTGTAGCCTAAACTGAATAAATGATTTTGAATTTGGAATTTTTTGAATTTTGAATTTATTTATTTCAATAGAACAGGGTAATGGTACCAGTGTCCGACAGGAACTAGGCATCGACGTTTTTCCTTTAATCTTTAAAAATAGGGGCCAGCAACTGATTTTCAGACTGATTGACAGTCCCGGCTGCATGGAGTTCGATGGCGCAGTGGCCAACGCGCCTGCTCTGCGATTGGTTAGGTTAAGCAACTTTCGAAAAAGCTGGTCATCTGATGAGTGACCAAAAGTTTATTACCTCGAGCCCCTCCGTGCTTCGGAAGGCACGTTAAGTCTTTAGTGCCGGCTGCACTAACAGTCGTTAATAATCACCGCTCCGCACTGGGCCCGCGTGGTGGTTTATGGCCCGTTCTCCCTATCCATCCATAGGGAAGGCTCGTGCCCCAGCAGTGGGGACATCAAAATGAGCTGATGATGAACTGATTTAGTCGCTAGCAACAATAAAACACAGACCACCTGCTTCACAGTTGTATAATTTTAATGAAAATCTTTTGTCGAACACTATGAATTATTATAATTTTTATGTAAGAGTATGAAATAAAGTATTAAAAGCAAAGTAATAAATATAAGAGTCTCAACCTCAAAATGCTACTAGTCAACTTACAGCTGGCAATTGAAGTCGTTAACCAACTTAGTTTAACTTTACTTGAAGTTTATAAGCGCCCACCCGCCGCGCTAGATACTTTAATTGGTTCGACAAAGTGCTACAGTGATTACCCACTTTTGCTTCTGACTGTACCATATCTCACCACCACATCATCAGCTCATTTTATGTCCCCACTGGGCACTAGCCATCCCTATGGATGGATAGGGAGAACGGGTCATAAAACAATACGCGAGCCCAGTGCGGATTGGTGGTTGTTTTACGCTTATGCAGCCGGGACTAAAGGCTTAATGTGCCTTCCGAAGCACGGAGGAGCTCGAGGTGATAAATTTTTGGTCACCCATCAGATAACCAGCTTTTTCGAAAGTTGCTTAACCTAAGCAATCGCAGACCGGGCGCGTTAGCCACTGCGCCATCGAACTTCTCCACTTCTCCATACATTTCAAGTATATACCCACGAGTTCGCAATAGTACTTAGTACCGTTGTCAAATATCACGTCATAAAGATTTCGCAGTGAAGTTGTTCCATACGGTGCGGTTTACATTTACAATCTCGACAAGAGACCGTAAGATAAAGAATAACATACTCGATACTTACAAGTCGAAAACGGGTTTCGGATCACTTGATCGTGAGTGAAAAGTGTTCGGAGTCAGCATAACGAGACTAATGATTTATTAAAACCGTGGTAAAGATATATATTTATAATCGATTTAAGTGCTGGCGGCCATTTATTAAATGAAACGGTGCGTTTGCGAATTTATTGATTCTGGACGAAGAGCCGGCGACAGATAATTTAATAACAAAATATTGTTTTGCGTTCGTATGCTTTTCCGAGCGTGCTTTTTTACGATGTGTTTCAAAACATGTGTGTCATATTAATAAAAAAAAAGTAATCTCCCATGTTTTGTTTCCATGATGTAACCTTCATTTAAAAGTCGATTAAAAAAGACAAAACACGGAACAATTATTCGTGGACTTTTTAGCGGGAAAGTAAAGACCATGACTGCTGCGGTTTTATTAATTTTCTAAAATTTGTGTTATGTTTGAATATTAATGTGATATAATGGTGAATTATTAACCGTGTTGGCAAATGAAACAAAACAGTGCAACGTCACTTTTCAAATTCCCTTAAGAAGTCTGCGTGAGATCTTAGTAAAACCTCATCTTTACTGATATAGGTACTCAAGGGGTTGGGGGTATATCATTTCTCATTTTTCATTTTTATTAACATTCATCATCATCATACTGGAAGAAAATATTGTTTATTTATAGAATACTTGTAAGAAAAATTACTTTGACACTGGCTAAATGTGCTAATCGCACGAAGCCATCAACTAAACGAAACAAAAGTATTTGATTCACTCACACTCACTCTCGTATTAGAACGGGGGATGGTCTAAGAGGGATAGAGATGAAAGCAAAACAGTTCAGTGTAAGACTTGAATTGAATATGAAATATGAAAGACTAGTAGAAAAGTGGAGTAGTAGTTGTGGTCCTTGCAGCAATACACAAATTCTGACCATTTCGTAACAATAAATGGATCGAATACGCAATGTATGTTTACCTATTAATCAACTAACTACCGGCGTCTGTATTTCCGAGTGCATATAACCCTGAGGTTTTTAAAGCCCCAGTGAATAGGCTGTTTCTGGGTAAGCTCTTTCCATCGTCGGCCTCTTCTTAGCTCTAGGGATTCGAATGAGGTAAAGAGCAAGCTCATTTTTTAATTAAAAAAACTAACGACTGGATAAAAGTCATTCGGGTGATCTAATCTGAGTGAAATACCTCACGATAAGGCGGTAGATGAAGACGCACTTTATTTGGTTGTTAGTACGTATTAAAGTAATTTAATTGGTAAGTTTTATGCTCAATATCTACTTTGTGTCAATGACGTTTTATTAATTATTAGAAGCACTCAAACAAACACTTTAAAATACATAGTTTGAAAGTTTTTTGTTTTCACTTTCCACAGCGGCTTTTGAAGTCAGCTCAGTGTCCGAGCCACGATAGCCTGATTGATACGACACCAGAGCCGTACTGTCAGAAAGTACGGATTCAAAAAAACCTTGTGGTTTTTTTTTCAACAAAAAAAAAGTAAAAATTTTTAACTTAAAATTATTGCTACTAAATTAAGTTATTAAGCACATCGTGAAATACTGCCGCATGTTTAATTCCACAGGCAGAAGACCCGAAAAAGCTCGTCATATTTTTAATGAAATTTCCTTAAAACGTTATTACCAAATCGAAGTTATTACACACGAAGTACCTACTTCAAACAATATTTTACATCTCTTAATCTTAAGAGATATTACGTATGCTTTCCCTTATAGAGTGCGTATAGAATTTGTACAGTAATACCGGCATGATACGAAGTATTACTTATTACTGATTATTGAACGATGGAAAATCATTGTTTCTTTATGTTATTGAGCTGACAAACGACTAGCCTGGGGGAAAGCGTCCACCGCAATCTTTAGACGTTTGTTTTTTTCCCTACGGTACTTGACCTTTATCTCACCTGATGTTAGGTAATGATGAGGCAGAAAGGTGGAAACGCAATTCACTTCATCATCATCATCATCATCTCAGCCAAAAAGACGTCCACTGCTGGACAAAGGCCTCCCTCAAGGATAAATAATTTTGAGGGGAATTTGCCATAATCGCCACGCTTGGCAGGCGGGTTGGCGATCGCAGTAAGGTGAGAATAATCACAGAGAGACGCTGCTGCCCATCCTCTGGAATGGTCCCATAGTCGCCTTCTACGACACCCACGGGAAGAGATGGGGTGGTGCAATTCTTTACCCCCGGCACCACACGGGGAATTTTGAACAATTCACTTAAGGGGACTTTTTTTTGAGAGAGTTTGTTTATTGGCATGCAGTTGGCACTGGGTATTTTCAGCTTCACCGGGCTTTTTTGGGGGCGGTGAGAAACTTAAAGGGTTCCTCAAGCCGTGTGAAACGAATCACCTTCGGAGGTTTTCTAGACGGAACGGCATCATGCACAAGTGCGTGTCTCGATGCCCTATTAGATTCTCCGAGAGGTTCGGATCGAATCGGGGAGCGTAACAACCCGAGGGCGCCTCTCATTCCAAACTCTGTGGTTCCCAGGTCCCAACCTTGGTTTGGTCGCTGCTGCAAAATGGCGTCTCTCCAAAAGCGACAGTATTACCAAGCCTGGGCTAATGCGGGTCATCAAAAGATCCAAACACCAGCGTCCTCAGGAAGAGGTACAACTTTGCCGCCAGGTCCTTTAAGAAGGACATTACCCAGGCGAAGTCATCATTCATAGATAGAATTGGCGAGAGGCTGTGAGTCTTCTTTCGGGTACGCGTTTGTTCTGGTCTCTCGCCAAAGCTATCTTAGGCAATTTTTGTCAGCCGTCCTTACCAACATTGTACAAGACCGATGACTGCCTGGCCCTTACTGCAAATTAGAAAGCCTATTTCTTGGGCACTCTTTTCGCATCAAACTCGACCTTGAACAGTGTTGTGGAACCGGCTCTCGGCGGCGGTATTTCCGAACCGTCACGACCTTGGTATTTTCAAGAAACGTGCCTATTCCTTCCTTAAAGGCCGGCAACGCGTCTGCGATTCTTCTGGTTTTGCGAGTGTCTGTGGGCGGCGGTGATTACTCTCCATCAAGTGACCCGCATGCCGTTTGCCTCCTTCTTTTATAAAAAAAGGCTCGTACCTCGGCTCAGGTTGACTGGGTCGTGGGGGTTTGAAAGGACTGATACTTGTTTGTAGTTACTGTTTTAAATGCAGCCCTTGTGCCGAATAATATTTTTATTGTATCACAGACATTGGTATTTGGTTCAAAACAATCAGTCAGCCTCCTCGAATATAAGAACTCATCCATGGTTTTATAATTTTAGGATAAATAAAAGATATATTATCGTGCTACACTTATTGCGTTCCGGGCAACAGTTTCCTGCCAATAAAATATGCATACCTAATGAGAAAGATTTATTCACTTATTATATGAAAAATGTCGAAGGTAAAGAGATTTGATGTTGCTAAAATTAAACATTATAGGGGGGCATTTACAAATAATCTTTATGCCGCCAAGACAAGTGGCATAACGCTAATAGAATAGGAATGGAATAGAATGATTATCGTATGGCATTGACATAAGCCAACGATACATATGCATGACGTTTAATTGGCTTTATGTCATTCCTCCGATCCGATCCGAAACCCTTCGGAGAATCTAGTAGGGCACGAGGACGCGCACTAGTGCGCGATGCCGTTCCCTCTAAAAAACCTCCGAAGGTGATTCGATTCACAGGCCTTGAGAAACCTTTTACGTTCCTCGCCGCCCCCAAACAAGCCCGGTGAAGCTGAAAATGCCGGCAATCAGCAATCTCACTTTTCCAAAAAAATAAATTATGTCATTCCCATACGTATATCTTTTTATTCCATTTCTATTGTACTAGCGCTATGTAGGCCCTAACGTGCCCTAACCAACTTCGGAACATTAATCTATATACATATAATGACTTGGCCTGACTGATGACGACATCGCCGAGCCTAAACCGCTGAAGCTAATTAGATGAAACTTGGACTGTGGGTAAATTGAGTGACGTAACCAGCCACTAAGAAAGGATTTTGCGAAAATCACACCCTGAGGGGGTCAAATAGGGGTGAAAGTTTGTATGAAAGTCTGTCAGTTTTGAAGTAAAATACATGAAAATTTGTATTTGACTTCTTGATAAGAAATAAAGAATGACGTGTCTCAGGAATTTTGTTTATTTTCTTTTAAAAGAGCAGAAAAGGGAAGAAGTTTTTTTAGGGAAATCTTTATTTTTTAAGTAATAACTATCAAAATTAATAATTTAATCGATTTATAGATTTTTCAATAAAAATAAAGAATGAAGTAATTTAGCATTTTTCGAAAAATCTCCCCTAGAGAGGTGAAATACGCTTGGAAAGTTGTATGTCTCATTCTTTAAATTTCGGTATTTGGCCTGGTAAGAAATTGTAAAGTGTTTCAGGATTTTTGGAAAATTATCCTTTAAGTAGGGGATGACAATTTGTACAATAGGTTTTAAAACGGACCAAAATTACGTACACAGAGTGATCTTTATTACGTTGTTTTGTGTTAGACACTTTTTAATATATAATGCTAGCTCGCATGGAGAGGTTGAATAAAAATATTGGTTAAAATTTAAAATCTTAATGTTTAGTCATAATCATCGTCATCATCATTTTATTACGAATGAACATAAGTCGTGTAGCCCACGTGAGCAAAGCCGCGAGCAAAAACTAATTTACACATACAGGTTAGGTTGCTATAGGGCTAGACATATCTATGAAAGACAAAAAGCCTTTAAACAAAATAAGATACTATAAAACACACTGTTACGTTTTGTCACAAGTGTTTTAATAGAAATTTGTAGTTAAAAGTAAGTTAAAATTACAATTATCCGGGAGTGAAGAAACGTTGTCTTCACTATATAGCGCGGGAAAAATTCTGCTGCCACTAAGGTTTTGTCTTTGACATTTAATGTGGAGAGAGCGCGGGCGACCAATCAGCGACGAGGAACGAGGAGTGTCGATTTTGGATGCTGTTGACGTTTCATGCTATAGACAGCGGCATTTTAATAGAGCGTGCGTTACAATACTAAATAAGAAAAAATATCTTTTTATTTTACTTGTATCATGTAAGTACAATTTAAAATGATTAAAAATACCTAATCAACAAAATATTAACGCCACTTATTTTAAGAAACCCCATAAACTACAGTTCTCATTGTTTCCGTTATGAACATAATATAATGGCTAATTATGCAAAGTCATTAACTTTCTTCTTTTAATAAAATAATAAAGTTCATTATAAATGGGCAATTCAATTAATTATATCATCGTTGTGGCTTGTGTATTTGCCAGCATGGTTTCTATTTGGTCGAGGGTTGTCACTTTTCAGATATTTAAGTAGCAACTATAGTTAAACAAAAAAAATATTTTAGATAATAAGTAATTGGTGTAAATATGTTGGCAGACCTTATAAATAAGTAAATACATAAATAAATAAATATTTATAGAATACAGTGAAAAAATTAAATGCCTACCCGACTCAGCCAGCAATCGAACCTGTATTTTTATTGTATTTTATAAATATTTAATTCAGCTTCAGAGCAGCAATTACCACTTAAAAATAAAAAGTAAAATTTAAATTAATTAATTAATTAATAAATAAATAAAACGGGATGTTGACAACAAAAATAATTATTTCAAGAACAAAATCACGTAACAGTTCTTCATAACATTTCTATCCTTAAAAATTATTAATAAACCCTCAAACTGACGAAACCTAATAGTGACGTCATAGTATCCATTGCAATTCTATTGAATAAAATCGTTTTGACAGTAGCAAAAAAGTTTCCCTTTTGACTAACCAGTCAACTACTAAAACAATTGCGTATTTGTCCACTTCTTTTTCATTTATCCTAATAAGAAAGAGTCTTAAAAAGAAAACTGGATTTTAGCTCTGCTGAGTCCACGTTAGAATTACTTAATAGTTTGCTATGTTCCAGGAAACAGGGTTTAAAGTTATGTATAATCTAAACTTTATTGGAATTGTTTGTGTAATGTAATGTAGGTGATTAATTAAAATCAACTAAAGGGATGGTAATACCGTGGTAATAGCTCACTAATAAGTTTTATATTGTCTTTAAATGATTAGTCAAGTTTGTGATAAATGTTGTGGGGGACACAAATTGTACGTTGAAGGTGTAAATGAGTACTTAATTAATGTATAAATAAAATGTATTAATATAACTATTTAAACTATCATGGTCACTTGCAATAGTATCAAAATGTATTAACTCATTGTTTATAATTATTTTAATAAATAAAAAATGAATACTGTTTTTTTTTTTCAAATTAGCGATTGCACGCTAATTTTTGCGTGCATTTATTGTATTCAATGTCTACCCGATGATAATTAACATGACATGAATACATCATAATAAATGGCAGGTGGCAAGGCAACCTTTATTTGTTCTTGTATGGTACCCATGTTCAAATATTTATATTATCACTGTTTACTTACTCTTATAATGAGAACTTTGCTTTTGCTTAACATCAGGCAGAGCGTCATAGAGAGAGTCATTTGCCAAAAAACAATAAAAAAGGTAATTAGTAATTAGTAATGATTTATTTTTCATATAAAATCACACATATAAACAGAACAGATAAATTTTTATAGATAAAACATATTGAATTTTTGCCTGAACTAGGAAAATCCTGTGATTCAGGCGACCATAGTGCTAGTATATTGAAAGAAAAAGAAAAAAAAAAAGAAAAATAAAATTAAAGGTAAAGTAAGGTAAAGGTAAAGTAGCAACTCTAATACTTTTAGTATAATTGTTTGTTTAGCTTTAAAAAAACATACCGGAAGGTGGTAACCCTAATTAGTTCTTAATGCCGACCCGTGATGGTACACACGCCTGCACATGAGACTACCACAAACTGTCAAACTTCCTCAACAGACATTGATCTTTATGTGTAAGGCACATGGTTGAAAATTATTTGAAGAAATTTGGCAGTTTTGGATAGGTTTGATATGCAGGCGTCTGTACGACGGAAGATAATTGGCGTGCCAGGGTTGCGTCAGCGGGTCACAGTTCAACACTTGCGCTACGTCGTCGTGTCTAGTTGCGGTACAACTGGGTTGTCGGAAGTTCTGGAAAGTTTCTAAACATGCAGAAAAAAACTTGGAAATGGTAAAGAGTGGCTTTTTGAAAATTTTACACCGCACCGCAGTGAGTAGTTATATATGTAGTATTATGGATTTTTTTTTACACGTTAAAAACATTATTCTAAACATGTTGAAAATATCACAATCGTAAATTTCGAAATTGAACACCAAGAGTAGGTGTATACTAAAATAAATTATTGAAGAAAACATCATCATCAGCTTGGTTTTTGTCCTCGCTGCTGGAGCACGAGCCTTGATGGATAGGGAGAACGGGCCATAAACCACCACGCGGGCCCGGTGCGGATTGGTGGTTGTTAGCGAATGTTAATGCGGCTGCATTAGCGACTGCTTATATAGCCGCTTTAGCACGTAAAACCATGGCATCCGAGGCATAGTCCTCCATGTCCAGATGATAAATTTTTGGTTACCCATCCGATGCAATCTGATCCGATTTTTGATCACCGGCCTTTTCCTTAACCTCAACAGTCAACATTCGCAGACCGGGACCGGGAAAAAATACTTACAGAGTATTTTTAATAATTTGGAATTACTAAGCATGTGCATCAGAAACAATAAAGAGTGGAAATACCATGAAGGAACAAAAAAAATTTAACGATGAAAGACTTTAGTATCGGTGATCATTTTACATTTCCTGCGAATTGTTATTCAGAATTGAAAAAGAGACTAGGATATGTAACGCCATAAAAATATTAAATTTATAGAATGAAGACTTTAGAATGTTCGTTAATTTGTATGCTAATGAAATGACATATGAAATGTTACCTCAATAATTATCCAATCATATAACACACTAAAGGAATAAAAAACATAACTCGAATAATTTAATTAAATGCTTGATTGGACGAGTAAATAAAAAATGTGTGTTATGTACCCATTAATAAAGAGATGAGGAGAAAATGAAGGAGCTTTTCCAGGAGCTTTGAATTGAATTGAAATTGAAATGTTTTGAATATACTTTTTTCTATGTCGTAATCTATATTGCTACGAACTCTTTCGTATTTTTCTCAAACATGCTTGAAAATGAGGTCATTGTTTTGACAATCTTCTTCGACATAGGAACTTACATTGAAATTCAGATCAGTAATATTTTTTCTGTAATTAAAAAATGGAACGAACTTTTTACCTCGAAACGTGGCTACCAAGGAATTAGCCTACCGAGACTTTTTATTTAAATTTCGAAGTGGATAACAAACAGAAAGCTCTTTATAGTTAAAAAAAACATCATAACATCATGGGTGCATGCAAAATATTCTAATACGAGTACTCCATCCTCCATATTAACCGTTAAGTGTTCATGAGTGTGCATGAGTGAGAGCAAATGAAACAAAACAGTGCAAAATCACTTTTCAAATTCTCTCAAGAAGTCCGCCCGAGGACTTTTTTGTGTTTATTGTAATGGAAAGTGTTCTGCTATAATAGGGCATTTCCAATATTTTTGACGCTGTAAGGGAGAAAAGAGCAGGACACTTGCTGATTTTCTTGCCGGTTCTTCTCAGTACAAGATCTCCCGCCCAGAGTAGACTTACGAACCGAAGGCATAGACATTCACAAGAGCTACTTGTAGCCTAAACTGAATAAATGATTTTGAATTTGGAACTTCATGTGGAACAGTGTGCCACCCAACAAGCCTTTGCCGCAAACCGCAAATAAGCATTGATGGACTTTAGTATTGTCACGTTCGTCCAACAAAGCCTGTTTTGCCGGTCGCTGCAGTAATGTACTATTATTTACATTTTCTCGTTATAGTCGAGAACGATAAAATTCATCTATACTATTAATAAAGGGGTAACGTTTGTGACTTTGTTTGTTTGTTTGTTTGTCGGGGCAAATCTCTGGAACTACTGATCCAATTCCAAAAATTCTTTCACTGATAGAATGCTACCTTCCTTGCGGGTAACATAGGCTATATTTATTATTTTAAAGAGTTTTTTTAGTCTATATCTACGCGGATGAAGTCGCGAGTAGAAGTGCTAGTGTTTTATATGTATATGTATGTGTATATAGCATTACATTGTATACTTTGTAAATAACGGTCGTTTTTGACCACTGGACGACCACTAGAAGCTATTAATTGATCTTTCGAAACAAATTTATGACCATAACCAAATGTTACTACGACACATGGAATGTTACAATGCGACCTGTACTCGTTAATAATATATTACATAGCTCATGTATTCTATGCTTACTGAGCCTGACCGGTACGACCGGTTGATCTTAACATCGGTTAATAGATTTCGGTCAAGCCACCACGAAAATAAAAAGACTTTCACAAGACCTGTTATGAGAAGTACAATTCTCAATAATAATTTAAAGAACTTACGCTCATATAATGTATTACAATTGCTTACACGCTCACACACGCACGCAAGCACTAAAGGTGGTATCAGAGTTCGACATTTTTGACACGCATTTCATCGCCAAAAAATAACATAGTTCATTGAAATTTTATGGGATTACAGCTGGGAGCAGCTAATCTGTAGAAAAACAATTGTCGATAACTGGTTGTTGTCGAACACTGGTGCGTGCTTTTCTTTTTATATCCTCACTTGGCCTTCGCTTACCTAATATGTGATGATAAGGCGGAAGATGGAGGCGCACTTCACCCGGAATTCATCTACTGACGAACGGAACATAACTGAAACTGTCGGTACACAACAATGCTTTTAACGTTGATGGTAGTACCTAGCTGGACGGACTTAAAACAACCTACCACACCCATGTACGAACCCTTCGGAGAATCTAGTAGGGCACGAGGACGCGCACTAGTGCGCGATGCCGTTCTCTCTAAAAAACCTCCGAAGATGATTCGTTTCACACGGCTTGAGGGACCCTTTACGTTCCTCGCCGTCCCCAAACAAGCCCGGTGAAGCTGAAAATGCCGTCTGAGGAAATCAGCAATCTCTCTCCAAAAAAAAATGTACTGGGAATCTAACCCGGGATCTGTGTGTCTCGGACGTAACCACTAATAAACAGAGCGTTTCAAAATTAAAGTACTAACAAAACTAAAGGCCATAATAATTCGTGAGATGAGATGTTATTGGTATGTCAAACGTTTTTAGAAGCAATTTGTCACAAACAAGTATAGGTACCGTACCGTAGTATCCGTACCTGTGGGTACCACATGAGTCCCGTACCTACCTGAATAGGTGACTGGTAAGTTAACGCTCTGCAGTGGTGGCGTGTGCGTCGGGTCGTTACGTTCCCTAAAATATGGTTGAGCGAAGCGATGGCTGATTCATATGTCATACTCGTGAACGGGTGCCGCCTGTGGAGGCTGGTCTGCTCTTGCATACTTATCTTATTTTTAGTATTATTCACTATAGTTTGACTTAGTTCTTCTAAAACAATTTTTGACTTTTACTAGAATGCTGTAGTGGTACTGTATGACATTGTGGAAATTGAAACTTTTGCCTGATGTAAATTAGTTAACCTAGAATTTTTTTTTTTTTTACATTTTGTGGTTGTCTTCTATAAGTATGTTTTGTGTTTATTTGTAATGGAAAGTGTCCTGCTATGATCGGGCATTTTCCAATTTTTTGACGCTGTAAGAGAGAAAAGATCTGGACACTTGCTGAGTTTCTTGCCGGTTCTTCTCGAGTAGTAAGAGTAGACTTACGAACCGATGGCATAGTGACATTCATAAGAGCTACTTGTAGCCTAAACTGAATAAAATTATTTTTGAGAAACTTTTTAGCAACTAATATCAAAACGATTTTTTGTTGGAATTGTATGGGAATGGCACGACATAGTCGTCACATGTTTCGTCAATTGAGTGTTATTAATAACTTTTTCGACTACAGAAACTCGCACTCCCTATTATATCAGTCTATTAAAAACTCTTCATTACGCTGTGTTATTATTGTGTTATTATTGTGTACACAATAGTAGTCATTTGTTCGTGGTCCCGAACCACCTTACCACCACCACCTTTTCAGTGGGTATGCCCCCCAGCGCCCCGTCGAACTTCATGAGTTCGGTAGGGAGCAGACGGAGACTCTACATAATTCTAGGGGAGAACCCCACATAACGGGTTGTTCCGTATTCATCCCACGAGAACTCATCCCACGAATAAATTTTTCCTTACTTATCCCATTTCTATTCCTTACTCAACCCACAGCAATATTTTAATTTTTCTTTCCTTATTCATCCCATTAGTATTCCTTACTCAACCCATGTCGAAATTATAAAGGAAAACTAGGGTTTTCTATTATAATTTCAACCTTGCGACCATATCTATTTTATGAGCCGTAAAATGTATGTATTAATAACAAAATAGTGATAGTGATATATGTATTTTGGTCAGACCGTACAAAACTATGGTTTTAATAAAATAGATCATGTATGTTATATATTCCGTTATGAAATAAAAGTTTATGTGCACACTTTATAATGATTTGACTCATCATCTTAGACTAAGTCTTAAATTTAGTTTTGGTTTAATCAAAGTAATATTTATAAAAGGTTTGTGTAGTTTTTAGTAAAAATATTTTATTTGAGGTTTTTCTTTACTTAGAAACAAATATATTAATTTTCTAATTGTAATCGTTTGATTTTTTTTTGTTTTAAGTTGTTTTTATACAAATGTTGTTAATTTTTATAATGATATAATATGATTATGTCCCACTTGGAGAAATTTTATTTCTTAACGGAATATATTATAATATACATGATCTCTTTTATGAACCGTAAAATGTATGTTAGTATTATAAACTTTTATTTATCCATCGAATGTACAAATTACAATAAATAAATTATTTAAAAAAAACGAACGTGCTTAACATTTACTTTTAAGTATTTATTTATTTTTTTAATAATATTATTCAAGGATCTCTTTCTGAGTAAAGTAAACCCTTCAAAATGTATGTACTTATAACAAAATAGTAAGAGACACTATTAGTTTTTTGGTCAGAATGTACAAAACTAGGGCTTTCCTTTATAATTTCGACGTGTGTTGAGTAAGGAATATTATTATGGGATGAATAAGTAATAAAAAATTAAAATATTGCTGTGGGTTGAGTAAGGAATAGAAATGGGATGAGTAACGAAAAATTTATTCGTGGGATGAGTTCTCATGGGATGAATACGGAACAACCCCACAAAACCATCCGCGCCTCCCCGGGCGCGGTGGTACTTGGGCGACGAGTACTCCACTGTCACAAAAAGAACTGCCCAGACCCGCGAGTATGCAATGCAAAAAAAGGTTGGTTCATCATCATCATCATCAGCCTATACACGTCCACTGCTGGATTTAGGCCAAATCAAATTTAAATCAAATCAATTTTATTTTTACATCTTTATTCAATTCAGATTTTTTTTATTTGTTTCCCTGCAGTCTTTCTTTTTGCCTCCAATCTTAGTATGTCCTGTTATTAAATACAATTAACAATGTGTTTTTTTTATTTTTTATTTGTGGCTTTACACTCTCCGATCTTCCAGTCAGAGAAGAACCGCAAATTATAGATTTGCATTAGAAAAATGCATATCATTTACGACCGTAACACGAACGCGCTGGCAGCTACGCAAACAACAATTAAAAAGTCTAAAGGCCCACAAATAGCTAAATCTTAATGGTTCGTATAAAATTGTATTCAGTTGCTCGGTGCTGCGTCCTGCGAATTTAAATGACTACTTTTTAATTCTCGTGGGAAACAAATTGCATATCTAAAGAGCTTTATATGAATTAATTGTAAATTTAAAATAAGTATTTTTAATTATATCCCACATTTGTAAATCAAAATTCAACTATTCTTAAGTATATAAAAAAATAATTTTCAATGTCCCACTACACATCCAATATTTTTTTTGGCACAAAACCCTTTTGCCTTTACTACCTTATTACCTTTTTAATTCAATACTTAGGTACTTATAGAACTGTAAATACTATTATTATCTTACTTTTTTTATAACTTTTTCAAATTAAACTTTTACAATCAGTATAATTTTTTTTTTTATACTTGAATTATATTTACATTTATTCTTATCAGGAAAGGCATCTTTTATATTTTCAATTTTTTCAGGTACATACATAGATACTTAGGTACAGTATAAAATTGATTCTCACGATGACAAGCCTACTTCACACCACTGCTAACTGTCTAAGTGTTTTCAATTCACACATTAATATCACTACATTTCACAATTTTATTTGCTCTGAAAATAGTTTTTGTCACGATGACTCAAAACCATCTACGAAGGCAGCATATAAGGCCAACTTAGATGTACAACTATGTATATGTCTATATAATCTAAGAAGGCAAAGTAACCAAAAAGTACGTATGATTGGTAGACGTTCATTCATGAATACAAACCTCAGACAAATACCTAAAGCTGTTACTATTCTAAGATACAAACCACGTACGTACAGTGCAACCCGGCAATTTTCGTGTTTTGGCTGTCGTCAGATTTCTATCAGTTACAGAGTGTATAGAGTTGCTACAACTCCTTTTATCTATTTTTAATTTATTCTAGAATGAGGGGAAATACTATTGTGGCATACGTATTTGATTTACGATTTAAAGTTGTACAGCTCTATATATCCTTACTCGAAAATTAAAAACAAAACAACAACGTACGTTGTTCTGAAACATGATAAATCAATTAATAAAGCGAAAGTAAATTAATTAATTAATTAATTATTAATTAAGTCCTGCTGAGGAGCGAGTAGTAAGGTGGAAGATGAGATACCCCGCTTCAAATTTCGTGACCCCGCAAGAGAAGCTACCTCCAGGTCACAATCTGCAATGGCCTACGTGGAAGTCACTCAACCGACTCCGGACCCAAGTAGGCCGTTGCAGACAAAACATGCGCCGCTGGGGACTAGCTTCAGAGGAGCATTGTGACTGCGGAGCCTCAATACAGACAATGGAACACCTCCTCCGTTGTCCTCTGTGCCCAGCCACATGCACACTGGAAAACATGTATGAGGCCAATAATGATGCAATAGCCGTGGCTACTTATTGGTCCGACAAAGTATAGCTGAACCCGCTGACTCGAAAGAAGATAAAGAAGAAGAATTAATAAGGCCATATGGAAATTAATTTTAAAAAAATAGAAGCACTGTACCACCTTCATAATTTAATGCACACCTCATTTTAACAACTGACAGGCAAGTAGCTTACCGTCATAAACTTGTTTTTAAATATAGTCGTTAGTTAAAATTAACAATAGACCTGAACATAATAGAAACCAAAACTCCGCTTCCGAGTGAAGTTTGATTGGCAATTAATACAATAGGGTGCAATACATTATCTTCCCGCTTATCATAAATATTCGCGCCGACTATTTTGAACGGACGCATACGAGTATGTGCAGCTTTGTTCGTAAATCTCATGTTTATTCATATGTAATGCATAAATAATTTCTTTATCTTCGTATCGTCCTGTTACCTCGTATTCTACCTTTCCGATTAACCTTGTCCTGCTGCAAAACTGCCATATCCGCTACTTTCCTACCTGAGACTACTATTATGTTTAAGTAGGTTTATTTATATATAGTATTTATTTATATATAGTATATATATGATGGCCCAAGCCTGACGCATATAATTTTTTTTTCCATACTTCACCTAGGGACGTGTCAGGAACCGCCTGGAAAAAAATCAGTTCTCAGCAGATTACAAGATATGTTTTTTTATTGAAATTTTGAGATATCTCTACCTTGATGTACAATATAAATTTTTTTGACGTTGTTAATGATTATATCTGCATGTTTTTTGCTGCAGGTGTTTACCTGATAAGTCTTCTCTTACAGAAAAAAACAGTCTCATTGCGTGTTTTTAAGTTAACAATTTTTTCAATTAATCTAAGATTTTTTTGTTTTTCAAATCTTTACCGTACATTTTAAAGTGTCACCAAAAAATAAAAAGTAGATGTACAGCTCTAGCAATTTTTTAAAAACTGTAACAAAATGTGTTCTTTTTAAGGGTACAAAAATAATACCACATCAATACTCTAGATAAAAAGTTATGATTTTTTTGTCTCAGAATAAGAAGTCCCGTGTTCGATTATCAGCGAAGAGTCTATATTAATATATTTATCATCATAACTTTATAAAAATTCCACTGCTGAGCTCAGGCCTACATCATACACCAGACATACAAAACATCACATGGGGGGAAGATCGGGGTATACAATTTAAATTAAATTAAATAAGAAATGTTCTCCACCTGTAAGGTCATGGGAACAGTTCTTTGGATTGCATACATACAAACAACATAAAAGGACACATTTTATCAACTGCAAATATTTTGAGGATAAATTCAACAACATATTTAAACTATTTTTATGAAAAAACCTTAAATTTTTATACGCTAGTTTTCAAGAAAAACGCCATCAGACATTTCAATTAAAAAGAAAAATAAAGCACTATCGGTAGTTTCGATTCAAAGGAGCCGAAACAGAGAGGCCGCAATGCCTTCACCGCTTACACGTGCCCCTAATTTCATTAAAATAAGCCGACAGAGAGGCCGCTCTTAAAAATATTACAATTTTTGTGTCAGGAAAAGTAAAAAAAAACTTGCCTGAATTTTTTTTCAAATGCTAGGGCCTTATTTCTCTGATATAATTTCATGTTTTGTCAAAATATTTGCAGTTGATAAAATGTGACCTTATATATAAACGGGTCAGAAAGTAAGGCACATTCCTGCTTCGCTAGCTGTCTTCCCATCTATAAACCGCTTTTGCTTAACATCTGGCATACATATGGCCTACCATACATAAAAACCGCAGCAGTTGTATTTGACAATGTAAGTACACGCAAACCATTGCAAATCCATTTCAACTTTGCACTTTTCAAACACATATTTACTTCGCGCTCAGCTGCTCCGTCACGATGACTACACACAATCTAATACTGCATGACATTCCCATTAACGGCCTTGAAACCAATTAGTGGTAAAGTAAGTAAACAGCCTATAACTGTCCCACTGCTGGGCAAAGGCCTCCATCATTGAAATCAAGATATCGCTACAATTGATGGGTAATGGCTTTATCACCACGCTTGCCAAATGCGGGTTGGTGATCACGAGGAGCTCGATGACGCAGTGGATAACGCGCTCGGTCTGCGAGTGCTGAGGTTAAGCAACTTTCGCAAAATTCGGTCATCGGATGGGTGACCAAAAATGTATCATCTCGAGCTCCTCCGTGCTTCGGAAGGCACGTAAAGCCGTTGGTCCCGGCTGCATTAGCAGTCGTTAACAACCACCAATCCGCACTGAGCCCGCGTGGTGGTTTATAGCCCGTTCTCTCTATCCATCCATATGGAAGGCTCGTTCCCCAGCAGTGGGGACATAAATGAGCTGATGATGATGATGATGATGATCACAAACCCGGGCTACGCCTCGAAAAATCCGAAATACATTTTTCCCGACCTGGGAATTGAACCCGGGTATCGGGTACCGGCCACCGACGCGTTCCAATGAGTAGACATAGATAATAATCCAAATAAAAATGTAACTAAAAATATAAAGTAACACATGTACCCGTAACAAAAGGGAAAGAAATGTTAATTAGGTATAAGTTAAATAACATAATAAATAAATGTTAAAAAAAAAAAAAAAAAAAAGCTTCCTTGAGAAACTCGTTATACGGTTAACTAGTTAGAATAAGATAAAAACCCATCTGTAGAAATAAGATATTGGAAGAAAAATATAAACGCCACTGAAAAACTTATTTACCCCACATGTGTATTATATGTCATATTAAATAAATAAAGTAGATAGATAGAACAGGGATATAAAAAAAGGCAGAGCAACCACTGCCTGGGAATGAAAGATGATGTATGAATGTGTAGTATGCGGCATAAAAGTGCGAGAGGAAAGACAGAGAGAACTGGAATGAAAGCATTAGCGTACAATAGCTCCTATCATGTTGGAGAAAGGAGTAAATAAAAAAAATAAAAATAATAAAAATAATTAGTAGACAAAACCTAAATAGAATTCTCTCACATATTATGTCAAGTTCAATTGAAGGCTCGCGTGGAATACGTTTCCGCCAAAGCTGTTTGCTTCTGATGCAATGCAGCAATGGCCGGCCGTCTAGAATTCGCTGCATGGAATATTTATTATCGGTTGCGATACTCAACCTTCAAGGTTTTCCGAAGAAAGTGATGATGTCAAGTAGGAGTTAGGCAGCCCTTGTGTGAAATCATTAGAGTAACACGTTACACGCTCAATTAGCTATTGTGTTACTTGTCTTGATGTTACGATAGATTATCATGACAAATACATTGAATATCTATTACATGTATGGAGTCCTGTGCAGAGTTCGTGGTCATAGCGCACTGCCAATACAATACTGTTGTAACTTAAAATATATCGATATTTAAGATTTTACCTTAATCTAATAACAGTACGGTTTTATCTCAAATATCACTATATTTTAAGTTACAACAGTATTTTATCGGTAGTGCGAATTTATTTAGGGTTGTTTAGAAGATTGTGCGCTGTCGACAACTAATGTAAATAATTCAGCATGACTACTGTTGTGGTCTTCATATAGGCCTTCAAGTTATTTGTTGTTCAAGTGGGATACTTGAACTGTCCAAGTAATCTGATGTAATATATGAGTTCGCTTGCTCGTTTGTTGGTTCACATAGTAAGATTTATTAATTTTTTTATGAAAGACTTTACACCAATTTTCTTTGATATGGTATTAGTCAATTTTTTATCATTTAACCACAAAGTACTGTGATGATAAAACTATTTAACGCAATTTTTGTTGCATTAAAATTATTTTATTGCAATAAAAAAGAACAAAAGCCACGATAGCGTAATTGGACGTTCATTCACCTGACACGGTATGTCAGAGATTTTTTTTTCAACGCTTCCAAATTGTAAAACCACATGTCTTTTTAG
This sequence comes from Eudonia mercurella, assembly GCA_963082485.1. Lineage (NCBI taxonomy): Eukaryota > Metazoa > Arthropoda > Insecta > Lepidoptera > Crambidae > Eudonia > Eudonia mercurella. Next base: position 22,265,093 of record OY720022.1, read on the forward strand.
AGTATTTTTTTATTTAACTGCTCTTTCATCTCGTTCTAACTAGTCATTACTAACTTCCTTTCGTGTTGTTAAGTTATATTTGTTTCAGTTCGTTAAGAAGTTACTGATACATTTAATATTTCTTTGCTTTCAAATACAAGCGGAAACAACAGTATCCTTACGTGTAAAAATGATTAGTTCAGTTTCTGTTATTGTGTCTTCATAATTGCTTCAGTAATTTCATTTCTGCAATAACACATCGCAGTTGTTATGTGAAATTTTCCTAATGATTGTCGTTAGCTATATGAAACGTATCTTATTTTTGCTTCAGTAATTTAATTTCCGCTCTAACATACTCGTACAATAACAACACATTGGTCATCAATAATATCACTTGTTTTCTGCAAACATTATTATCTTACTGAGAATTGTTAAAGGCAATCAGCGTACACGGATCGTATAATAATAAATTGAAGTATAAAATAAAATAAAATAAATCATTTATACAGTTTAGGCTACAAGTAGCTCTTATTAATGCCACTATGTTATCAGTTCGTAAGTCTACACAGGGCGGAAGACCTTGTACTGAGAAGAACCGGCAAAAAAACGCAGCAAGGGCGTTTCATTTCTCTCTTACAGCGAGCGTTAATATATTGGAGGTTTTTTCTATTATTATCATAGAAAGAAACTTTCTATAACAAATAAACACAAAAATCTATAGCTGACCGGCGGACTTCGTACCGCTTTGACAGTTTCCATGACAACCAAACAAACAAATCATTAATCCGCTTAAGAACACCCGTATCCCATGATGGACCCCTATAGCAGCGCCACCTACCGGCTCCAATTGTAAATCTAAACCATTCTCGAATCCACTTGAACACACACAGAAAATGTCATCCAAGTCGGTCCAGCCGATTAGAAGGAGTTCAATAACATTCACACGCACAGAAAATTTATATATATAAAGATATAAAGGACAACCACGACATATAAACAACATAACACAATAAAAAATCGAAGTCAGCAATTTACCTACATTTAAGTTAGCAATTATTTTACATTAGCGTACCTTCCAGCATCAATTTCCACAATGTCATACTTACAGTACCACTACAGTAGGTACTCTAGTAAAAGTCAAAAATTGTATAAGAAAAACAAAGTCAAACTATAGTTATCATTTCACTGTTCTTTGTTATTAATTCTCGGGGACATCCTCATTACGAGTCGTACATTAAAACAGCTATGATCTTTACTCGACCTGCTCTTGCCCTGAATTTATTGGTAACCCATAATTGGCGCTGACATTTTTGGTTCCTGTTACATACATACTGGTCTGTGGCCATAATTTAACGTATTTACTGATGGCTGTTTAATTGTACATACTTTCACATATGGAGGACAACAGCGGCAGGTACATACGTGAGTTGACAGAGAATCGTTTACCTTGTAATTAGTTAAGATCAAAGGTCAAAAGGTAACGGCAAAAGGTTGGGGCTTTTTTACCATTGAAAATGGTTATCAAATACAAATCGCCTGAGACGTATTTTTGGCCATAGCTCCGAGGAATTTGGAAGAATCGAGATGATAATAGTACCAGGAGTTGAGGAATTTATCGAGACACGTGTAAACGTTTGAATTTTGAAAATCGGCTGGAAACTTTTTTTGGAATTTTGAAAAATGTAAAAAAACCCATATACTAAATTGTAGTTTAGAATACTAAATTGTAAATATTTCAAAAAAAAAACCGACTTAAGAAAAAAAGAAAAAAGAGGGTCCTAAGGTATCATTAGTTTAGCGAGAAGTGCATTCAAGTTAGAATTGTGTAATTTAAAATAAAATGGTTTTTTCGTAAATTGTTATAGTCATTTTCAATGCTCCGATTCTTGCGGGGACTTCGAAATCTGTGAATTTTTTTAATTTTAATTGTAATTATTTCGGTGCATTAATCGTAATCGGGCATCGACGGTGTAACCTGGGGGTCGACCGCCTAACGCTCTCGCTTTCGATCGCATTGAAGGCGAGGCGAGGAGGAGGCGTCATCTTGTCATTTCGAAAGCAATATGAAAGCAATATCAAAAGCTAAAGGCTATAGCTTTCGATATTATTCGATATTATATTTCGATATTAGAATAGAAAGCGAGGCGAGGGCCTCGCTTTCAAGGCGATCGAAAGCGAGAGTGTTAGGCGGTTGGGGGACTGATCCTTGGTTATGCTTACCTTATCCTGTTACTTCGTTTTAATTTTGCTGAAGTTATCCAGTTTTCCAGCTGTCGCCTATGTTTAGCAGTGAACGTGTGTAGGCTGATGATGATGATGATGATGATGATGATGATGATGATGATGATGAACCAGTTTTTGCAAAGGCCGGTCATCAGATGGGTGACCAAAAGCTTATAATCTCGAGCTCCTTCGTGGTTCGGAAGGCACGTAAAACCTTTGGTCCCGGCTGCATTAGCAGTCGTTAAGTAACTACTACCAATCCGCACTGAGCCCGCGTGGTGGTTTATTGCCCGTTCTCCCTATCCATCCATAGGGAAGGCTCGAGCTTAGCAGTGGGGACATACAATGAGCTGGTAATGCAAAATAACAATTTAAAAATGAAAACGCTCTTTATTGATTACTAGCTGACGGCGGATTTCGTACCGCTTTTACAGTTTCCATCATCTATATATTAATACGTGAAGTTTGCTTCTTTGTACTTTGTACTTCTTTTTACGAAAATTGTGCGGACGGAGGAGTATGAAATTTCGCACACTTAAAGTTTATATAGAAAAGGATTGCAGAATGTTAATTTTTTTTTTTAAATTATATAATAAAAATACATTAAACCAATAAAACAAACATTACACGCACTATCATGTATTTGACACACACGCATATAATAGGTATATCTTTTCAAAAATTTCAAAAATGGAAGAGGAGCGGCCGATATCTGTCAATACCAATCCAAACTCACATTCTATCTTTTTTTAATTTTTAAAGTAAAAAATTTTTTTGCCGCGTTGTGCACTTTTTTTGGAATGGGTAAAAAATGTTAAACTCGCGTCAGGACACGTGACCTGATCGAAAATTCGTAAGACGGATGGAGAGTAGACAGCTGGCGCGGCGTAATATAAATTTTTAATATAACTTTTTAATGTAATATAAATTGTCATGTTTGTGTACGATAGCCCAATAAATAAATATTGTATTCTACCACATAAATGAGAGTACTTTTATACTGATAATTAAAGCAATTCGTGCAAAATTATTCCCTAACCATTCCAAAATATCAAAAATGCACAACGTTAATATTCAAGTTTTCACTTCTGCCGGCACTCCCAGAGTGCAACGCGTCGTTTTTTTATTGCTTAGGATAAAATCTGTGCAGCCTTAATAAAATTACGGTCGAATTTTGACCACTGGGCGACCACTAGTTGAGTTAAATATATATCAATGGTTTCCATGACAACAAAACAAACAAATCATTTTATATTGGAAAATTAAATTGTCGTTTGTAGTATTTTATTTAATATATTTGTTTTTATATAGCCTATGTTACTCGCGCGAATGTAGCATTCTAATGGTGAAAGATTTTTTTAAATCGGTCCAGTATTTTTGACTTTATTCGTTGCAAACATACACACATACATACATACATACAAAAATACAAAGGTTTCCTCTTTATAATATTAGTACTTATAGATTACATTTTCATCATCATCATCATCAGCTCATTTTATGTCCCCACTGCTGGGGCACGAGCCTTAACACTTTACCTGACCTTTCTTACGTTTGTCTTAGTGTGTCTTATAAGCCAAACAACCTTAATTCATGCAACTTATTCAACAACAGTCTTTGACAGTAACAAATGCAAGTAACTCAAATGCCAAATGTATTCAAGCTTGATATTGTTTGACCAGCACCTGCATGCCGTGTTGTAATGCCAATAAGACATAAAGATAGCGTGGAACGCATTCGTCATGCAGAAGTCACGTAACATTTCTCATTGGAGCAATGCAGTTCGAAACTTCGAAACTGGTTTTATACTGTCACTCGGGATTCAATTTCGTATCGGTTTCTGGTAACAGTAAGCAGAGTAGAGCAGCCTTAGTGCAATTTTATTCGCCAATCGATCACTTTAACGAAAACGAAAATTTGTATTGTGGGTGCCTAGTGTGAGTTTAGTAAACAGAACTCACACTAGGAGGCGAATGAATATTCGAATACGTTTACGAAAACGAAAGTTAGTATGGCATTGAAGCCACGCCTCCTGGCAACATACGAGAAGAGTTAAAAATTTGCCATACAAATTCTCGTGATTTAATGGCGAATGAAAGTCGCAGATAGGCACCCTTGGTGACAAACGAGGAGAGTTTTAATTTTGCTACTAATATTATCGTTTACGAACGTGCTGCTCTAGACACCCAGATGTACCTCGAAGATAGTCGTTTTCCTAATGTATCGTGGTGTTGACGATTACTTTAAAACTTTATTTTTAACCATTATTTGTAATTGCGGGCTCTTAAAAGTTTTTAATTCAAATGTATTAAATTATAATATTGTATGTGTTCGGTACAAAGAAAACCGGACAAGTGCGATTCGGACTCGCCCACCTACAAAATGGGTACATAATATAAAGTTCAGGAATCGAGTTCAGTTTCCAAAACCTACTAAATTACTTATATTATTGTGTTTTATAAGTGAAATTGTGATTATAGTAACAGTTCATATCTGAATTAGTTAGGTAACCTAATCAAAGCTGTACTTAAATAACAAATTTAATCCAGGTCTGAAAAAAGTGACTGAAAAAAGAATGAATGGTACTTATCGCATTGTATATCAAAGTTGAAAAAAACAATGTCTATAATATTGTTCATTTTTGTAGTGCTAGTAACGCTGCTAGTATATAATGTACTTACCTATGTACTAATTTGTAATTTATTGTTTGGTAAAAATAAATGTTTGGACAATTAATTTAATTAATTTGTGAGACGCTATCGACATTTGTTTTTCATCCCCTTTCAAGATAATAAAATCGTCAGATTTTTAGCCTTGCGGTGTAGTGGAACTGGGTTTTCCGAAATCTAGAACGACAAGCGAGCGTGATTACTCGCCGCCAAAAAAAAATCCGGTGACGCTGAACATGCCGCCTGTGGGAATAAGCAAATCTCTCACGAAAAAAAAACAGGAGTTTTTTTTGACGATGTTAGTGTTAGTTAGCGCTACAGTTACAGTTCCAGGTACCTACACTAGGTCTAACCTCGGGCGCTATGGGGAAATCAAGTAGAATGCGTTCAGCGAACCGTTACTTCGCTCTACACTGATCCAAGTCTAAGCAAATCACATGAGACTGCACTTGTGTCTCTCAGTTTAACGAATCAACCATAAAACTTTTAGTTCCTATTCTAAATGACAATAAAAGCTTACGGATAATTTAAAATTTATGCCTCTAAATGATTATGGGTCAAATATATTTTTCCTACGATTTCTAACATACATTAAATAGACTGTGTGTATTCCATTACACGCACATTTCACTGATCTGTTTAGATAAAATAAAAATCTCATGGGTGACGTCAATAAATATTATTTTAACCGAAGATGCGTAGTTTTGAACTTTAACATTAGAAGTTGTGTCTTTTATTTAATTACATAGTCTTTAAAATAATGAAAAACCATATTTTTTCTTCTTATACCTAAATATTGATAATGAAACAGGTAGGTGCAAAAACCTACAGAAATGAGCATGCAAGAATCCCGGAACCCAAAATACTCATTTCAGGCGAAGTGGTCACATTAATTTTTTATCATCAACAAGAGTGATTATCGTATCAATAAAAGTCAACTTTTAAACGATCACGAATTTTACCGGCGGCGCTTAATTTTTATATTATTGATACTTAAACAAGTGTCTGAAATAAAATGTGAAGATGAAACTATAGGTAGTTTTGTCGTTCCGGGTAAACACGACCCAGCGACGACGGGGTGAACTTGACATTTGCATTTTGTCTTCATCTCACCTGAGGCCGAAGGTGGCAGCCCACTTCACCCGGAATCCTCAACTACTGAGATACAAGCTATCTCTAGCTGCCGTAACACGACAATACTTCAAACATTGATGTCATGGCGACATATTTAAATAAGGTAGCTAGCCTGGCGAAAAAACAAGTCCTGCCACCAACCAAACTTAGTAAGGAAACATGTAAGCCCCGCTGGCAATTAAACCCGGGACCTCTGGGTTTGAGTTCGAGTCTTAACCACTGGACCACAGAGGCGGTCAAAATGCTAAAAATGCATAACGCTCCAAAGATTTTACCTCCTAGAACAAAAATGAGCCACAGAAGCAAACAGTGTAAAATTACAGTTATAATATTATTACATACCACATTTCCTTTGACTTTGTAGTTTTACTTAGAAAACAGGTCATTTCGTTAAAAAAAATACGTTACGAGACCTTTTAAATACTAAGTTAATTAAAATGAAGCAACGCAAGAATCTATGCCAAGTAGAAAACTGTACCTTTATTTTTTTTAAGGATTCATTTGCTCTTTTCAATATCAGTAATATTGCGAAATATTACTCGTTAACCAAAAAGTTTCAAAGAATCCGTAGCAGTTCATTACATTAATTGGTTTTCAAGCAAATAGGGTTGAAATCGCACAGATGCCTTTGCAACGGACAGAACAATGTTCATTAACGGTCAAAGCCGGCATTTGTGAATGCGCTTTTCAATAATAGAAATAGGTAAAGCATTTTTAATTAAGTTTTTCTTCCACCGTTTTGTGTGCATGCCAACGTAATTGCATAAAAGCGAATGCTTTGTCACATTTTCAAAGGGGAAGCCGAATTAAAAGAACATTAAAATACTTTCACGAATCCGTCATGGGAATAAGAGGCTATTTGTGTGTTTTTATAAGTTTCTGCTCTGAGATAGATGATTATTAATGTCACGTTCAGTTTTAAAAGAGGCAATAAATAATTCTCACATTATGATATCAATTACAACAAGTGACCTCTATCAATCGGAATTGAAGTAAATTTTTCAAAAGAACAATTTTCATGTCAAAATCGTCATTATTTTGATAATGAAACTGTATAACTATAAGTTGTTAATAGTTCAAAAACTCATTCATATTGTATATTTGCAATTCTGAATTTCAAGATAGCCGGTGAGACTCAAACATCGCACCTCAGATGATCGCCCCTTTTTTATTACAAAATAGATTTGATAATAACGCTTATCAACAGGGCGTCCTGTAACGTAAACAATCATCAAAAATGCGCTTTGAATTATTTTTTTGTGTAAAAAGACTAGACTAAAGCTTTAAAATCATAATAGTTAATACTTGTTAATTTGTGACCAAAAAATTCACGTATTTAGTTTTTACAAACTGCTCTTACGTATCTCGCTCGCTCACTGACGATATTACACTGAGTTAGTAATACTCAACTGACACAACGCACTTTGCCCTAACATTACCGCGATAGAAGCTCACCCGGAATAAGTGAAAATCACATCGCACTATCATAGTGCACGACCGGTGTGACGTCATGGTGTGTAACGCCGCGATCCTTAGCAGGAGTCGAGAGAGGGGCCCGTTCATAAAAGAGTGCGCGGGCGCAGCCTCAGCAGTCGTTGCTGCGAGCACCTCCAATCCAAAATGAGGACGCTGACCTTCACGGTGGGTGTGATGTGCTTGTGATCGTGTTTTATTTTTTGTTTTACGAAACAAGTGCTGGACTGTTTAGTGTGCTAGAAAGTGTTATTTCAAAAAAAATCGAACTTAGGGATGACCGTTTTAAAAAAATAACAAATTAATTTGTAAAGTACTTGACGGAAAAAAACGCGAAAAAAAATTTAAATTAAAAAGATTTGCTATACGGAATTAAAAATAAAGCCAATTAAAAATAAAACTCTCTTAAGAGAAAATTGGAGTCATAGCCTCGCAAAACTAGAAAGATGATAATAATAAAATTAATTGAATAACTAGTGAAACCGACACTTTTATCACTTTCACGAGTAATTTTGTCTTAACATATCAAAGTGAAATATTTTTGAATACAGTATATTTTTAGAGATGTCATTACTATTCATATCTATCTAAAAATAGACCGTGGATTAAAATCTCAGACATTAAAATATTCATCGCAACTTTATTAAGCGCACGCGTATGTCACGAGAGCTTTCAAATAAGGTCAAAGGTGTAGCATGAGCTAACATATCACGAGTTTACTAAAATATTACAAATGTTTCGTCTCTAAAATTTTTCAACTTCTCATTGTGGATCACCAGAATATAAAACTTTGTTTATACGAGTAGTATAGCTGACCTACATTCAAGTCATATATCATTAGCATCTACGAGATTAATGTGATTATTATTTTAAGACAATTATATCCAAAGAAAGTAATGTTAACGTTACACGAAAGCCTATATATATTATACGTTTTTGGTAATGAATTAATTTGATCTAATCAGTAAAAGTGAAATGAAAGTTTTACATTTTATGGTGAACGCACAGCGTACAATTTGAAGATTTGTTGAATAGGCTTACCTACATAAACGGATCGTTAAGTTTGAAGATTGTTCTTAATTAACAAGTTTGGTGTTTTATTTTTGTTTCAGATATGGGTGGCGCTGGCATTTGCAGCGTCACTAGCCGTACCCATCAAAGATGCAGACAAGGATACTGAACTGACCAGGGAGAAGCGGTCGCCTGGAGGCTGGCATTCACCACCGCCGGAAGGAGTCTGGAAGAAAAAGCTTGTCTGGAAAGAAGAATGGAAACAAATCTGGAAGACGGAGAAAAAGCTCATCTGGAAAACTGAATGGAAAACCGAAAAAGTACCCGCCTGGAAAACTGAAAAAATACAACAGTGGAAAGAGGAACAGGTCCCCGCATGGAAAGTAGTGCAGAAGCCCATCTGGAAGGAAGTTCAGGTCCCAATTTGGAAAGAAGTGCAGGTACCGGACTGGAAGAAAGTTTGGAAACCAGTATGGAAAGAAATCCAAGTTCCCATAACTAAGACAGTGCAAGTGCCCGAATGGAAACAGTCATACGTCCCAGCCTGGGTGAAAGAGGGTGTTCCCGGTGAAAAATTCTTAGGCAAAGACGATCACGGTTGGGAATACACAAGCCACGATCTGTGGAGAAAGAAGATGATCTGGAAGCCAGTATGGAAGAAAGTCTGGAAGACTGAGCACAAGCAAGAATGGGTAACTGAGAAAAAGCTAGAATGGAAAGAGGAATGGAAACAGATCTGGAGAACTGAAAAGAAGCAAGCGTGGGTAACTGAGAAAAAACAGGAGTGGGTTGAAGAGAAAGTTCAAGTATGGAAGACAGTAAAGAAGGAAGTCTGGGTACCAGTTCAAAAGAAAATATGGGTTGAAAAATCCAAGGAAATTCAAGTGCCTGTCTGGAAGACCAGAGAAGTCCCAGCGTGGAAAAAAGTATGGAAACCAGTCTGGCAAAAAGTCTGGGTACCGGTACACCATGAACACCACGGATGGGACTAAATAGGTATTAACCATGACATTTTGTATATATAGCAATATTAGTTTTGGTCATAGTCATTGTTAAATATTTGTTACCGAATGATACCAAGAATTGTAAATAATATTATCATACTCAATACTCAAGAAAAGGGTCAGAAGGATTGGATTGGTGAGTACTGTACTGATGTTGTGAGAAATATTGCGGCGTACGCAAAAGCGAATGCTTTTTGGCTATTAGCGACTGTTCAATTAAAATTGTGATAAAATTTTAAATTTCAAATGCGAAATAAATTTTTGCTTTGCGTGCGCCTTAGGAAGTGATTGTACGATCATTGTGCACCCGGTGTGGTTGTTTTCAACAAACGTGCCGTATTTTCACTTCCTAATATAAATATTTCACGGTGTTTTTATACTTGTAATTGTATGGCTGACCATAAAATCATCAACACAATAAAATATGTAGAAATTCGTTGAAATATGTAATAGGCGTCTAAGTGACAGAGCATTTTGAACACTCGTGACCATGTTAACAATAGGTCATTATTCACTGACTTCCTTTGGCTCCATTTATGTATTTCAAAGTTTAAAGAGGCTAACACGTATTTGCTGCTAAATTCTTACTTCTGTTGTGAGCGACAGATACGTAAGCATTTAATGGTTGTTTTATAATTTGGTTTTCAAATCAAATTACTTAAGAAAGGTGGACTAAAAATAATTGCACAAAATTATTATTCTTAAAACTTTTTAAATATTCGAAAGATATTCGATTTTGAAAATGAAAATAATATTTATTTTGTCAATAATTATTGTTGGTCCGTAATTAGAGGCTCAATCGGTAGGATGTGGATCAGTAGAGGTGCGGGTCCACAGCCTTGGTAAAGTACAATTTTGTTTTTATGTTTTATATTTTCCATGTTTTAAGGAAATAAATGAGTTAAGATATTGTATGACTTTTATTTCACGTAAATGTAAAAGTACCCTGTGAGTAGTGTAGATAAATAAACAAATCGTTTTTTAATTAAAATTTTTCTGAAACTCATAAAATTATTCGTATTTCGCTAAGTAACTTAACTGCACCGATCCAAATACTTGAGAATAAAGCAGTAGATTAATAATGATGTAACTAGGAATACAATAGCATAATTAATTACCAATAACAGCAAACCTATCACGGACCAACGTAGATCAATTCGCGTTAAAAAATTACATTAATTAAAGTAAAGTAAGTAATACTAAAGTCACTTGCGATACGAAAGTCACTTTGTGACACTTTCACTAAGAAGTTTTTAATAACGAAAACTTCTTGCATCATTAAAGTGATATCAGGCAAATTATGTGTGAGGTGAATGCTTTCTTAATAGCTACGTGACAACAATGGCGGATAGGCAGGCGGTGAAGAAGCGGCATAGGTACTCACACGATCGTGAACTTAAATAGCATACATAATAGTATGTGACACTCAGCACGTTCGTATCGGAAATATTTCATAACTAGTGGCCCGGACGCTATTTCGTCCGCGTGAACAAATTGATTTCGATCGATAAATTATTATCTATAAAAAATACGATCGATCGAAACTACAATAGAAAATCGTTTTTTTTTTGTCAGGACCTCTAATAAATGAATGTCTTTCAGCACACGTTATCATCATCATCATCATCAACATCATCAGCCTATACACATCCACTGCTGGACATAGGCACACGTTATCCCTTCTCCCAATGATATGGAGTCCTTCAAAGGAGGCGTGAAGAGACACCTTGTGGACTGGACTGGCAGGGTGAGGGTGAATGAAGTTGCGTCGTCTTCACGCTGCACCAGTGTAAATTTTTTAAAAAAAGTAAGTATATCGATGTAGTGATTTTTTCACCAACTCGGAACCCTTCGCGGGCGAGCCTACTACAGCTTATCAAAGTTCATCGCAATATGTTAGATTATATTATATTGCGTACACGAACGGAGATGTATTCTTCATCTGCAATAAAACCCTTCTTTTGTAATAATTTTACAAATATTTATTGAAATTATTGATTTGGCTTAATTTGCCTAAATCTAGTGACGCTGTAAAGGACATAGAGGCCAACCGCAAAAAAATATCTAAAATAAAAATCTGTCTTGCCACAACTTGACATGTCATGATTGAATATTTATTTACGACAACTAACTGTAGGCAATAATGTTTTAAGCAGGATTTACATAACAATAGGTTGCGAGTATTTGTATGCAAGTAGATATTAAAATGTATTATGGGTAAAATGTAAGCCTGTACTAATTAATTCTAAAGTAGAAAAACACATAAACATAAATAAGTTATTAGATAGCAGCAAAGTCATTAATATTTCGTCGTATAAGGCAATATAAGAGATCCCGGGTTCGATTCCCAGCGGGGGGTACCTACATCTTTGTGTACTCGGTTTGGTTAGTGGTAGGACTTGTTTGTCCGCCTGGCTAGCTACCACCATCTTTTCTAAATATGTCGTCATAACTAACATCAATGTTTGTAGCATTGTTGTGTTCCGGCAGCTAGAGATAAGATAGCCAGTGCCTCACTAGTTAAGGATCCCGGGTGAAGTGCACTTCCACCAAATGCCCTTATCATCACTTAACATCAGGTGAGATCAAGGCACTGTGCTCACCCATAAATAAAAAAATATATATATTAAAAAATACTTACATGGTTACTTTATTTATCTATGAAACATAGAGAATGACACTTCGCGAAATGAATTCAATTCAAAATTCAAAGTCATTTATTCAGTTTAGGCTACAAATAGTTTTTATGAACGTCATTATGCCATCGGTTCGTAAGTCTACTCTACTCTGGGCGGGAGACCTTGTACTGAGAAGAACCGGCAAGAAACTCAGCAAGTGTCAAATCCTGCGGAATCCTGCGGACCTCTGCTGCGGACTCTGCTATCGGCTTTGCCCTACCATCACTGTCGACCGGTTGTCAAAAAAAGCAAGACCGCCGATTTGTGACTTTGCAATAAAACTATTATCTATCAATCGGTCTAACCTACTTGCTACACTGAGTTCTGCCAGTACGGCGCGTCCGGAAAGCCGCGTCTCAGAAAGATTGCTAGCAGCGTTTCCCTATGGTTCTTTCTATGAACAGTTCGTCGTTCGATTTCGATGTTTAGTGCTGTATCTGTGACACTAAAACAACACACAACGGAGATTAAGTTCAGTTTCTTAAAAACAATGCAATGCAGCTTCTCATCTTTAGCCACATAGAACAAGCATTGTGTAAGTCGGTCAAGCAGCTAAGGAAAATCTTTGGAACAATGATGATAGTCTTTTGCGTAAGCCGCGAAAATTTGGCAGTGGCGTGGTCATTGGGTGCATATTACGCAATATTGAATTGCACACCTCACTTGATTAGGCTGGTGAAAGATCCTCGTTATCTTTGGCAATAGCTATGTGTTGTATTGTTTTAACGACCTTGTTTCTTGTATTTATAGGTGGAGTCTTTGTGGGATCATTTCTCGGCCCCATGTTTAAAATCATGCGTCTCTGTTAACGTGTTAGATACATTTTTGTTAAGACTCGTTGAACTTACTGTAATATAATAATAACCTTTTTAATGTGGTTCAGTAGACATTCCAGTTACAAACATAGGGATACAGTTATACCGAAATAGACATATTAATTCCAGAATGAATTATGTTTATTGTCAGCCGCCTATTAAAGGAACTAAGCGTGGGAGTATTATTAAGGGAGCTCGATGGCGCAGTGGTTAACGCGCCCGGTCTGCGATCGCTGAGGTTAAGCAACTTTCGCAAAGGCCGGTCATTGGATGGGTGACCAAAAATGTATCATCTCGAGCTCCTCCGTGCTTCGGAAGGCACGTTAAGCCGTTGGTCCCGGCTGCATTAGCAGTCGTTAACAACCACCAATCCGCACTGGGCCCGCGTGGTGGTTCATGGCCCGCTCTCCCTATCCATCCATAGGGAAGGCTCGTGCCCCAGCAGTGGGGACATAAATGAGCTGATGATGATGATGATGATGATTATTGACTAGCTACTGTTCTTATGTATTTCATAGAATAACATCGTTTGCTATCTTTCGACGAATCTTGTCAATAGAAGAGGTCAAAGGAGCTATTTAAGGCACTGACTATACTACTACTTATAGTAAATGAAAAGGGTAATCATGTAAAAAGTTACTGTTTAGAGAACAAATTTATTATTCTGCATTTTGGGAACAATAACAATGCTGAATACGTAGCTCCTTACAAATAAACAAAGAATAAGGTCCGAATAGTTATTCCGTGTTTTGTTCTTATCATGTAAACGTCATATCAAATTAGAGTAAAAGAGACAAAACACGGAATACTATTCGGACCTTATTCTTTGTTTATTTGTAAGGCATATAGTCTATTACGATATACATTTTATTGGCGTTCTATATTTTTTATATGACAACATCACATACGTTGTTCTGTTCCCAAGGTAAGTAGTTAAAGCATTCGTTTTATGGAAATCAGAAACAACAACGGTACCACCACCACCCAGAACCGACACAAAATCGAAAAGTTCAATTTCGACGTTGACCCGACCGAGAATCGAACCCGGGAGGTACCTCAGAGTTAGCGCCGCCCAAGTCCAGCGTGCAAACCACTCGGCTACGGAGGTCGTCAAATAACTATACTTAATATTATAAAGAGGAAACCTTTGTATTTTTGTATGTGTATGTATGTATGTATGTTTGCAACGAATAAACTCAAAAACTACTGGACCGATTTAAAAAATTCTTTCACCATTAGAATGCTACATTAGCGCTGAGTAACAAAGGCTAAATAAAAAAAATATATATTTAAAATACTAAAACCGACAATTTAATTTTCCAATACAAAATGATTTGTTTGTTTTGTCGTCATGGAAACCATTGATATATATTTAACTCAATGATAGAAAATGTCAAAGCGGTACGAAGTCCGCCGGGTCATTATAAAATTTATATAAACCGCATTACTACAAGTGAGCGCATTTCATAGTTATCAGAGCCTTAACTTTCCTATTTTTTTAATCCTTTTGTTTTGTAGCCAGCAAAGTGGCTACAGAGAATATTAAAAAAGACCTTCTAAATCCTTTTAATGGCGATTTATAGATGTAATTAATCGCAACTGCGATAATAAATCGCCATTAAACTGCGATTTATAGAAAGTGCAATACCGTCATTGTCACAATATTTATATTGCAAAATAAATTATTGCTATCGGCGTATCGGTAAAGAGATAAGGCATTCATAAAAGTTTAATTGAAGCTGCAGATATCCAAGAGCAATATTATTCGAGGCTAATGAAGAAGAAAAAAATTAAAAAAATTTAAATGAAGACAGTAATAGCTTGTATTCAAATATTATGGTTCTCAGTACGTAATTATCTGTTAAATTCATATAATACGATATGATTTCAATATTCTTAAATGAATTTAACAAGCATAATGTTTCTATTCGACTAATTTGGAAATATTTTTCAATATTTTTGATAAATATATTATTATGTATTTTAATTATTTTATATATGTAGTTGCAAGATAAAATTTAATAAGAAAACATCAACCAGCCTTAGGAAGCACTAGCGGGGACTCAACCTACGACCTTTGTATAGCCGGTCCAATGCCCTGACCGCTAAGAAAAAAAATAGAGAAATAATAAATTGATCCACAAAAAAATAGTAGGCTAGCACCTAAAATGCTAAGTTAACATCTAAATAGTAGTTTAGGTGCTAACTTTGTATTTTTAGGTGCTAACTTAGTATTTTTGTAAGTTAGGTTAAGTTAGTTTGGTGAGACCATGGGCGACAGGGTGGCCCTCGCGCGGTCAATTCCCTTGTGGATCAGGTAGGCTACTCTTGACGCAAACTCAATCTCAATACAATTCCAATGCGATTAATATGTATCGATATTTGGATAAGTTTCGCAATTTCGGAACGCCCCATCTCGATAATTATTTGTTTACTCAATTTCCACGCAATTTAATTCCAATGTAGCGCTATTATCGCTTTTAATAGTGCCATTTGAATTTTTTAGATTTGGGATTGGAATTGTATTGAGATTGAGTTTGCGTCAAGAGTAGCCTACCAGGTCCCGTGACCGCCACCTAGCCTTCTGCTGATCGGAGTTTGGTGCCCCAGGGGTTAGTGGATATTCCCCTCCGTCTCGCCCTCCCAGCTGGGACTTCGTCCTGACAGCTGACTTGGAGCCTCCCTTCTTGTCAGTGGGTGTGGAAAGGCGGACGGGCGAGTCCCACATAACCGTCAGGTCTCCTCAAGGTCGGGTAGTCTTAACGGCTTCCCCTGGGAAAAAAAAAGAAAAAAAAAAGGTTAGTTTGGTGATCGATTAAATACTTAGAGCATTAAACCATAATGCTCTAAGATTAAATACAACCCATAAAAATATATCTTGTAAATATATTTTGATTATGTACATTTTACTATAACTTAGATCTGATTTTTGGGTTTCTAAATACTCTTCATTTGACTAGTCTAAATTTGAAAAGAAACTGCTCTGTATTACGATTATCAAAGAAGAGGAATTAATTATACTGAGCATTGTCTGTGATTCGCATGCAAGTATTACAAACAACAAACGAGACGACTCTTCTTTTAATGTCGTCATTGGGCTTCTCTGAAGTTTTAAATGAATTGCTTTAAGTTTGAATAGAAATCTAGGTAGGCTAGATTAAACAACGCGGTCTGTTTACTTTCACTATGATATAAAGGCACTTCTATGAGTACGGTAATAAGATGCCTCATCACTGTCATCGGATGAACCAATAGGAAGTGTTTTGAAGAAAGTGCTAAACTAGATATAATTACAAGCGATTAAACAGAATCAAAGTTAATTATTACCTAGGTAATCAATTACCCCCTTATTCATAAAATCTATTTAAGCATTATTTAGTTAAATATTGTTTTGCCAACGTCACACAAACGTCATTTTGAATTTGAGAAAAAGAGACAAAACAATGATTTACTACATAATGTTTAAATAGTTTTTATGAATAAGGGGGTTTAAATAAAGCAGCGGTGGACGACAGTTTTTACATACGTACGTAAGTACGTGCGTGCGTGCGTATGTGGGTGCGTGCGTGCGTGCCTGCGTGCAACCTCCCTAAGTAGAAAAAATCTTCCCTCCCACCCAATCGCACTTAAAACTCCTGTAAGTAGTAACGTACCGCCAGGGTGACCCGGGACAGGCCATATCCCAATCCTAATGAAGATTGATTTGTGGATTTGTGTCAAAAGGACTTTATACCACTTCACGCTGACAACTAGAACTCGAACCTTGAAATCGTAACTCAAACAAACCAGCCGCTAAGCCACAAAACTATTCAAGGAACGCAATAATATCAAACAATGGCTACAGATTAAAAAAAACTTATTTGTTCATTAATATTATTAATGCTATTTTAATTTTCCTTCAAGGTGAAAACCATTTTACAAACACGGGAAGCGTTGTATTTCTGCCATTGTGTTCTTATCTAGATCTATAAGATAATAATGTCATATTTACATCATGCATTGTGTGATAATTGTACGGGAGTTTCGATAATTATGCATGGACTCCGCGGGGTAGATTACAATTTGTTGATTAATATCGGGTCGGGTTGTGCGCCCTCATTATTTTTTGTAAGATCTAGGATCCGTATACTTTTTTTGGAGAGAGCTTGCTGCTTAGGTACCTCAAACGGCATTTTTAGCGTCTTCTGATTTTTTTGGGCGTGGACGGCAGAAAACTTAAGGTTCCTTCAGATGTTTTCTAGAGGGAAAAGTATCACGCTCTAGTGTGTGTCCTCGTTCCCTACTAGATTGTCCAAGGGGTGCGGATCGGGTCGGGAGTTCGGTGTAAAGGCGGCAAATGCAATCCTTTAATTCTTCAAGGGGTAAACCAAAGTTAGTATCAGTATTTTTAAAGTTCAAAAAGTTCATGGGAAAATTAGTTCGTAACTCACCATCATACACACAACTGGGATCAGCAGCTGAACATGCCGTAGCACTAAAAACCTCGAGATATCTTTTTAATATAAGCGTGGCCTTCATCTCACCTAAATTTTCTATTTTTAACGATGTGCCATAATAATTTCGATGATTATTATTACAAAAATAAATTGTTATATATTTTTTAATAGTTTATATCTAAGTTCGAAGTCTAAGAATAACTTAAAAGATTGCAATTTAAATTGAAATCCCAATTTTTATAATTGCATGCAACATAAAAATAACAAAAGCACCTGCTCAGTCTATAAAGATCTCACTGCTGCCACAAAATAAGGAGCTTGCAGAAGGTTAGCTTCATACAAAAGCGCTCTCTACAAAAATGTGTGCATTGCATTTGCTAGAGTAGATACGTTATGTATGAAGCTTACCTACTGGGATCTCCGTATTTTGTGCTGCTGTACACATATCTTTAATTGAACCGAACACAATGGAACCTGAGCTCGTGGGTGAAATAAATACAACCAAAGTGCGCCATGTGACCCCACTATATGGTCTGTGAATATGACCTAAGACCGGCTTAATGCCGAGTGCTCGGATATACTTTCACTCTCTTTATTAAAGGTAAGTGAAACAAATACGGTTGTCATTCACGATAGCTCTCGGCGTGTTTTAATAGTTAATGAATATTGTAGGAGATAAGATAGCTAGTTTCTCAGTGATTAATGATGCCAGGTGAAGTGTTGTTCCACCTTCGACCTTATTATTGCATAACAAAGGCAGAGTGCATACTCGTATAGGAAATAAATAATATAACACATTTTTGGGAAGTACCTACCGATAACTACTAATTACTAATTAGGTTACTTTAGAATCAAGAGTAATATTGACAGCATTTTCGAATTCTCAAATAGCTCAGTCCCTAGTGTCATAGGTGTCTTAGCTCCTTCGTGCTTCCCTTCCCTTCTGTGTTTTTTTATTTTTATTTGACACACATACTATTTACCAAGCTCTAACCAAATTTAAAATGTGACTATCCTACTAGATGATGGATAATCATACGTATAACAGACAATGCGTTTAAAACCTTCGAAGAATACGAACCATGGCTACTTGCTTGACCGTCTATGTCTTTTACTACGTTAAAGGACATTTTGTGGCCGGTCGAAACATCTAGAGATGGTTTCTAGAGGGGATGGCATAACGCAAGCGTGTCCCGGCACCTACTAGATTCTCCGAGGCGTTCGGATTGGATCAAGGCTACTTACCAGACGTTCACCAAAGCGTCAAGTTACGCAGGGCACATTCACGTAATAATTAGCAGGCTCAGTACGCTTATTACCGCTAATTAAAGTTAAGTAACAACATTCCAGTGTGATATCATCGTAGTTTGCCATGGGTTGCAGGGCGGAACAGCCCGCTGTGGCTATTGCCGCAAAATAAAGTTACTCGCGTCCGTAGGTTTACCCTTGGGACCCTACATGTGACCCCTGGGTGGTGCTAAATGAGTGACACTGTCTGAGTGGTAGAGCCACGCTACGTTGCAGCACGAAATGGCGTAAAACCACCCTCTCACAGAATTCCTCTCAGGATATCGGCGTGAAACGATGGCACTCGTTGCTGTTGTGTTTCGTCTGCTGAGTGAAAGTACCGGAGGTCCATCTCTCACCCCTCCCCCCTCCCAATTCCTACTTCCTCCTCAAGATCCAACTCCATCCTCAAGGCCGGCTACGCATCTGCGATTACTTTGGTTTTGCGGGTGTCCATGGGCCGCGACAATTACTCCCCATCAGATGACCCGCCAGCTCGTTTGCTCCTTTTAATATAAAAAAGGAGACTGCAAGGTAAGCTTTATACAAAGGCGCTCGAGCAACGCGCACATTATCTATTTACGACAACCTATCACGGACACGGATTCTCGCAACAGCTGCCCTCGGAATTTGAGATGATAAAAGATACACTGTCCGTGACAGGGTGTTTATGTGCGTTGCTCAAGCGCGGTATATTCAAAATTCAAAATTCAAAATCATTTATTCAGTTTAGTCCACAAGTAGCTCTTGTGAATGTCACTATGCCTGTATATGTATATGTAAGTCTACTCTGGGCGGGAGATCTTATACTGAGAAGAACCGGCAAGAAACTTAGCAAGTGTCCAGCTCTTTTCTCACATACAGCGTCAAAGATGTTGAAAAATGCTCTATCATAGCAGGACACTTTCCATAACAAATAAACACAAAAAATATAGAAGTCAACCACAACATGTAAAAAAATGTATTCAGCTTACTTTCTGGAGTCTCTTTATATTGTGCTATTGCGGTCAGGTGGTGCCAGGTCGTAGGTCATATGACGTAACCAAAGAGGAAGTACCTGCATTCCCTTTTATTCTACTACGGGAGCATTGGCCTTTATCTCACTTGATATAAAGTGATGATAAAGCCGAAGGTGTAGGCGCACTGCACTCGGAATCATCCATTAATAAGGAGCTGGCTATACTAAAATTCTACTAACATTGCAAGCCCTAACCTAACCAACCAAACAGTATGAAAAATATGTATCAAATAAAAATATATATTTTATTTTTAAATATTTTATGGGTAAGCACAGTGCCTTGATCTCACCTGATGTTAAGTGATGATAAGGCCAATTATGGAAGCGCACTTCACCCGGGATCCTCAACTAATGAAGCACTGGCTATCTTATCTCTAGCTGCCGGAACACAACAATGCTACAAACATTGATGTTATGGCGACATATTTAGATAAGATGGTGGTAGCTAGCCAGGCGGACCAACAAGCCCTACCACCAACCAAACCGAGTAGGTTACACAAACATGTACCCCCCGCTGGGAATCGAACCCGGGGCCTCTGGGTCTAAACCGGTGGTCTTAACCACTAGACCACTGAGGCGGTTTAATAGTAATATATGTATAATATATTCGATTCCCATTAGGGATTGGGGATCGAACCCTGAACCTCTGAGTGGGGACCGGAACGAGTTGACTAATCACTAGACAACAAAGACGGTTAAAATGTTCAACCTGTAAAGCAGATGAGGCGAAGCTTTTCCTCAAAAACTACGAACTGTCATTGTATGAAATGTTAGAATATCGTTGGTTTGGATTTTAAAAGTATACTGTGTTGCTGGATGGATAGGTGACAGAATCAAAATATCTCGATATTTTGTTGGAGAGCATTAGCTGATTGCCTCAAACGGTATTTTCAGCTTCACCGGGCTTTTTGGGGGCGGCGAGAAACTTAAAGGGTTCCTCAAGCCGTGTGCAACGAATGACCTTCGGAGGTTTTCACGCACTAGTGCGTGTCCCCGTGCCCTACTAGATTCTTCGAGGGGTTCGAATCGGATCGAGAAATATCTGAAACTCCGTGCTTAGGAACGCACGTAAAACGGTTTAGCTTGTTGTGAGATGCACTCGTTAAAACGTGACTGTAAGCACAGTCTTAGGAAGAAATATTCTCCTTCCTTATTCTGTGCTATAAGGCAGCGTTCTCAATGGCTACTAAGCAGAACTACATTTTATGTAGTTTTGCTTGTTTCAGTATTTTGATAATACTACAAAGGGTAGTGTAACCGGTGTCTGCACATTTTTCGTCGCCAGATGCCAAAAAATAACATAAAATACTGTAAATGTCCAAATAATTTTTTACGCAAATTTTGTTGAGAACAAATTACAAAAAACACAACATTTATAAATAACTTGCTTACTTCTTACCTGATCTTTAATATTTGTAAAAATATTATGATCGGATGTTAGTGACGGTAGTTGTTGACATTGAATGGGCGCTTTTGGCTTTCAAAGTAAAAAGTGTTGAATAATTTCGGCGGGCTGGTTAGAACCACGATAGCTCAATTGGAAGAGCACCTGACCCGGAATGTCAGAAGGGTGCAGGTTCAAATCCTGCTCGTGGAAATTTTTTCGACATTTGTGTTTTTATAATTTTATAATTATATATTAAATTGTTGCTAAGAACTTAAATCAGTCGCTAACCCGTATTTTTAAAGGTACCAGTTGGTAGCCGACTCCACGCAGCAGCAGCAGTCGTCGCGACACTTTTGGTTTCTATGTATTTGTATGAAATTCCCTCCGTAGCTAGCGACACGAAGCTAGCGACGCGTCGTCAAGCGGCAGACGACACTGTCGGCCGACCGCAGATCAGTAGTGCCGCTGACGCTGGAGCAACGACACGTCGAGCGAGTTTCTTTTCAAAATGATTTTTTCCGATTCTGACGAAGATAAACTCATAAACCAACATCCCGCACTGTACGGACCGGGCAGTTAGATGCATTTCTCCTATTAGTACTGCGGCAGCCTCACCATCCGGAACAATTGCGGACTAGGCTATGTACCAGGGCCAGTACATCACACGTCATATGCCAATTCTCCCATGAGTACTGAGGTAAGGTCATCAGAACCCATAGATTTATCCTTTCGGGTCAACCAAATCGACCGAGAGGAAGAACATGATTTAGTCGACGCAATCCTGAATTTTCCGTGAAAGTTTATATTATTATGGTACTTTATCATACATAAATTTAGTAATAAAAAGTAAATTACTGACTTACCTCAATGTTAAAAATAATTTTTGTTCAGCATTTATGCCATTTATTTTCTTTGGCTTGATATCTTCTTGGATTAAATTTTATATAAAACTGAACTGTTTTTAGGGTTCCGTTCCTAAAGGGTAAAACGGGACCATATTACTAAGACTCCGCCGTCCGTCCGTCTGTCTGTCTGTCTGTCCGTCTGTCACCAGGCTGTATCTCATGAACTGTGATAGTTATACAGTTGAAAATTTCACGTTTTGATGTATTTCTGTTGCCGCTATAACAACAAATACTAAAAAACAGAATAAAATTAATATTTAAGGGGGGCTCCCATACAACAAACGTGATTTTTTTCCAATTTTTTTCTCGGTCTTAATAACGATAACAGGTACAAACTTAAAATAATTTTATAGATAATGCAACGGAACGGAACTCTTCATACGCAAGTCCGACTCGCACTTGGCCGGTTCTCCAAATTCATTCATACCGCTTTTTAAATGTTTATTGATCAGTATTGATAAGTTCCCTCACTTGCTCTGCATTTCAGCACAGAACGTGTGGCTTTTCGTCTTTTTCTGTATAATAAAAACAAGTCATCATCGTCTTCTTCCTCTTCTAATAAAAAATATAAAAATATACAATCACTATTCTTTAACACGTCAGACACGTCCGTCTTGTTTCACGGAACACTCGAAACCAACTGGATGCCGTCTGCTGTTGCCGTCTGCAGTCAGGTTCGAAATCATGACTGCAGCACAACTTAACCGTGACTGCACCTGCACTTTTGGTCAGCTCACCCTTAATGATTGAAGGAAAAAATGGTGATCAGTAGTGCCACTACACTACAAACATATACTACATACATACATACAACATACAACAAATACTAATAATATTATTACTTTTTAATATCAGCTTTATTTATTTTCTCTCAAATATAATTTTACATTTTTAAATATTTTTTAAAAACAAAATAAATAGGGGTCCGCTGGGATCGGGACCAGGGTCCAAGCTATCGGTGGTTAGGGCTCCAGGGACAGGAACCTCCTCACGATGCGTGCCGTATCGAGGAGAACTGCCTTCTGAATTATAAATTGATTATTTTACCTACTTTTAATTTTTTTATGAATGTTGAGTGTACAGTGTTAGTCAAATAAATACCTGTTCTATTCTATTCTATTCTATTATATTCTGGCAATCCAGAGTGGTAATGTTGCCAGCATTCGTGGGACCGTTCCCAAAAGCCAAAAGTTTAGCCAACACTTTTATTTATAGATACTTCATATTCATTTGTATTTCATTCTTGTTTTAATTATCGTTATGTTTATATTGTTTGTAAGTACTTACAGAATTGTAAATAGAATAAAAACTTGGTGTTAATTAAGCACTTCGTTATTCCGCTATTCCGCGAACGTCGACACATACAATGTAGAAGCTATAGAGAGTGTTTCATGAATTTCCCACGCAATCCACGGGATTAATTGATGGATTGAACACTGTGTTTGTTTCAAGGTAGAAACTGTTTTATGACTTTTTTGTTATCTTGCATTATTATGTATTGTTTTAACTTTATTTTCAAGTTTTAATTTATTGTTTCTATTCGGGTTTCACGTCATCATCATCATCGTCATCATGATGATGATTCGGGTTTCACGTAACATGAGTTAATTTTCTTACGATTTGTTCCTAGAATTCACCCCAAATCATACAATTTTCAATAGAGACTTTTTATATCGGATTATGCGATCGATTACACAAACGCGATTCTTCCTATTCGTGATTCCCATACAATATGGATTCCACACAACTGCAGTTTACTACATTCGTGATTCTACACAGCCGTTATTTTAACGCAATCGAGATTCTTCCTATTCGTGATTCTACACATTATGAGTTCATCGCAACTGCAGTTAACTATATTCGTAATTCCACTCAGTTATTATTTTTCATCGTAATCAATAAATTTATACTATCTCTGTCTATAATTCGTAAGAAAATAAATAAAACATTTTTTTTTTAATTTTTCATTATTTACTAACCTTATTGTTAATATATAAAAAAAAATTGTTTTATTTATTTTCTTACGAATTATAGACAGAGATAGTATACATTTATTGATTACGATGAAAAAAATAATAACTGAGTGGAATTACGAATATAGTTAACTGCAGTTGCGATGAACTCATAATGTGTAGAATCACGAATAGGAAGAATCTCGATTGCGTTAAAATAACGGCTGTGTAGAATCACGAATGTAGTAAACTGCAGTTGTGTGGAATCCATATTGTATGGGAATCACGAATAGGAAGAATCGCGTTTGTGTAATCGATCGCATAATCCTTTGTATTATGATAGCTGTGCCCCGCGGTAATTAGCGAACAATCTATAGCCTATAGCTTTCCTCAATAAATGGACTATTCAACACAACAATATTTTTTCAGTTCGAAACAGTAGTTCCTGAGATTACCGCGTTCAACCAAACAAACAAAAACTCTTCAGTTTTATAATATTAGCATAGATAGGAAATAATGATGATAAAACTACTCAGAGCAGAATGGAAAAACTATGCAACAAAAGACTAACATCTACATCAAAACGAATTCGTCACAAAACACAAACTTCAACAAAATCAGTGTACTAATAGTACCTACATATACAAAAGATTACATCCCAGTCCATAGTTAGCGGCAAGGCGGAAGTTCACAACAATGTCTATGGTCGGATGTGTCTCTCACGTTTTTTATAAGATTAGTATAATCTGTGGGAGCCGCGCCGGAGGCTCAGCATCTTCAATTGTGGAGAAATTGTGCTTTTAAACGGAGCGAGCGTCGTCGGCCGCGTAGGTGTCCGGCAGCGTGGGCCAATTCAATAGCGGCAGCGGTTTAGGTCTCTATATCTATATCTATAATGTCTATATCTATATCTTTAGTTAGAATAATAAATCTTTATTATAACACAGTACAATGTTTACATTTAAAAGATGGAAAAGCTTGAGGTAGTTTCAACTGTGCTACAGGCCTCGGATCTCCCAAGTAATGGTAGGTACTCGTAGGTACAGGATAGGTCTATTAAGTCTATTTAACATTTTTTTCTAAATCTAATTGTGTAAGCAATAATAGTGTTTATCTATCTATTTATCTGTAGCTATTAATAGAGACGTAAACTTTGTGACTTTGTTTGTTTGTTAGTTTTAGGACGGTAATCTCTGGAAATACTGCCACATTCCCTGCGGGTAACATAGGCTATATTTTATTTAAAAAAATTAAAATTAAAAAAAACAAAAAACCCGCCTGCTTAAAAATAATAAGTCACTAAATAGAAAATCAACTGAAAAGGCCGGAACAAGACAAAAATTCAATTTGTGCAACATCATACATTAACACAGCCGGAGGCACGCACAAAGTGAGAATGATTTAACTTATCACTAAATTTTATGCCTCCGACTGCATGTTATGTATTATGTTGCATAAATTGAATTTTTATCTTGTTCCGGCTTTTTCAGTTGATTTTCTATTTACTGACTTAATATTTTTTACGCAGGCGGGTTTTTTGTTTTTTTTTTAAATTTATATTTTATTTGTCTTTTTAGTTAGACAAATTGCATGATGTAAATCTAATCTAACGATACCTCAATTATGTAATTCCGTTCAGCGGTTCTAGAGTCATATCTCTAATAAAGAATATTACTCGTACATACAAGATAGGCGCGAAAAACATAACCCATCCTTTGCAGTGGGGTAAAAAGAATTTATTTTTAAAATATTATAAATCCACGCGGACGAAGCCGCGAGTCAAGTGCTAGTTTTTAATAAGGAAGGTAGTAGCATCAGTGTCCGAAACTTTTTCCTTTAATTATTAGAAACTAGCTTTTGTTCGCGGCTTTGCCCACGTGGGCTACACGATTTGTGTTTATTCGTAATAAAAGCAAAACTTATTAAAGGTAAATAGTATAAGGGTTAGACAACTAAACGTGTTATGCCATTTTAACATTAATATTTTCATTTTTTATCATTAAAAAGCCCATCCATTCGAGCTAGAATTAGTAAAAAGTGATTTTGGTCCGTTTTGAAACCTTCTGTACAAATTGGCATCCTCTACTTAAGGCAGCATTTTCAAAAAATCCTGAAACACTTCGTAATTTCTAACCAGGCCAAATACTGACATTTAAGGTATGACAGATTTCCATACAAGCTTTCCAGCCTTATTTCACCCCTCTAGGAAAGATTTTCGAAAAATACAAACAACACGACATTTTTTTTTATTGAAAAATCTATAGATCGATTAAATTATTAATCTTTATAGATAATACTTTAAAAAATAACAATTTTCCCAAAAAACACCTTTTTCCCTTTTACTCCTTTAAAGGAAAATTAACAAAATTCCTGAGGCAGGTCATTCTTTATTTCTTTTCAAAAGTCTGATACCAATTATTTTCATGTATTTTACTTCAAAACTGACGGACTTTCATACAAACTTGCACCCCCTATTTGACCCCCTTAGGATATGATTTCCGTAAAATCCTTTTTTAGTGGCTGGTTACGTCACTCGATTAACCTAACGTCCAAATTTCATCTAAATAGCTCCAGCGGTTTCGGCTCGGCGATGATGAATCAGTCAGCCAGAACAAGTCATTATATGTTATAGATAGAAATTTGCATTGCAAGTAATTATTGAATTTAGCAACAATTGGATGCAGAGAACCTGCTTCCTATCTATATAAATTGAATATAATTTTTTAGCATCGATAACTATTGTTCAGCCCTGTGTTACTACGCCGATCACTAGTAACATTGCCCTAGGCACAATTTGTTTTCACAAGCGCGGTGCACATAATTGCCAATAATAATGTGGGCGAGGGCTTTTAATAATTAAAAGCCCTCGCCCACGTTATTATTGGCTTAATTACCGCGCTTGTGAAAAGTTTAAGTCGGTGATAATGATAATTCGAAGTTGCAACGCGTCACGTTCTACAAAAAGATGGTGACAAAAAAATGGTACTAAAACCATGATAGGTTCAATTATCGGTCCTAAAAAAAGGTCGTGGGCGGGAGCCGTTATTGTAGCGATGCCTTGAACACGATGCTGCCTTTGATGATGACAGCTTTTGTCCAACAGTTGGACAGTGAATGGGTTATGACTATTTATTTCTTTGACAAAAAAACCTTAAAACATTATTGAAAAGTAAACATTGCGCGTAATTCACCTAGAAAGTTATTGTATCCACTTAATCGCGTTGCCTTAAATCATCATCATCATCATCATCATCATCATCATCATCACAGCCTATACTAGTCCACTGCTGAACATAGGCCTCTCCAAGTGCACGCCACTGGGCATGATCCGCGGCTACTCTCATCCAGCTCTTGCGAAGATCATCGCTCCATCTAGTCCGAGGGGGTCCTACACCGCTTTAACCGCCTCTGTGGTCTAGTGGCTAAGACCACCGGTTTAGACCCAGAGGTCCCGGGTTCGATTCCCAGCGGGGGGTACATGTTTGTGTAACCTACTCGGTTTGGTTGGAGGTAGGGCTTGTTTGTCCGCCTGGCTAGCTACCACCGTCTTATCTAAATATGTCACCATAACATCAATGTTTCTAGCATTGCTTGTTGTGTTCCGGCAGCTACAGATAAGATAGCCAGTGTCTCACTAGTTGAGAGTCCCGAGAGAAGTGCGCTTCCATCATTGGCCTTATCATCACTTAACATCAGGTGAGATCAAGGGCTTAAAGTGTCGATCACTGGTGGCTGTTACGGAGCACACTGTTACGTCACTTCCGTCCCTTTTCTACGAAATCACTCCCACAAATTGTATATATAGAAGGCGAGCGGAAAATGTTACACATCAAAAACACTGTTTGCCGATATGCGGTCTCCACTCGAGAACTCGTTTACCCCAACGGTTGTCGGTTCTGCGACTAATATGACCGGCCCACTGCCACTTCACCTTGCTGATCCGATGGGATATGTCGGTTACTTTCGTTCTCTGTCGGATCACCTCCTTCTGAAGTCGATCCTTCAGATAAACTCCGAGTAATAGCCCTTTCCAAAGCTCGCTTAGCGTCTTCAAATTTGTGATTTGTGAATTTGCATTAAATATAGTCACATAAAGTACAGTGCCCCGCCTATTTCCTTTATTTTGGGACGGTCTACAATTGCGTATTTACGCGTCTTCACGGCGAATACGTTTTCTGATTTGCAAACGACCGTTGCTTTTTCTATTCTTAATGCATTTTTATTTGAGACATTACGAGAGACGTTTGCACTAGCTTTAAAATGAGGAGCACATAAGATAAAAAAATCTTTTGAATCCGGGTGAAGTGCTTCTAAGAAGAAGGATCTTCGGCTTTGTTGTCACTTACATCGCGAGCCAAGCATTTTTCCATGGTTCAAAATAACTATATAATGAAAATAAAGTACCGATCGCTTATAAACTGAGTGACTTTTAAGTTCCGCAAATTAATTAATTGTCTTAGTTTTATCAGTAAGTGGATAAATTAGAAAATATATTCATCCTTTACATTCTCTTTCCATTCAGCCTAAGGAATCCGCCACATTATATATAAAAAACCTAGTAAAGAAAATCTTGGAATGTTAAAATTTTTACTAAATACTTGTCTGATTGATGACACAGTGGTTAACGCGCCCGCTCTGCGATCGCTAAGGTTAAACCACTTTCGCAAAGGCCGGTCTACGGATGGGTTACCAAAAATTTATCACCTAAAGCTTCTCCGTGCTTCGGAAGGCACCTAAAGCCGTAGATCCCGACTGCATATGCAGTCGCTAACAAGCACCAATCTGCACTGGGCCCGTGTGGTTGTTTATGTGGCCTGTTCTCCCTATCCATCCATAGGGAAGGCTCGTGCCCCAACAGTGAGGACATAAAATGAGCTGGTCATGATGATGACTTGCCTGGTGATATGAATCTGCCTAAAATCCGAATGGATGGCTATCACTTACCTAACATTTTTTGGCGCAAAACAATATAGTTTTGCAAAGTTTTATGGCCCGTTCTCCCTATTCATCTATAGGAAAGGCTCGTGCCCCAACAGTGGGGACATAAAATGAGCTGATGATGAATGCTATATTGCAAATCTGGTAAAATAACGGACATGGCATGGCATACAGGCATCGGTGTCGGTAAAACAGGACATACAGGCATAAAAACTAATCCTACGGGGTCAGTAAAGCGAACGTTACCAACCCCCAATACTGTTGTTGTCGCAAGCGTCTAGAGATTTTTCATCATTTACATACCCTTTCTATTTAGCCTATAAAACCCTCCTACATCTACACACGCAATGAAGTTCGGGTGACCGGGTCTTTCAGATGAAGTTCGGACTTTCCAGGCATCTGATGTGCCAGGACACGCCCACGCCAGGAAGCAGTGACGGTTGCTGTCGTCTAACACGACGAAGAGGCCACCATTATCATCATAAAAGCCGCCATATTTTAAAGACAAAATTTTACAAGTAAAATATCTAGTAATCGTGTAAGTCTTGTAATTTTGAAATTTTTATTTAATACTTGCCTGGTGGTGGTAGGGCAATCACTGACCTATTTCTGGCGTGAAAAATCATTTTTTGCATTGCTTAGTAAAATAGCGACATATGGATTAAGGGACGTGCACGCGTTACAAACCCCGCGATACTCGTTACCGGCGCAAGCGGCTGTGAATTGCTATGGCCTATTTACACCAGGCTGGCTCGCAATTGCCAACTCAGTATTATGAAAAAAAGTCTGTTTTCGGCTCGGTGTTAGCTAACGCTGTTTTGTTGGTTTCTTGACCATAACACGAGAACAATGCAGGTCAAACGTCTGCCAGATTGTAAAGCGTTGTTTGTAGGCGAGCCGGTTCACTCGTCCAACATACTGTCTTATGTAACGCAAACTTATCTTTGATTGGAATTTGTTTAAACGAATGTAGGACGCACGTACTAGAACTGCCGGGTTGGCATACCTGATTTGCATCGTGTTAAAAGTGAGAACGTCCTCTCTGTGTCCATCTTTTTGTATTCAGATAATTAAAAAGATAAGTTTATACCTCGACAGATAAAAAAGGATCACAGATAGTATTTTTATTTTGGTACTAGTGGCCCTATCGCGACTTCGTCCGCTTGAGTAAACACCGGTGTCCCGTGATGGTGTTCATCATCAGCTCATTTTATGTCCCCACTCTACAGTGGTGCCCCTACGGGCACGAGCCTTCCCTATTCATAGATAGAGAAAACGGGCCATAAACCACCACGCGGGCCCAGTGCGGATTGGTGGTTGTTAACGACTGCTAATGCAGCCGGGAACATCGGCTTTAAATGCCTTCCAAAGCACGGAGGAGTTCGAGATAATAAATTTTTGGTCCGAAGACCGGCCATTGCGAAAGTTGCTCGACCTCAGCACTCGCAGACCGGGCGCGTTAACCACTGCACTCCTCCTACACCTCTAATGTGTTGGTTTTACCAACTCGAAAATCTTTTTTTAAATAAACTTTGTCCTGACAATTACGAACACGAGTAATTCGTCAACTCCCACATGCTTACGGCCTATTTGGGTCGAGTACCAGATAAAACAATTACAAATGAGTAAGCCAATTCTTTTAATAGCGTAATAGTTAATGAGTAGTGGACCCAGGGTTCCAGGGGAACCAGCGATCGTCACTCTTCCCTTTAATCATATACCTGTTGTGTAGGATAAGCTTAGGTTAAAGCTAATATTATAATTAACTAGCTGTCCCGGCGGACTTCGTACTGCTTTGACAGTTTCTATGACAACAATACAAACAAATCGTTAAATATTTGCGCGAAAGCGTATCCAACAAACAAACAAATATAAACTCACTTTATTTTATAAAAAGTATTATATATCCTTCCTGATACCTTTGAGAATATGTGTACAAAGTTTCATAATGATCGGTTGAGTAGTTTCTGCGTGAAAGCGTAACAAACAAACTCACATTCACATCACATCACACTAATATTATAAACGCGAAAGTTTGTGTGTATGTGTGTGAATTTGTTGCTTCTTCACGCTGCAACGGATGGGTGGATTTGGATGAAATTCGGCATACAGATTGCTTATAACCTGGATTAACACATAAGATACTTTTTTATCCCGATATTCCCACGGGAATTAATGGAAACTGTCAAAGCGGTACGAAGTCCGCTGGGTCCACTAGTTTATGATATTAGTAGCGATGTTATGATTTGTCCAATTATTGATATTGTTGAACCGTAATCAATTAACGTTATCACAAGACACCGCAGGCATGGTAGCGGACCGTGCGTCCATGACATGGACGGCGTTCATTAGAGACAATTCCAAGTATCTTCTAATTGGATATTGCACTATCGGACACTCTGTGACCGGACATCGTTAGGTCACGAAATAAGGAGACCCAGAAGGTAAGCTTAAGGGTGCGCCCGCCGTCTGTAAGTGACAGGTGTCATATATTTTATTTGAAATGTCTTCGTCCATATTTATTTGATGCCGCGCGGTCATACTAATTTTGTATGGGGAATTTAACGTGTTAATTTGAAAAATAATATTTTAAATAACCGCTTGATAAATCGAAAATGTGAGTCGGTCGATTTGTAGTTTAGACATTGGTGATTGTTTAGACAAAATCAGAGGTACAATAATTTAGATAAACTATATGAAATCAACTAAACACCGCCACTCGTTTTTATTATTTTTGCCCAACTTTATATGATATTGTAGAAAAAAACTATAGTCTGTTATGAATTTATGGAACGGACTAATTGTAAACACGTTCCCTTTGATAATAAATATATATATTTTGTTCATGTCATACGATAGTATTTTCAATTATTTCAACTTAACCGTGACTGCACTTTTGGCATTTTTTGGTCGGCGCACCCTTAATACATAACGCGCTCGAGTAGGTAACGCACACATAGACAACCTCTCACGGACACGAAATCTCGCGACAGCGGCGCTTGGACTGTTCCGAGCTTTTCTGAGATTTTTACCTTATTTTTGTACCTGCACCTTCCTTTGTAGCTTACCTTCGGCAATCTGCTTATTTTTTGGTAAGGTATACACCGATTGAAGAGCTCGACGCGCCCGATCTGCGAATGCTGAGGTTAAGCAACTTTCGCAAAGGCCGGTCATCGGATGGGTGACCAAAAATATAATATTATCTCGAGCTCCTCCGTGCTTCGGAAGGCACGTAAAGCCGTTGGTCCCGGCTGCTTAGTAGTCGTTAACAACCATCCGCACAGGGCCCGTGTGCTGGTTTATGGCCCGTTCTCCCTATCCATCCATAGGGAAGGCTTGTGCCCCAGCAGTGGGGACATAAAATGAGCTGATGATGATGATACACCGATTTACATTGATTTGGTATCGCGAAAGTATATTGTTAGGCAAAAATGCACAAACAATATATTGGAGAATTCAAGCATCAATATTGCGAACGTCTAAGTCCGTTGCAGTAAACATTTGAAATTTGACACGATTCCTGCTACTGACATTGACAGTTGTATGCAGAAATGCCTTAGGCTAGCCTCACATAACCTGGATGCCTCTCTGACTTCATTATCTTAAATTTTCGAATCCGGAATTCATAAAGTTCGTTAGTAACTTTTTGATAGATCGATCTGAAAAAATCGTATCATGAAAAAATCTTCACTTCGTGCTTTCTTAATTAATAATATAAATTCTGATTATGAATTCAGTGAGGCATTCCGATTGTGTGAGGTCAGCCTTAACGTAGTGTTAACCCTTGATTACACCGGTGCAATCTGGCTTACACAACTACATTGGCGGGGTAAAATCAAATCAAATCAAAATAAATTTATTTGGGACAGAACAATTCAAACATACAGATAAATATGGAAAAAGTCATAGGACAGTCCCAAAACGGTTCCGACTCAGCAAAATACTAGCCTTGAGGTTAGCGCTGATTGTCCGTCGGAACCGGTTTAGGTGATGCTGCGATAGCAACACAAGCGTAACATAAAAAAGTATAAAATATGAAAAACAAAAATGGCAGCCCTAACAAAAATATTTAATTTGAACAGAAAAAGAAAATAATTATAGGCTGTATAATCTGAATCCCTAACTCTATTTTTAAAAACGGAATACACATTCAACAAAAATAAAACGGACGGAGGAGACTTCTTGGCGGGAAAGTGAAGAGTCATGTCTGCGGTTTTGTTTTATTTTCTAAAATTTGTGTTATGTCGAATATTAATGTGAAATAATGGTGGATTATTAACCGTTAAGTGTTCGTGAGTGTGCATGAGTGTTGGCAAATGAAACAAAACAGTGCAACGTCACTTTTCAAATTCTCTCAAGAAGTCCGCCCGAGAACTCAGTAAAACCCCACATCTTTACTGAGAAACTCGAGGGGTTGGGTGGTATATCATTTCTCACTTCTCATTTCTATTATCATTCATCATCATCATACAGAAAAGAAATATTGTTTATTTATGTATTACTTGTTAGAAAAATTACTTTGACACTGGCTAAATGTGCTAATCGCACGAAGCCATCAACAAAATGAAAAAAAAAAAAAAAAAAAAAACGGACGGAGTGACAATGACAGACAAAATGGTTGGTGGACAAAATGTACCCTTACTTCTAAATAGGGTGCCGCATGCCGTCAGAGTGCGATTAAAACTACTTAATATTTCTTAGGAAACATAATTAATTAAACACTGAACAGTATAGTAACACATGTTTATTAAAAAGTAAACTAAAAAAGGCGTCTTTCAGGTGTCAAAAAAAAATAGTTTTTCCTATATTTTCAATTAATTGTAACTTTGGATTTTTTTTTCATATGAACCCGCGTAGTTAAGGGTTAATTATAACTTGTGTATTGAAGGATGCCGGCAGCCGTATATCATGTAAATTAAATTTCATCAAAATATTTTTAGTTTGTAGTCATCGATGTCGGTCGAAAATTTCAAAGCTGATATAAATAATATTTTCGACTCTTGTTATGTGCTTCGACGTTCGGCTTTATCGTAACTTACAATTAGTTGAGACGATGTGTTGTGGCGTCTCATCGTCATCGTCATCATCATCATCATCATCATCATCATCATCATCATCATCATCATCATCATCATCAGCTCATTTTATGTCCCCATTGCTGGAGCACGAGCCTTCCCTATGGATGGATAGGAACAGTATAAACTACCACAACTAACACACTAACAGTCCTCCCGTTCAGTATTTTTTCATTAATAACCTGGCGAAGTTGGCTACCAAATACCAGAATTTAATTAATATGATGACGTTAGGTGAACAAATATACAAATAAAACCTAAAACTATAAATCATCTAATCTAAAAGCTCATCTCGTACCGTACGTACCCGGCTGAAAGGCCCTATCACGTTACAACAAGTATTTTAACAACTTAAATTACATCGAATTACATTACTTTAGTTATATTTTACCAATTAATACTTTTTATGAAAAGTAAAAAAAAAATAACCAAATGTTTTCCTAAAATAAAAGAAAAGTAGAACTAAGTTTATGTCGTTTTCCTTAACAAGCACAAACACAAAAGTCACATCAGAAAAGCTCACATTACAATAACGTAGTCAAAGCGGAAGAACGACCTACCAACCTACTCAGAATTTTCAACTAATGAGAGCCTGGCTATCTCACGTCTGTTATTCGTATTGTATTCTAAAGTTTACGAGAATACAGCCACTATAAATGTAATTAAAATACTCTATTCGGATCTCGTGTTTACAACTGAGTGTAAGTAACAGCCAATAATGTTTTTTGTATAAAAAGTGAAGATACGACAATAAATCGAAACAATGGCAATACTAAACCAACTCAACCAAATGTATTGAAAGTAACACCGATTTTTTTGTAAATACTTTATGTTTTTTTATGTAGAGATTATTATTTGATTACCGGCAGATTTTGCAGACATTAATTTCAAAAAGTGCGACATCTATTCGGCTATTACCCTACTCTTTATTCCCTATAGTGTAGTAAAGTCAGCCAGAAGGTGTAAACCCATTGGTCCCGGTAATTGTCGTTAGATAGCAGTCGTTAAAAAGCCCCAACTGCTATTGGGCTGGCCCAAACTGCGGCGAGGGTAGCCCTGTGTTTAAGTGGGTAGACCCCTCCAGATCAGTAGGGGGGCAGTCTCTCTTAACCGCCGCGTCTTTCCGGGCAAGGAGTGTTGTTACAGCCGGCATAAAAAAAAGCGTAAGTACTAGGTTTTGTCCCATTTATATTAATAGCCCAAGGCATATAGGGTGACGATGATGATGATGGCGGAGGAAGAGCTCGATGGCGCAGTGGTTAACGCGCCAGGTCTGCGAGTGCTGAGGTTAAGCAACTTTCGCAAAGGTCGGTCATCGGATGGGTGACCAACAATTTATCATCTCGAGCTCCTCCGTTCTTCGGAAGGCACGTTAGGCCGTTGGTCCCAGCTGCATTAGCAGTCGTTACCAACCACCAATCCGCACTGGGCCTGCGTGGTGGTTTATGGCCCGTTCTTCCTCCTAATAAGCAACTTATTAAAATTAATCCCTATAAAAACTGGGTATTCAATATTACGTATAAAAATCTTTTGCTTTTTCTTTTAAGTTAAGCTATAATTTCAAATGAAACTATTAGTAAGATGATATTTCACAATAGAAAAGTACGCAAACCTTCTTACACAAATACGTTGCTCGTGGAAAAAAGGCGTAACCACACTTAAACATTGAATGTACCGCTATATCAGAACGCACATAAAGGGTTATCTGCAATTACATCATACAGCGAGATTTCTGTAACGTATCAACAAAGCAATATTCACAATTACTCAATTAATTATTTAACATGTTTCGAAGAATAATTATGCAACACTTCGTTTTAAGTTTTTTTCTATCCCGCGATTGCAACCACCCTGTTGATACGGAAGGTAAGCTGGATTTCTAGGGTTAAACAAAAAAAACGGGACTTTTGGCTTGAAAATGGTGACTTCCTTTTCTTTGTAAAAATAAAGACAACACGAAGCTATGTCCCTGGTTTTGTGCGTCGGGCAGACCATCGCCCTTTAAGGGCGACCCTACCTATATACGTCGCAATCGCCGGGAGGTTGAGATTAACCTCACACCTCCTGGCAATTGCGACCACCCAGTCGATACGGTCTGTGAGCAGATTTTCTAAGCAAGGGGACTTTTGACTTGAAAAATGTGAATTACTTTTTTTTGTAAAAATAAAGACAATACGAAGCTAGCGGTAACAGCCGTATTTAGCAAAGTAAGGTACAAAAGCGAACTAAAAGGCCAAGCGCGAACCAAAAGTTCACAATTAATCGAGTTAACAGAGAGATATAACAGTATCCAACCATAAGAGAGCGCTTCTAATTAGTTCTAATTACAACGTTACTATCGTAAGTCATTAAAATGATGGACTCTTATGAAATACCTGCGTACTATTTTGGGAGTCGAGATTGCCGTGAGAAATGCCAGACATTGTCGAGTGAAAGTCACTCGACGCAGCTAGGTAGGGTCGGCAACGAAAGCTGTACACTTTGGGTACTATGTCATAACAACTTTGCTTAAAGTTGACAAGCGCCTGGCCGATTAAGTTGTTTTGACAAAGTGGTAATAAAGCGTTTAGCGCCTTTCGTTGCTGACTGTACCATAATAATATTTATATTGTTTTAAATGTTTAAATTAAATTGTGTAGTAAAAGTAGTATTTAGTAAATTTTTGTAAAAGTAAATATTTTTAATGTAAGCAATTAAACTCATCTCAAATAGGCTGATGGTAATGATGATGGTGATGAAGAAGACGATGATAATGATAATGAAACTTATTCAAGATTATATAGCCCGGCTCTGTGATGAAATTAATACTAAGGTCGACTGATTATATGAAAAGTAGACAAAATCAACGTTTCGTTGTCCCCTGATCCCTCCCCCAAAACTGGACCGACTTAATTACTTTTTCATTAAAAATTAAAGAAAGGCTTTGGCTGTGTCCTTATTGTGTTTTTTTAAATTAATTAATTATTAAAAAAGATATAACCCTTCAAAATCCTTAAAAATTGGCCAGATTTTCGCTGTGTTCGTCTGAACACTGAAATTGTTTGCTGGATGTCTATCCAACAAACAAATTTGACGAGATTATATAAAAAAAGCAAAACGTAGAGACAGACACACCTTATTTATTTTAATTTAATTATTTATTTTTAAAGTGAATAATATAACTCAATGTTCTGTGAATATTTCAAGCGTCTACCTGTTGCCGTTATCAGTATCGAATACAAACTTAGAGCATAATGCTCTAAGAGTACAAACGAGCAAAAAAATCACGTTTGTTGTATGGGAGCCCCCCTTAAATTTTTGTTTTATTTTAATTTAATTATTTGTTTTATAGTAAATATATTATAAATTAATATTCTGTGAATATTTCAAGCGTCTACCTGTTGCCGTTATCAATATCGAGCAAAAACGAGCAAAAAAAATCAAGTTTGTTGCATGGGAGCCCCCTTAAATATTAATTTTATTCTGTTTTTTAGCATTTAGTACTTAGTTATAGCGGCAACAGAAATACCTACATCATCTGTGAAAATTATGAACCGCGATAGTTAGACAGTTGAGATACAGCTTGGTGACAGACAGACAGACAGACGGACAGACAGACATACAGACGGACGGACGGCGGAGTCTTAATAATAGGCATTACCCTTTCGTACGGAACCCTAAAAAAACAAACTAGTATAGCTCTCTACTACACTACTACTTAGCTGCCTTAACGATATTTTTTGAAAAACAATACAGTCTTATTGTTCTACTATGTGATTGTTTCGAAGCCCTTGAGATCAATCTGAATACCTAGCTATCAGATGGTACGCGTTTTAACAGTACCTACGTGTAGACAAAGAGTGAATTGCATAGAGTGCTAAGTGCGAGTGTTTTTCCACTATCTGATCGAGTAATTATTCGGAATACTGCACATAATATATAACTAACAATATCTAGAACATTATATGAGTTTAGGTGCAGAACAATATGTTTAGGTCATGCAAAATTAGGTGATTGTACTTTAAAGTAAAAGATATTATGACAGAAGGGTTAGAATGAAATGGAAAATATGATTTCGGAGCATCTATGACAACTTAACATAATGGCAATTTTACAATTTATACAATGCTAGCTAACCGGCGGCGGAATTCGTACCGCTTGGACAGTTTCCATGACAACAAAACAATCAAATCGTTGACATTTTCCTTGACAACAAAACAAACAAATCATTCGTCCGCTTAAGAACACCTGTATCCCATGATGGACCCCTATAGCAGCGCCACCTACCGGGTCCAATCGTAAATCTAAACCATTCTCGAATCCACTTGAACACACACAAAAAAATTCATCCAAATCGGTCCAGGCGTTTAAAAGGAGTTCAATTTCATAAACACGCACAGAAGATTTATATATAAAGAAAAAGAAAACAAACAAAAACCCGCCTGCGTAAAAAATAATAAGTAAATGTTAAAATAATTTTTAACGCAAATTTTGTTGCGAACAAATTGTAAAAACACAAATGTTGAAAAAATTTCCACGAGCAGGATTTGAACCTGCACCCTTCTGACATTCCGGGTCAGGTGCTCTTCCAATTGAGCTATCGTGGTTAACATCCATCATACACAACACACATAACAGTCGAAGGCACGCACAGAGTGAGAATGATTTGACTTATCATTAAAATGCCTCCGACTGCATGTTATGTATGATGTTGCATAAATTGAATATTTATCTTGTTTCGACCTTTTCCGTTGATTTTCTATTTAGTTACTTACTATATTATGCAGGCAGGTTTTTGTTTTTTTATTTTATTTATGTCTTCTTAGTTTTCATGATATACCTTTTTGAAATCCTTGTGTTGAGCCCTCTAATTTGATACCCCTAAATGAAGTATTCGAAAAAAAATGTTTTTCACCAACTCCAATGGCGTCGCACAGTCGTTTTTTTATTTTTAACGTAACCTATCTAAGAAGCGCTTAGGGGGGGCTCTATTTTTAGTGCCTTCACCTACTTGTTGCAGTCGAGTGATACAAAGCGATTGATAGAATAACCGTCAAAATCAATGCGTTGTGTCAATGTCATGTCACTCGTATGTTTGTCATTGATAGTCTTTTCTATTAAAAAGCAAAGGTTTTTTTTAATAGCCAATAGAAACATGCATGAACGGAACGTTATGTTCCGTTTTCATTGCAGTTGTTACCGGTTTTCTCTAAATACCGCGTGGAACGGATAACATCAGACATTTCGTATTATGTTTGCAGCAAGGAAACGAACGATTCAAAAATACGGAAAATCGGCGTCATGCGACCTGGGGGTCGACCGCCTAACTCTCTCGCTTTCGATCGCTTTGAAGGCGAGGCGAGGAGGAAGCGTCATCTTGTCATTTCGAAAGCAATATGAAAGCAATATCGAAAGCTATAGGCTATAGCTTTCGATATTTTTCGTTATTATATTTCGATATTATATTAGAAACCGAGGCGAGGGCCTCGCCTTCAAAGCGATCGAAAGCGAGAGTGTTAGGCGGTTGGGGGGCTGGAAGACGAGTGTGACTTAAGTCGCATGCGCAATACAATGTAATACGTGCGATTCAAAAATAGATCCCCAGGCTTGTTTGAGATGGTCCGCTGCTCGAGCGCGTTTATATGAAGCTTACCTTCTGGGATCTCCTTATTTTGTGGCTTTGCTAAATATTTTTATACTTAGTGTCTCTATTAAAAAAATACCAGTACTGAAAACATATTGTACCTATATATTGAAAATACTTTCTACGAACTAATAACAGTCGATATTATTGGTTCTTTTTGTCATACGGCTTGAAAGTCAAATAAATCAAAAAAGTCCGGTGACGCTGAAAACCTGCCTGAAGCAGTCAGAAAATTCGCATCGTAAAAATTAAGTAAATACTTAGTTTATTTTTACTTTTATTTTTTAAGTGTTAATTGCTACACTTAAGCTAAAGTAAATATTAATATATAAAATACAGTGAAAAAATTAAACGCCCACCCGACCCAGCCAGGAATCAAACCTGGGTCTTCCGCAATCCGGGCGTCTGCACTGACCATTATGCTACCGGGAAGGGAAGGTTACCTGCAAATACCTTTGGATAGATATCACCAATGTCGCTCTAAAGCATTTCAAAAAATCAAAAAGCAGTGACAAAATTCAGCGCTTACGTCAGCCTTCCCGGTAGCATAATGGTCAGTGCAGCCGCCCGGATTGCGGAAGACCCAGGTTCGATTCCTGGCTGGGTCGGGTGGGCGTTTATTTTTTTCACTGTATTTTATATAAATATTTGAATACTTATTTACGAGAAGCTCATGGCGCAGTGGTTAACGTGACAGGTCTGCGAGTGCTGAGGTGAAGCAATTTTCACTAAGGCCGGTCATCGGATGGGAGACCAAAACTTTATCATCGCGAGCTCGTCTGTGCTTCGGAAAACACGTAAATCCCGACTGCATTAGCAGTCGTTAACAATTATCGAACCGCCTAGGCTTGCGTGGTGATTTAGTGCCCGTCTCCCTATCCATCCATAGGGAAGGCTCGTGCCCCAGCAGTGGGGACATAAAATCAACTGATGATGATTAAATAGTTACATAAAATCGTACCAATATACCTACTAGCATTTGTTTTTATTGCAGATAGTAAATCTTAATGCGCTACCAACCACAAACAGCAGCGCTGTTATCGGCGCATCAGAAGTGTCTTGCCATTGTCTCGTAGAGGGACATGAACCGGCGACCCAGCTTGCGCAAATGACTCGCATTACGCAACAATGTAGAGCAGAGTATGAACCTAGGGGTTAAATAAGAGTTTTTTTGCATTGTAAAGATTTGTTGGGAACCGAATTGAGTAAGTATAATTTATCACTCCTTTTTCCTGTTTTTTATTATACGGTTAAATAGAAGACATACATACGTAGGTATTACTATGCTAAATTAGTATCTTCTAGACGTGAAATTGATAGCGTTGATTTATTAACTGAAAGTGTTAATTAATTTGCAGGATTTTTTCTCTATACAATTGTATTTTTGAAGAATCTATGCTGCCTTCAGAAGCATAACTGCTCAAACGTAAGTTTAGAGATATAGTACCAAAACTGTGCGTGTCCATTTCAAACTGCTAGTTCTCACGTATTGTGTTATAAGAGTTTTACTTTTTTTTTAATCATAGCTTTTTTATTTAAAAAATATTAAGTTATTGTTTAATTTAAATTAGATATGATTATTTACATATAATTTTACGCAAATATTATTGCGAAAAAATTACCACGATAGCATAGTTGGCAGTGCACCTGACCCGGCATGTCATTGGGTGCGGGTTCGAATCCCGCTCGTGGAATTTTTTCAGCACTTTGTCTTTTTTAAATTAGATATTTAGAAAAAACTAATCCTGCCTCTTAGTTTTAAATAAAATGCCATAAGAGTACTAAGAAGAAAAAAAACACAAATCTGCACATGAGCCTGTTTAATGTATTATTGTAGTAAGAAGGAAAAATACCCAATTACGCAGTTGTGTTTTTTTAGTTAAGGTTGGTGTATAAATAAAATGCGATATTTATTATAACTTATTGAGTTTATTACTTTTTGGGAGCAGACAAAATATAACATAGATAGTAACCCTAAATACACATTACGAAATAAAAACAAATTAATTATACCTACCTCTCGACTTAAACTACATTCATCAAGCACACAATCCATGGCTATAAAAACATACAATAAAATACCAGAACATATAAAAAACATAGACGGGGAAATAGAATTCAATAACAAACTTAAACAATTACTAATTAGGAAAGCATATTATACAATTACGGAGTATTTAAGTGATAAATTTTAGAAAAACATATTTGAATCATCTACTTTTTTTATTATTGTTACTATAATAATATAATAACTATAATTTTAATATATACATATATTTATAAATAAATTTTAATAAATAATGTATGTAATTAAGTAATTGACAGTATAATTATTGTATAGAAAATAATAAAATTATACATATTTTGAATTATAAGCAGTAGAATAAGATTAGATATTAATTTCCTCTCAAAACATTGTCGTGCCCAATCCGGGCCCATAACGTTCTATCTAACTAATATTGTAACAACTCATGTATACTTATGGAGAGCAATAAATGATTGAATTGAATTGAATTGAAACATCACCGTGCAGCGGGAACAAGGGAAGTGGCCGAGTTGCCAGAGGTAAAAAATAATCAAGCTGATTGAGTGTGGTCAGCATACAATAAAAATGTGTAAGCAAAGGGGAACGATTCACAATTCCTTATGTGCAATATTATGTTCTATGTTAGCGGTGAAGGTTTCCGCACTTAGTCCTTTAGGTGGACCATTGTGCGTGAGCCATGGCGGCCGGTTATTCCAGCCAGCCCACCTCCCTCCAGAAGCAGATCAGTCTTCCTAGTCTTTTCAGGGCGTCCGCGAGTGATTCCGGTGTACCGAGAGTTTCTCTGCGGATCTGAGCGACGCCGGTGCACTCAAGGAGCACATGCGCCACCGTCTCCTCCGCCTCCATGCACGCTCTGCACAGAGGACTATCAGTAATACCTAGTGTGTGAAAGTGCTTATTCAGCGAGCAGTGTCCAGTAATGGTCCCCGCCACCAGTTTTAGGCTATTCCTGTCCATGCGCAGAAGGCGCTTGGTGAGCCTTGTGTCCAGGGACGGCATAGCTTCTTTGGATTGCCTGCATCCTGGTGTCGAGGTCCACCATTTTGTTGCTTGTGTCTGTGTGTGTTCCCTTAACCAGCTCCTTAACTGGTTAAAGGGGATGGGTACTATCGGTTCTGGTCCAACAGCTTTTGTGTTGGAGCCTCTTCTGGCTAGTTCATCAGCTGCATCGTTACCACGAGATCCACTGTGTCCCTTGATCCATTGCAGTGTCACTGTATTTCGGTTTAGCACCGTTACGCGTTCTAGAGCGTTGTGGCATTCCAGTATCAGTCTTGAGGTGATCTGGTTTTTCTTTAATGACCTAAGGACCGAGGTACTATCGGAGAGTATGCGGATGTGGGTATCCGTGACTTTCCTGACCTCTATGGCGTGTGCTGCCTGGATAATGCCAACACATTCCGCTTGATAGACGGTATTTAGCATTCCTAGGGGCCTGGATATTTTAATGTTTAAGTCCTCTGAGAAAACTCCGACACCAGTTCCCTGGTCGGTT
Source organism: Eudonia mercurella (assembly GCA_963082485.1). Taxonomy (NCBI): domain Eukaryota; kingdom Metazoa; phylum Arthropoda; class Insecta; order Lepidoptera; family Crambidae; genus Eudonia; species Eudonia mercurella. The sequence goes on from OY720022.1 coordinate 22,308,242, forward strand.
TTCGATCCATCAGTGTAGATTCTTAGTTCTTGCGGACCTGAGCGATCATACTGCTCTGCTGTGAGTTCTATTTGGTAATGTTTTTGAAAACAGTGTATTTTCAGGGTTCTGTCGCTTGGTGATGCCATCAAAGGCTGAAGTTTGATTGCATCCTCCTTTATGCGTGTATGTTTGATTCTGGAATCCCTACTTAGGGTGTCAGATATTTCGAGCCTGAAGGTCGCTATGGCCGCCTCTTCTCTTACAACTAGATGTAGGGGTGGTAACCCCAGCATTGCCTGTAGAGCGGCGGTGGGTGCTGTCTTCATGCTGCCGGTAATTGCTACGCAGGCGAATCTTTGAAGTTTTTCAAGGTCTTTCTGGGCCGTGCTTAGATTGGTCCTAGGCCACCAAGGTTTGGTGTGCAATATTAATTGTACATAGTTGGGCCGCCGGCCTCATAAATGCATTTTATGTGTCTAGTTAACAATATTCAAATTACTCAGAATAACAAAAGATTACTTTTAAAACAGGCTTAGAACATACATAGAAAACTTAAAAAGGTTAAGGGCATAATTTTCTATAAAATCTGACATACATTTTATTTCCAATTTTTATTCCAGCGACTCTTACCTTACCGTCAGAGCCAGGAAAAGTTTTAACAATGCGAGCCATGGGCCACTGATGAGGATTGGTATTATCAGATCGAACTATCACGAGATCTCCAACTTTTAGATTAGAACATACATCAGTCCATTTAGGTCTGTTCTGTAGTAAGGTAAGGTAGTCATTCGACCAGCCCCCTAACCGTGTAACTCTCTCGCTTTCGATCGCTTTGAAGGCGAGGCCCTCGCCTCGCTTTCTAATATAATATCGAAATATAATATCGAATAATATCGATAGCTATAGCCTATAGCTTTCGATATTGCTTTCATATTGCTTTCGAAATGACAAGATGACGCCTCCTCCTCGCCTCGCCTTCAAAGCGATCGAAAGCGAGAGAGTTAGGCGGTCGACCCCCAGGCCTTCCAGAAATCTTGTTTAAGTTTGGTTAAAATATTCCAAAATTTTAAATTGTTTACATTTTTGTGTAAGAGGTTTGTCTCTGGAAAACTAGTCATTGCTGTTCCTATAAGAAAATGACCAGGTGTCAAATAATTTGTATCAGAGATATCTGAAGACATAGGAAGCAGTGGTCTAGAGTTGAGGATAGCCTCAATTTCAATAATTACTGTATTTAACCCTTCATATGTAAGACAGATGTTTCCAACAGTCCTTTTAAGGTGAAATTTTAAACTCTTCACCCCTGCCTCTCATAATCCCCCAAATTCTGGAGAGTAACTGGGTATAAATTTAAATTTTATACATTTTTCAAGGCAAAAGTTAATGACATCATTTTGATGACTTTCTGAACAATGCAAATCATACAAGACCTTTAAAGTGTTAGACGCACCCTTAAACGTCTTGGCATTATCACAAAATATTTGGGTGGGTAGGCCTCGCCTAGCAGTAAAGCGTTTGAGACATGCCAAGAAAGCCTCAGTGGTCAAATCTGTAACCAACTTCACATGGATAGCTTTAGTTATAAAACATACAAATAAGGCAACGTAGGATTTAGATACTAAAGGCCTGCGTATTCTCGCTAGTTTTATGTTAAATGGGCCACAAAAATCGACACCAACTGTCTGAAATGGTCTGTCTACATTGAGACGCTCTTTTGGTAAGGAGCCCATCAACTACCTAGCAGCTGCAGCCTTTGCACGAAAGCATTTGACACACCTATGCACCACCTTCTTCACTTCACGCATACCACTAATCAAATAAAACCTTTGTGAAAGAGAGCTTAAAACTAGTTTTGGACCGGCATGTAAAAGTCGTAAGTGCTATTTTTCTATTAAAAGTGAAGTAATAAATGAAGATTTTGGTATAATAGCTGGGTGCATTTTTTCATAAGATAAATTTAAAGCATTTTGAAGGCGACCTCCTACTCTGAGGATTTTGTTATTGTCTAAAACAGGATGCAAATTTGTTAAGTTTGATTTGATTGACAATGGAATTAATTTCTGATGAAAAGTGTACTTTTTGAAAGTTCTTAATTATAATAAATAATGACTTATTTAACTCCTCAGGAGAAAATGAATTATAAATTTTGTGAGTAGGATTAAGACAATTGTGTTTAAATCTTAACAATAGAGCTACTATTCTTTGCAATTTACTTAAACTACAATATTTTTTAAATAGGTATTATTAGGTCATCATCCGTTGTTGTGCATATATTATTTACAGACACCATTTCTTCTTCAAGACAAATAGGAGATTCAAAATTAGCAGCAGTATGAATAAAGTCAGCACTTGAGAGATCAGCTGGCCCATGCCACCACAAAGTATTTAATTTAATCTTTTGAGGATCTAAGCCTCTTGCCAATAGGTCTGCGGGATTGTTCTCTGAGCGCACATATGACCATTGGAAGTTATTAGTGAAATCATTTATTTCTTTTACTCGTTTAGAAACATACTGATCCTTAATTATTTTTTGTGACTTTAACCATGCTAAGACAATTTGTGAATCACTATAGATACACTTTAAATGAAAATTTATTTTTTAATTTGTTACTAACTCTTTGTGATAACATTGCTAATAACAAAGCACTGTTTAACTCCAACCTTGGAATAGTTAAGGATTTAAGGGGGTGCAGCGCGGAATTTGAAAATTTACGTGTTTTTAAGTCACTGGTGCTAGGCGCTGAATAGGTCTTATACATTAAAAGGACTAGTATAGTTTAGCTTGATCCTTTCACAAGGTCATGGTTGTCTTGGAATTTGAAACAAATACCCAGAAACTGCATAAACAATACGTAAAATAATGATATCTAAAAAATTATTTCTTCAGAAACTTTGTAAATATAGCACAAATGAAACAATGATCCGACATCAAAATGTTTGTATTGATATTTCGCAGGTCACTGTTGTCTTATTTTTCAATAAAAAAACATGAATATGAAAATATTAAGACTTTTCTTATTTTTTACCCAAACGCCTATGATTTTACGAAAGTAAACATTGCTCTAATTAAATCACCAGCCTACTCTGTACAGATATTAGTGTGCGTGCGTATTCGTAGTCGTGCGCCGTTGTCACCCCACTGCCACGCGCCGCTCGCTCGCTATCATAAAGAAACTTGAAACTCGCAGTTTTGCGTCCGCGCTGCACCCCCTTAGGATTGCACCATTGTGCAATCCTTGATTTGAAGCACAGCAAATTTATATAAATATGTTTATGCTGATCAATAACTCTTAAGTACAGACAACAACCATATGCTTTTAAGGAAGCGTCAGCATATCCAATTAATTCTATAGTAGATATTTGTTTACATAATACACATCTTGGTACTGTAATTGTGCCCATATTATTAAGAGCAGTTACATATGAATTTATTCCACTTATTTAGTTGGGCCTGGGGTAGTATAGTATTCCAATCTATTTTTGTAGACCACAACTCTTTCATAAAAAGCTTTGCAACAACAATGATAGGACCTATCAATCCTAAGGGATCAAACATTTTACCAATGTAACTTAAAATATTTCTCTTTGTATTTATATCCTTTTGTTCATTTGCTGGACATGTGAAACTTAATTTATCTGTTAAGATGTTATGCTTTAATCCTAACGTTTTCAATACATTATCTTTATTTATATCAATTTCATCAAAGTATTGATTTTCAGAGGGAATATCATTAAGTAGTTCGTGAACATTTGAGCACCATTTATGAAGTACAAAACTACCCTTTGCCAATAGCTCTATTGGCTGATTTTTGAGCTCAACAAGCTGATCTATCCTATCTGTGCCAGAACAGTTGGTCCATTTAGCATAACATCATTGAGAGATACTCTATTTTTTTATTTTACACTACCATTAAACACCACCCGTATTTTGGTGGTTTTACTGTCATTACGAAAAACAGCATGATGAGCTAAAAAATATACAGGGCCATTATTAATATTATAGTCACTTATTTCAACTACCTTGGCATGCCCCAAAGCAATATACTCATCAATAAACTTTTTATACATTTGAAGATACATAGGATCTTTTTTAAACTTGTTCTCCAGTGCAAGAAACCATTGAAGTGCTATAGAAAAAGAATTGCCAATGTGCAAATCATCCAAGGAAGTAACAAGTGGTATATCTAAGTAAAATTTGTTGTCTTTAATTGATACACTGTTATTAAAAATATTCTCTGCTTTTTGAAACTCAATAGAATTTCTACAGATATTTCAGGAACTTTTTCACTCGACCAAAAATGTTCCATTATGTTTTCTAGTCTTTCCGAAGAACAAATTGCCATATTTGATACTAAACTACTATTATTACAAACAAAATTATTTAGTTGACCTCCAAAAACATATCCAATAAAATACCCTATGTATTTTGTAAAACTGGACCCTCAAGTAATTTAATGTGACCATCCAATAAAATATTGAAATAAATGTCAGCTCCCAAAAGTAATAAATAATATATCATCAGGCATATTAAATTCATCATTTGAAAGCTTAATACCTTTGGGTAGATTAAAATTGGTTATATTAAAATGTTGTTGGGGCAACTTAGTAGTTATTGAGTTAACCACATTACATTTTACACAAAATTGCAATGTATAACAAGATTTACATATTTATTAATATTGTTATTTTTGTTGCCAATTCCAATAATATTAGTGGATTGAGACATATGCTTTAATGACAACTTTTTAATTAAAGAGGTTGTGATTAATGAGTTCTGTCTAATAATCCTCGTACAAACAGTTGATTACCCCTTGCATCACCTTAACTTTTACAATGGGAACTTGTATTGATGGATTGTTGGCATGAAGAACAACCGTTTGTTTTGAGGTGGTATCACTACTAGTATGCAGCAAAGAATTGTGGCCACCCTTGCAGGTTTTGCATTTAAAACTAAACCTACATCGTCCTTTATGTTCATTAAGGCAAGTCGTACATAGATTACGATCTTCCACAAACTTAACGTGATCAAGATAAGTGGCTAATTTAAATTTTGCACAATCATATAATAAGTGTCCAACCCCATCACAATAAACAGAACATTTTTTTGTTGTAACCTTGGCAGCTACATACATTTGTAACCTTATATGCCTTTTTGTAGTTACTACTTTCATTGGAGGACCTATCCCCACTTTCTTCAAGCGCCATAGCACGCTTTTGCGAGAAAATTAATAAACTCGTCCATTGTTGGCAAGTTTTGAGTGTCCCTATCAAATTGGAACTCCCTGTTGGTATATTGATCCAACTTTTTGCTTAAAATGCAAATAAGCAACATATCCCATTTCTCAACAGGTTGTTGTAAATTTTTTAAAGCATAAATTTGCTGTTGCACTTCCGAAATAAATAATCTTATAGAGGCTGCAGTACCCCGCTGCATGCTAGCTAGTTCTAAAATTATATTAATGTGGTTACTGATGAGCCGAGCCTTATTGTCATAACGTCTTTTCAGCAACTCGAGAGCTTCTTTATAAGATTCATTTACAAGTGGCAAGTTGACAATAACAGCTAAGGCTTCATCGCATACATACTATTTCCTTAGGTAATACAATTTTTGAACATCTGACAATGCATTATTGTCATGGAAAATGGCTGTAAATAAATCTATAAACAAAATATATTTTGTAAAATCTTTGCCAGAAAAAACAGGAATATCAATATTAGGCAACCTAGACGTACTTACATTTGGGCATTTAGACACTTCAGAAACAGTTAAGCTTTTTAATGTCGCATCTAACTTTGATATGATTGCATAGTATTTTTCTTCTAAAGCTTCGATGTTCTCGTCATCATTTGGAGCAATCGACAAAATATCCAACTGCAACTTCTCATAGTCTCTCATTGTACTGATCAATTTCTCCCGCCGAGCTTGCAACATTTCTATAGTTGATGAAGTCAAGTTGATAGGATCGTTAACAAAGTTTTGTATTCTGGTCACAGTACCTTTGAGCGGCCGAACTTGTATCAAAAACTTTTTCAAATCTTCAGCCATTTTGTTTTTATGCAAACTTGATCACTTATCGCACAATTAGACGCCACAGAACTGCTTTGCACTTGTAGAAATGTTTATTTTTCGCTTATAATTGACGAAATCATCGAAACTTCCACTTAGTCTGTTTGTTTACGTTGGAACCGCTTGACACTGACAGATAACTACATTTGACAGATGTGTAGTTGTACCAACCTGACACGACGATTTTCAAAATGGTAGACTGTTGCGGAAGTATGTACGTAGTATTGGTCAGTGCTACCAACCTGACAAAATTTTCGGCTTAATTTTTTCCCCGGACACCTTCGTAATCTAATATATAAAATTCTCGCGTCACAGTTTTCGTTGCCATACTCCTCCGAAACCGATTTTGATGAAATTTTTTGTGCTTATCCGGTATCTATGAGAATCGGCCAACATCTATTTTTCATCCCCCTAAATGTTAGGGGTAGTCCACCCCTAAATTTTTTTTTTATTTTTTATGGCAAAACAACGTTTGCCGGGTCATCCGGTATCTATGAGAATCGGCCAACATCTATTTTTCATCCCCCTAAATGTTAGGGGTAGTCCACCCCTAAATTTTTTTTTTATTTTTTATGGCAAAACGACGTTTGCCGGGTCAGCTAGTATTTAATAAAAACGCACTTTTGTTTTCCTCAAATCGCTGGAAATCTTAGTAATCAGACTGTTTTCTTCAGGTTTTCTGCGCTTTGGATACATGCGCTCATAGGGCGAGAAAGTATAGATTCCTCGTTTAGGCTTGGGGCGCCGCGCAAAAATTTCCGTCGTACAAACGGAAGACCAGACGACAAAAATCCACATTTTTCACTGAATTTACACTATTAATTGCTCTGAAGGACCAATTCGCATGTATAAGTAAAATGCGATATTTATTATAACTTATTGAGTTTGTTACTTTTTGGGAACAGACAAAATATAACATCACCGTTCAGCGGGAACAAGGGAAGTAGGCGAGTTGCCAGAGGTAAAAAATAATCAAGCTGATTGAGTGTGGTCAGCATACAATAAAAATGTGTAAGCAAAGGGAAAAGATTCACAATTCCTTATGTGCAATATTAATTGTACAGTTGGAATTTTTTTTAAATGAAACCATGCTGTCATTTTTTTTTATAATCTTATTACAAAGAAGTACTTAAATGCACTTCTCGCCTGCATCCGCATCTTTTAACACCATTATCATGACGATCGGTCAATAATGAAAGAAGCTACATCACTTTTTATATACGGAAATACACGTTTTTTACCATATCTAAAGGGACCACCTCCAGATCACAATTGTTAACCAATTTTCAAAACTTTTTCGCCATTTTGTAGCTAAACTAATACCCTAGGACTCTTTTTTCAACTTTTTCTTAAGTCTTTTTTTTATATTTACAATTTAGTATACAAACACTCCCCAAAAAACCGATTTTTTTTACATTTTTCAAAATTCCAAAAAAAAATTCCAGCCGGTTTTCAAAATTCAAACGCTCACACGTGTCTCGATAAATTCCTCAACTTTTAGTACTATTTTCATCTTGATTCTTTTAAAATCTTCGGAGCTATGGCCAAAAATACGTCTCAGGCGATTTGCATCTGATAATCATTTTCAATGGTAAAATCTTGGTTTTATAGTAGTTAATCGTCATATTCATTATAAAAATCAGCAATGCCGTCATTAACAGCTTCCTGTTACTGACGTCCCAAATAGAGTAAAAGACGAAGGTCTTTCCAAAATTTTACTCTATTTGGGCGCATTTGAAAGACGTTGAATTATATATTTTTTTCTTTTTCCCACTTATTTCTCTAGGCTCCTCTTTAAATACAGGTAACAAAAAAAAACATATATAACTTATTTAAAATATTTGCTTTAATGAAATCTAGTGTTTTCGATTCACTTCCAAAAGAGGTTCTGTAGTCAATCGTGTACTTCCTTTGTTAAATATAATTTAATCTGTATGTTTCATTTTTTTTTCTTTTTCAATCACAATGGTAACACGCTTTTATTTTATTTTTAAAAATTTGTTAGGTATTATCAAGTTTAAATTATTTTTAACTTTTAAGTAATTTTTACCTTTTTTACCTTTAAATTTTTTTTAAATCTTTTTTTTCAACAAAACCGTTTAACTTAAAAATTTTTTTTACTCAATTTTTTATTTTTAAGTTTTTAGTTTAAAATTTTTCATTTTATTTTTATAAAGAACTATTCTACTAATTAAGCGCTTTCATCTGATACCCTTGAGGAAGTAGTGATGTGTGACATGTTTATACACCCTCATACCATTCAGCCCTCGGCACGTGCTCACCTTGCCATTGGGTCATCCATCTAATCCATCTAATCAAAGACAGAATCCACATTCATAAATAACAAATGTAACGAACGAACTTATTTTCCCGAGTTCCTATGGCCATCTTCCGGCTCCATCATCAGACCCTGGTTACCATCTAGCACCAAAGTACTCGTCAAGACGAATCATACGAGTCCAAACTCGATGGAGTTGTGTCGTTTAATTACCGAGTTCGTATGGCCATCTTCCAGCTCCATCATCAGAACCTTGTTACCATTTAGCACCAAAGTACTTGTCAAGACGGATCAAAAGAGTCCAAACTCTATGGGGTTGTGTTGTTTAACTACCGAGTTCCTAGGGCCATCTTCTAGCTCCATCATCAGACCCTGGTTACCATCGAGCACCAAAGTATTCGTCAAGACGAATCATACGAGACCAAACTCGATGGGGTTGTGTCGTTAAATTACTGAGTTCCTATGGCCATCTTCCAGCTCCATCATCAGGTCCTGGTTACCATCTAGCACTAAATACTCGTCAAGACGAATCAAACGAGTCAGTACTAAGCTAACATAACCTTTTAAAATAAGGAAACTAAAACCTTTCTACGAATCTCATACTAAATGTAAGGGAGTTTTTAATGCATAAAGTTAATATACCAATATAATGAAAAAGGTTTAATGTCAAAATTTTGGATACTTCTCGTTTGATTTAAAAAAGTTATTGATGCCATTTTAGCATTTTACTCATTAGACGTACCTACTTTCGATTTCAGTTTAAAGTTTTTTTGATATCTGTAATAGTTACGGAATAATCGCCTGGTTACACCCGGTATAAACAAATAACCATAGCAAGCAAAATATGACCGTTTAAAAAGAAAACGCATTTATTATCACTAGTTAATGTAAGTAATTTTTTTATTATTATGATATTTTTATTTAATTTATGAGATAGCACAAATAAGTAAATCATAAGTGACTACTTACGTCGTTTTCAGCCTCTGATCAGTAGATAGGTAGTTTGGAGATCAGTCCATAAAATTAATATTTTATAATGTGCAAAAGTGTGCTTGTCAGGGTACCAAGTGCGAGTTTCATTCGCCACTCGATCAAGTTAACGGAAACGAGACTTTGTATGGCAAAATTTAACTCTTCTCGTATATCGCCAGAAGGCGCTGCTTCAACGCCATACTAATTTTCGTTTTCGTATACGTAATCGAATGAATACGGATAGTAAACAAAACTCACACTAAGCACCATGTTCCTCATTTCTCCACGTTAAAACCATCCACAGGTCGTAGTGGTCATGTTTTTTCTTTCTCGAACATAAACATTAATCGTCAAAACACAATGTACTTGTGCTCGCCAAAATCGGTTTCTTTATCAAATATCGCGAAGAAAACTAGACAGAAAAGTCACATTTTTTTGCTGATATTAAGACTATATTTACACAATTTTACAAAATTTGGACTTATGCTTTTTCTTCACGGCAGTATGTATGTACCTTCATAACTTTGGAAATACGTGTGGCAAGTAAGTAGCTATTCAGGTACAAAATAAAATAGACACAGAGGATGCCTCAGACAGTGAGGTCAGTTGTTCGATTCTAAGCCGTGGCTCATTTTGTCTCGGTTTTGTTAGTCATCATCATCATCATCATCATCATCATCATCATCATCATCATCATCAATCAGCTTATTTTATGTCCCCATTGCTGGGGCACGAGCCTTCCCGATGGGTGGATAAGGAGAACGGGCGATAAGGCAGTGGCATGAGAGGCTATTATTTATTGAACTGGGTACTGTTTAAAAGGTATCTTATTTCAAAATCCCTTTTCGATAAAAACATGAGACTGGAAGCATCGCGGATTTGCGGCCTAACTTAGAACTACTTGAAAGATTTAGTGGCAATGGTATACTAACGCCATCTGTTTTATCTTGTTGGCACCGCTTGGAAGTGAGGCAAAAGCAAACTTAAGTTAGCATGCTTGTGATAATACAAAGCCACACTGCACTTTGAATACCGAATATAGATTAACGCCATCTGTTTTATCTTGTTGGAACCGCTTGGAAGTGAGGCAAAAGCAATCATAAGTTAGCATGCTAGTGATGATACAAAGCCACACTGCACTTTGAATACCAAATATAGATAGCGTTAGTAGTATTTTATAAAAACATAAGGCTGCTCTGAAAGCATCACGGCCAAACTTGAAAGATACTCGTATAGTAGCATACTAATGCCATCTGTTTCATTTAGTTGGAACCGCTTGGAAGTGTGGCAAAAGGCAATTTAAGTTATTGTGCTAGTGATGATACAAAGCCACAATGCGCTATAAATACCAAATATAGATGGCGCTAGTAGTATTTTAATTCACAGCTTTACACAAGTAAACTATTTCTGCTTAGGTTGATTATAAATATTGTTTAATATTATTATTATGCAAAACTGATGGGTAAGATAAAACATCTTTATGTGCGTTTAGCTCTGTTTTAGTTTAGAATAACAAAATAAAAGGAGGTAGGTATACTGAATATTAAAACATTGAAGGTGTTGAATTAACTTTTATTTAATCAACTTGTATGCTAAGTATGTAATAACTATTACGTAATCTGGTTCCGGTACGGACTCCGCCTGGATGTCGCACCACCGATAGGTATGCCAATTTTGTATTTTTTAAACAAATACAGACCAATAATTATTTTACGTTGTTTCTCAAAGATACTTGAAAGTTTAGTGTATAGGCACATAAGCTTTCATCTAAAGCACATACTTAATAGACTCTTAAATAGGTAGATAGGTACCTAGATACTATAGACAAAATGATTATTTGGTACTTACGTGGCGAAGACTTCATATAACATCCATTGGCTTTCCTTTAGAAAATGGCCAATATGTTACTTCATACAAATAAACAGTATTTCTCAACGAGTTATATTCAATCATCCATTTAACACACACGACGGTCAACAGTTTGGTATTAAAATTACGTCGATAGGTATTGTTTTTGATGCTAAGTATTTAGATTGCACAACTTTTTTAAAGAGCGGCATACTTACAGATATTTATTCTTATGGGCATGTCTTCTTTAAATTACCATTCCTCGCCACTGGAACTTACCTATATTGTTTGCTAATGTTTACGCGAACCCTATACTTAATTGAAATATAATTACCTACTTTTACGGATCTACTCGCATTTATTGTATACATTAACTTGATTTAATGCTTATCCTGACGTTTCGAATCCTTTGCAGGGTCCGTGGTCACAGGGAGACTGAGGTGTTGGTCGTCTTATAATTTGTTGATAATCAGGTGGGTTACTCTTGAAACACAATTGCAATAATCAATTTCCAATCCCAAATCTAAAAAATTCAAATGGCACTCTTAAAAGCGATAATAGCGCTACATTGAAATTAAATTGCGTGTAAATTGAGTGAACTAATTATTATCGAGATGAGGCGTTCCGAAATTGCGAAACTTATCCCAATATCGATACATATTAATCGCATTGGAATTGTACCTATTGAGATTGAGTTTGCGTCAAGAGTAGCCTACCAGGTCGATTCCGTTTTACGCAGAAAGAGCTTATTGTATATTTTGGTATGGCAGTAGGTAGGTATGTTGATGGGACTGGGATTTAATAGTTTGTATGATGGGATCCTAGGCTGGTCGTAAATTCCAACCATCTCCTCTATTGAAATTATAATATTTTTTATTTTCAATAGTCTCGCGTATCATCCTATCGTTGTCGCCAATAAGCCTGATATCGTGGTGGTTGACCGATCCCAGCGCCGAGCAACACTGGTTGATATCACCATACCTCATGATGAGAACCTCGTGAAAGCTGAGAATTACAAGTTCAGTAAGTACCTTGACTTGGCTCACGAGGTTACCGCCATGTGGGATGTGGATACAACCATTTTTTTACCGATAGTCGATTCGGCAAACGGTCTTTTAGCCAAGAGCCTCGATCAACACCTAGAGAGGCTCTCGCTGAAAGATTGGGTCAAGGGTCAGATGCAAAAGGCAGTACCTATTCCTTGACACGGCACGTATTGTCCTCCCTTCAGGAGGTTCCTCACTGTGCAGCCCTAACAACCGATAGCTTGGGTCTATCCCCGCTCAACCTAGGTTAAGTATTTTAATATATTTTATTTTCTCTCACCATTAGAATGCTACATTAGCGCTGAGTAACATAGGCTGTATTAAAAAAAAATACTAAAAACGACAAATAAATTATTAATAATTTTCCAATACAAAATGATTGATTTGTTTGTTTTGTTGAAACAATGGAACTCGTTGCTGTTGTGTTTCGTCCGGTGAGTGAAAGTACCAGAGGCCCATCTCTCACCCCTCCCCCCTCCCAATTCCTACTCCCTCCTCAAGATCCAACTCCTTCCTCAAGGCCGGCAACGCATCTGCGATTACTTTGGTTTTGGGTGTCCATGGGCGGCGGTGATTACTTTCCATCAGGTGACCCGCCTGCTCGTTTGCCTCCTTTTATCATAAAAAAAAACTCTTTTATGTTTTAAATAAATTGATTGACTTGGCCATCGCATGAAAACACAATGTATCTCACAAGTAATACATATATTATATTAAATTAGATTGTTCAGTGCGTTTCTTGATTTAGTCTCAAATCCACGTGGACGAATTCGCGAGCAAATGCTAGTCGTTAATATTGTAATAGCGACACATAACCCGCGACCCGCGAGTATCAAGTGCAATGTATTAATATCACAGTTAAAAAGGGGGGTGCAGCGCGGAATTTCGAAAATTTACGTGTTTTTAAGTCACTGGTGCTAGGAGCTGAATAGGTCATATACATTAAAAGGACTAGTGTAGGTTAGCCTGAGCCTTTCACAAGGTCATGGTTGTCTTGGAATTTGAAAGAAATACCCAGAAACTGCATAAACAATAGGTAAATGTAATGATATCTAAAAACTTATTTCTTCAGAAACTTTGTAAATATAGCACATATGAAACAATGATCCGACATCAAAATGTTTGTATTGATATTCCGCAGGTCACTGTTGTCTTAGTTTTCAATTAAAAAATATGAATATAAAAATATTAAGACTTTTATTATTTTTTACACAAACGCCTATGATTTTACGAAAGTAAACATTGCTCTAATTAAATCACCAGCCTACTCTATACAGATATTAGTGTGCGTGCGTATTCGTAGTCGTGCCCCGTTGTCACACCACTGCCACGCGCCGCTCGCTCGCTATCATAAAGAAACTTGAAACTCGCAGTTTTGCGTCCGCGCTGCACCCCCTTAAATAAAGGGTCATCTTCATCTCAGCCAAGAGACGTCCCTGTTGTTTATTTATACGCATGTTCAATGTTGCATATTAAGCTGACTTTCGATGTTATGAGGGCAGTTTCATAATATAACTAGATGTTGTTGTTTGTTGTGATCATGACATTTTTTGTTGTGGTGTGGTGTAGTGACTACACCATCTATCGCAGACCCAGAGGTTCCAGGTTCTTAAAGACGTATACTGCTATCTGTACAACGAGCGGTTTGGCGCATCCAGTTACAATAATAAATAATATTTTGGAGCAGCTGAGGGGCTCGATGGTGCAGTGGTAAAGGCTATTAGTCTACAATTGCTGAAGTTAAGTCACTTTCGAATTGGCCAGTCATCGGATGGGTGAACAAAAAATTGTCATCTCAAGCTCCTCCGCGCTTCGGCTTTGCATGCCGTTGGTCCCGGCTGCATTAGATATCGCGTGGTGGTACATACACGGGTAAAAAAGATTTCTTTAACCAAGTAATGTCATTTTCTTAGCTATTCAAAGCAATATTAGCTCAGCTCAAGCATATTTGCATCATATCAAAAATCTGAATATTTTGAACCAAAAACCGATATTTTCTTGTTTGATTTGCTAAATTTAAAACCAATATATTTAATTTGAGTTCAGGCTTGTTTGATTGAAGTGTGATCGGTTTTATTTAAACCAAAACCAGAAATTTCGTCAAAGTAAAAAATACCTTTTAAAACCAAGAAATAATTTACTTGCATTCAGAACTATTATACTGAAATCAAATAAAAATATTTGATTCAATCTAAAAGAACTCTTTTCTTGACTCTAAACAGTAATTTTATTGGATCAACTAAATGTTGCTTTCGCTCAAGTTTTCTGGACCGCAAGAATATATTTTGTTAGCTCAAGTAACGACAATATCTCAATTCCACGAAAATGCTTTATTTAATTCGAATTAACCTGTTTTTTAAATTTAACATTTTATTTGTGATTACAAGAAGATCAGACTATTGAAATTAACATATATTTATTTAAACCTAGAGGATATCAATTCGGATACAATAGAAATGTAAAAGTAACAAAACAATTATTACTCTTGATATAATAAGCATATTTTTGACTTAAATTATACAATACTAGAATAAAATAATATTAGTCTGTAGTTAAGATTATAACGCTTTGAAATGGCTACACAAGTCATTTTCTGCCTTGAGCTGTCTGGGTTTGGTTGGTCACTGTTGCGCTTTTACCTTTAGTTATTATTGAAGAGGCTTTTACATTCAGTCCGGCCACTTTTTGACGCGCGCGCTGCTCACCGTATGTAAAGTGTGTATCAGTACCTACTAGGTACATAGTACTACCTACATAGGTATTTTGTACCTTACCTACCTAAGGATGTTAGAATGGAAGAACTTACAGAGCTGCAACGATCGTGACTAGTTCCCGACGAAATTGTTAAAACTTTCATAGGTAAGTACCTAATTTGTTTTCCAAAATCTAGGATTTGAAAAGAAAATATTTACTGATATTACAGTTCGTATCTATCCATCAGATCATGCGCTGTTTGTGTGCCTTTATTGTTGTGTGTTGTACCTATGCCAAGGTTTAGCCATTGTTAATGCTGTTTTTTAATGATGAAATTAATTTATTAATGAGAAAGACTGTTTAAATGATTGTCCTTCCGTCATGTAAAGGATCGACGTGATTTTAAATTAATATAAATATAAGACAACATCACATACAATGCTCTGATCTAAAGTAAGTAGCTAAAGCGCTTGTGCTATCAAAATTCGAATTCGAATTCGAAACCCGTCACCGTTGCGTAAAAGTCGGATTCTTAGCTGCTACTTTATCTATTTACTCTTTATTTCTTATAGTAAAAATCATTATGTATTTTTCAGAAAGCAATGAAGTGGTTGCAAAACAACACGGAACCATGGGAGGAAGTGGAAAAAAACATGATAGTCTTTACAATGTCCTGAAAGAATAGAAGATTCTTTGACCAAATAAGTGATGTTCGTAAGTATATTTTATTATTTTCATATCATAGCGATCCTATTGGTGGATATCATACACATGCCTCGCTACACAGCTTAGCACATCTTTAGTCGGAAAGCAGTATGATACAACCGCTATTTAATAATAAATTTTAAATACACAAACTTTTCAGATAAAATACAATAAATGATGGTAAAAACCCAATAAAATCCATTACGTAGCTTAGAAGATCTAAGAGGGGCTGAAGGCAACATTGTATGTACTAAGTATAGAGAATTGAAAAAAAACAAGAAAAATATTGTGTACTGTTATGGTGACTTGACTGAGCCCTCATTTATTTAATGTTTTATTTTCAGATTTTAATCCATTTCGATGTGATATATACTAACAAAGGACTAGACTTTTATATAAACTGGAAAAAATGAAAATATTTTTATTTAAAAACCAACTTAGTTTTATAAACTCTATACATAATCTGGATGATGTGATAAGTTTTTTCATCGCTTGAATTGAATTTTGGAAATTCCCTTTACTAGTGGTAGGAGTCAGAAAAGCTCTTATATATTTTAAAACATTATTTTATAGAATCAACTCTTTAGTAATACTACCGTAGTTAATTTGGTATAATGCAAGGTCATCTTTTTATTTCAGTAAAAAATCCTCCATCCACACCTCATGTATTGGAACATCAAGTACCTACCAAAAGGAAGGCTCACGAAGAAAGTTGAATTATCGACGAAGGAGCTATTTGTCAGTGCTAAGGTGTGTATTGTATTATTTTATTTTACATTATCACATCTACTGTGTTAATAGGCCAAATAATATAATTTGCCAACCAATTCTCTGCATACCCATCTTAGTCAAATGGGAAACTAGTATACTAACTAACTAACTAATATATTTAAATATTTACAGATTGCTGGTGACGACAACATAATTGCCACACAGAAAGAAAAGGCTTCATTGAAAAGCTTTAAAAAAGCAACAGATAATATTCCCGAAGATATACTTATAGATAATTTTTATTAATTATGTTAGTTATGTACCTGACATGAAACGTTAAAAACGCAATTAATTTAAGTAAAAGTAAAATCATAAATAAACAGTAAATTTGTAATAATGACTTTAAATTTTTATATTTGTAGGTGTTCCATTCAAAATGTTTTATAGTTTTGTATAAAAGAGGTATTAAGTTTATATGGAAATGTAGGGTGTTCCGGCACCTTCTAGTCTTTTTTGCATAGCATGGCTAAGATGCTATGTAAAAAAGACTAGAAGGTGCAGGAACACCCTAAACTTCCAAAAATAAAACGTTTTGAATGAACAACATCTCTCTATTTGACCCAAGAAAATATCATATTATTTCAAAATATTAACGTCTTCAGAGAAAAAGTTTTTATTCTTAAAACAATAAATACAGTTGGTTTGATATAAATTATAACAGTTATTGAGTGAAGGCGTTATTGTAGTTAAAAGAAAAAACTATTTTCTTTAATAAAAACAACAGTCATTTAGTTTGAGAATTTATAGAATTAAATAAAGAAAAACATTTTTTTTCTCAACAATACATTTTTTTATTCCAAGAATACATTTACTTATTCTAATATATTATTTATTTATTTTTAATTGCATATAATCTAAGAATAAAGCTTCCATGTATTGGTTCAAGAATAGCAAATATTCAATTAAAAAAATATTTACTTGGTATTCAAGAAAATAATGATTTAAATGGAAAAATATATATTTTTTCAAAACAAACATAACTAATCTTATTGTAAAGAAATAAAACCAAGATTATTGTGATATTAAATTTAAGAAAATATTATTTTCAGTATATATGAGTGGATCATTTTGTTGAATTTAAGAAATATGCTTTGACTGAAGTAATTTTGCTTTGTTTTAAGAAAACTGTTTTTACCGTGTAGCCCGTTCTTCCATTGGTAATAGGTAATTGTTATTTATTATTTAGTCAGGATAAACATTAATTAAAACTAATGTATAAAGTAAACGCGATTAGATACGGAAAAGTTGTTCCATTTAATTTTTTTTTGTTAAAACCACCTCCTGTTTTTGTAAATTAATGAATAGGTATGTTGTTTGTGTAGGTATGCTTTTAATTGGCTAACATTTACAACGTGACCTAACGCTCTGGACAAATATTGAAAACCCTACTCCTCAGAAATTCTGTCAAGTTACCTATATATTTTTAATTGTAGAAAGATAGATACTTAGATAGATTTATTTTTTTATTTATTTATTATTTGGACAGTCAACAAAAACATATACTAGCAAAAACAATGATACTGTTACAAACATAAGCCTAAGATAGATAGATAGATAGATAGATAGATAGATAAATTGATCTTGATGATAATTGATTGATTGATTTGATGATAATTGATGATGATGAATCTTAAATTGAGATATATCTATCAGGTAATTTAGCATGTTTATGCATGCGTGCGTGCGTGCGTGCGTGCGTGCGTGTGTGCGTGCGTGCGTGCGTGCGTGCGTGCGTGCCTGCGTGCGTGTATGCGTGCGTGCGTGCATGCGTGCGTGCGTGAATGGTCAATTAAATTTATATTATAATAATGTAATGTATAATTAAGGTATGTAATAGGGAAACAATATTAACCTACTCTGTTCTCTGCTCTCTTCTATTTTTTTACACTTATAAGTCAATACTGGGTGAATATTATTTTCTAGTTTACGATTTATAGTGTTATAAATGTAAACACTTTGACAAGGATATTGACGTCTGGCAAATTCCGTGCGAATTGAAAAGAAGTGAGCCACAATGTCATTTCTTCTTCTGGCTAGTTTAGTTGGATCAAAATGCAGAGTTTGTTGTAATGTTAGAGTCGTGTTTAACAAGTATAGTAGATAACAGACCACAGAGCCCGTAAAAATCCTCAGTAACGCCATCGAAAGTGTTTAAAATACATTATTTTTATAGCGATCTTTGAGCCCGTTCACGATTTAGTATTTTACTTTTGGTAGTCCCTCCCCACAACGGGATGCAATGTGTTATTACGGACTGTACCAAGGAAATATATATCTTTTTAAGAAGTTCACTATGCTTATGCATGACGCAGGGATTTGAAGATCCGTTAAGCTTACGTACACGTTCGATAACCAACTCAATTTGCGAATTCCATGATAATCGTTGCATTGGTCCACCAAAATGCCAAGATATTAAGTAATAGTAACCTTACGAACACAAGTGCAGTTAGAGTTTTCAAATGGATAACCTGTACACTCATGTATCATGTACATGTATCTTTATCGGATCTTTAAAACCATCGGACGGTTGAGTTTTTTTGGCTTGGAGTGTAACAAATATAATTTGTTTTGGCAGTGTTTAGAGTCAGAAGATTGGTGTTAAGCCAATCAAATACTTTAGCAAGACCTGATTCAGCTATAGCTTTCACAGTTTCCCAAGAGCAGTCAGAAAATACAAGAGCCGTGTCATGCACGTGTTTATTGAATAATGTATTGGATTATGTTCTGCATTTTGTACCTTACAAAATAAAATAAAATAAAAAAATTATTCATTATCATCTAATAACAAAGAAAATATTGTTTAAAATATATGGCTGATTTTTTGAATAGAACTAGTTACATGTACACTCACGAACACTTAACGGTTAATAATCCACCATTATTTTACTGGAGCTCTTTTCTTCGACGTTGTGAAAGCTTTTGACAAAGTTTGGTACAACGGCTTAATTTATAAGCTTTACAAATTTGGAGTGCCAGACAGACTCGTGCACATCATACGAGACTATTTGTCAAATCGCACTTTTCGTTTCCTCGTCGAAGGAACGCTCTCCGCCGCTCGTCCTATTCGCGCCGGGCGTTCCACAGGGATCCGTGTTGTCCCCAATCCTTTTTGCGCTTTACGCAAACGATATCCCCAAGACCCCACGCGTAGATCTAGCTCAATTCGCGGAAGACATCGCGCTATATTCGTCCGGCAGAGACAAAGCCGCGGTTTCCAACCGACTCCAAAAAGCCGCCAACACCCTCGGCGTTTGGTTTCGTAAATGGCGGATCGAAGTTAACCCCGAGATAAACGCCGCTGTGTTCTTTTCCCGAGGTAACGACGATCATCGCCCTCCTATCCGTTTATTTCACCGTGCAATTCCTTGGGAAAAGCAAGTGAAATATCTCGGTGTCACCCTCGATAGAAGATTGACGTTTGCGCCTCATCTTAAAATCGTCCGTAACAGGGCCGCGTTCATATTAGGCCGGCTATTCCACCTTATAGGCAAGCGGAGTAAAATGTCTCTTAGACATAAGACGACAATTTACAAAGCCTGCATTCGCCCAGTCATGACTTACGCTAGCGTAGTTTTCGCGCATACGGTGCCTTCCTATCTGTATCCCTAACAAAACCTCCAAAACCGTTTCATGCGTGGTGCCACGGGTTGCCCGTGGTACTATCGCAATGTAGATCTCCACCGTGATCTTGACCTTCCCACTATCAAAGACTTCATCAAAGACGTTCTGAAAATACCGTATGAGGCAATCAGCAATCTCTTTGCAAAATAAAAAACCATTACTTCACATTAATATTTGATTTATTTATTCGTATTTAAAGGTACTATAAGCTATTTACTGTTTCGTGCAAGTTTTAATATGTAACGAAATTGATTAGCTATACGTTAACGAAAACGAGAATTCGTATGGAATTGTAGCAACACCTTCTGGCGACCCCCCCGCCCGATCCTCTAAATGTCACTATACATTTATAGAATACACTAAAGGTCCAAGGCACGGTACTCGTAGAACAAGGGTACGAAGAACCGGTTCACGCCCAGGTACATGTCTATACCAGGTACAGACATGTACCTGGGCGCTTCTCTCCTCCTCCACGGCCCGGTCTACCAGAGCCGAGATCCGAGCCTTTAGAGGCGCCCTCTCGGCGGAGAATCTAGTAGGCACGGGGACGGGCACTAGTGAGCGATGCCGTTCCCTCTAGAAAACCTCCGAAGGTGATTCGTTTCATACGGCTTGAGGGACCCTTTACGTTCCTCGCCGCCCCCAAAAAAGCCCGGTGAAGCTGAAAATGCCGTCTGAGGCAATCAGCAATCTCTCTCCAAAAAAAAAACCTTCTGGCGGCAAGCGAGGTACAATTACAATTGCAATTTTTCCCATTTCGTTTTCGTTAACACGATCGACGCGCCGGGTGATTAAAACTGGCACTTGGCACTTTGACCTTTGCAAATGGGAATTTGTGTGATTAACGTATACCTACAACTTGCGTCACGAGATAAACAGGTTAGGAGGCTTAGATAAAATAAAACAATGTTTCTTCAATGACAGTGAATTTGTATTTAAATTATAGTGCGAAACGAAATTGATACAGTAAAATCTTTAATTTTAATTACTTTTTAAATTGAAATAACTGAAAAGAACAATGAAACTGGTATTTTTTACATTGAACACGAAGTTATAAAATGTTGGCACTTAGCTAATTCAAGCGATTACTTTTATTTTATGCGTAATTATGTTGCGTCAAAAGTTTGTGTTTACGAGCGGACTGCGCCTACAGCGCAGGGCGCCTCCGCTTCGTATGAATTGATGATAGGTGGAGCAGTAAAAAAGGCGACGCTTTTATTTTAATAATGTTGCCATAACTTTCAAATACTACGACGTTAGTAGAATTAAGGAGGAAGAGGGTACATGAGCTATTTAGTGAAGGTGCCTTTAATAATGTAGTAAGCAGTAATTGCAAAATGTTTGAATAGCTATACAGTACCTATTAACCTTTTTTCTTATTAATAATTATTTTGTTATTATGTTAATATTAAATTGTCTTGTTTATTTACTTCACAAGACTATTGATCGTGATTTATTTAAAGCTAAAATAAGCCGCAATAAAAGCAAAAAAGTATTAAGAATACATAATAATAATTTTAAGACATGTAAAGCAACAACAATTACCACAAACGCTATTAATATATAAACAAGGGTATTAAAGCTATAATTTTTTTTCTTCAAAATAATATTAATGATAATCATAACATTTACATTGAATTTAATAGGGCATTGGTTGAATTCAAGTTTTAATTTATTTTTTAAATTTAAAGTTCTAAAAATTTATTCAAATTCGGGATTAATTTTTATATACTTAATTTTTTTATGCATGTCGTGATTTCATGTAAACTAAAGCCAATTTTAAGGTTTTGTTATTTATGAATGTTTTGTAAGAAAACAATTAGGTACATTTTTAACTGACTTCAAAAAAGGTCTTCCTTTTTAACCGACTTAAAAAAAAGAAGGAGGTTATCAATTCGGCTGTTTTTTTTTTGAAGGTTATCAATTCGGTTGTATGTTTTTTTATGTTAGTTACCTCAGAACTCCGTCATTTATACACCGATTTGAAAAATTCTTTTTTTATTTGAAAGAATATACTTCCAGATTGGTCCCATTTTTATCAAAATCCAGTTCTGACGATGGAATCCTTAATTGAGGGGACTCCTCAAATATTGTAGGCATACCTATAGCGATTTTGGTATTTTCAGCAATAAGTCAAGCATTTGCATTCAGAAAGTATCATTTGATGAAGTGTAACTGATGATAACCAGAACTCCTCAATGATAAGTATTTCACGGGTGGCGATAACATATTGCGATTAAGATAGTTAGCAACTATGACGAAGCAAAAGAAGGCAGGCATCGGAACTCAGTTCTGATGATGGAATCCTTGAGGAATTGAGTGAATTCTTCAAATATTGTAGACATACCTACTTATAGCGATTTTGGTATTTTCAGCCACTCCGGCTATAAATCCTTCCGAACTAATATTGTAAATGCGAAAGCTTGTTAGTTTGTTTGTCCGTCTCCTTCTGTTGCCTGGAAAATACCGCTTTAAGCGATAAGGTCGCCTTTGTGCACAACAAATGTAAGACTTTTCGTGTATTTGATGTTTCCGTGTGCAATAAAGAGTCTATCTTTCTATCTACACTGATGGAATTTGAAATGAAAAAAATTGCACTAAAAAGTAAAAAATAATTGCGTAATTCAGTTTGTTAAATTTACTTGCAATTAACTTATATTATACTCAATCTTATATTCTTTCTTAGGAAAATATATAGGTACATTATTATTGTTATTGTTTGAGTTGGTGCCAGGCAAGGTAACTTTGACATTAACATTTAACGACATACTATAATATAATCATAATTGTACATTCAAACTTACGCATGAAATTTTGACTACAGATGCGGACTGGCACCGACTTCAAAAATTTCGTTGGCTGGCACCGGCTCCAAAAATAACAATAGTAAGTAAGTAAGTAAGTAATAAGTAAGTTGTATGTAAGTAAGTAAGTAATAAGTAAGTTGTAAGTAAGTAAACAATAATTGTACCTATGTATATATTTTCCTAAGAAAGAATATAAGATTGAGTATAATATGAGTTAATTGCAAGTAAATTTAACAAACTGAATTACGCAATTATTTTTTACTTTTTAGTGCAATTTTTTCAGTCTAATTTTTTGGAGTCGGTTTTATTTTTGTTAATATTTTTCTAACTTGTTATTTCAAAAGGATTATTAGAACCTTTATTAGAACCATTATTAAAACCGAATATCTATATCTAATAAAACCTTGCTTTTCACATTGATTTGTAAATCAATAATTTACTATAAACATCACGATGATTAAAATTGAACTTTATTAAGTGGAAGAAGAGAAGGGGGCAACTGTGCTAAATTATTATACATCACTAAGCACATTTTAAGTATTTCTACCCAAATTGATTACAAATTATAATATGAAAAAAAAAACAAAAAAAAAATAGTTTAGTAACACTGTTAGTAACACAGTAACACTGTTGTTATTTAGTTTCAAAAAAGTTTATGTTTTTGCAAAACTGATAGAACATATAATTAGAGATATAGATTGTTACTTGAAGTAACAATGATAGATAAAATTTCAAATAACAGAATTTTGCGTCAACACCTTCTTTAATAAATGTTTGTGTTAGGCCACACAATGAGCCCACAGTCATATCATGATAAACGCAACGCACTATATCTATCTCTATCGCTGCAGGGTTACATAGTGTTGAAAGTAAAGCAGCGTCGTGTGGCAACACCTATGCAGATGCGGTCGGTAAAGCAGTACCAAACAAACATAAGTGCGGAGCCGGGTGTTTCTGTGACCTGTATATAGAACTGTCAAAATATAATTTAACCTCACATGTTATAGTGACATATAGACTGCAGTAGAACTGTATATTATCGTATGTGTGTAAAAGAAAAAAATAAATGTGGCGGTGACGGACATTCAAATATGTGATATTAGTGTTTATTATCGGCTAAGACAGGTAAGTCTTTCGTTATGGTCGTACGAATTATTTTTGGCACGCCAATATTTTTTTTAATGCTTTTATTACGGTGCGTAATATTTTGAACAGCATCTTTTTATTTATATTTTCTGTAGGCGGCGCCGGCGTCTTTGGAGCTTCTCTTTTAATATTAATAAGACGTACCTATGTATATTTTTCTGTTATAACTGACCTGTATATTTTTATACAGTTACTATATTTGTTTTAAAAAGTTTATCACAAGCATTCACGAAAAATAACTGGTTGAAAATTTAATTTAAAAAAAGAAAATAATGCAACTTCTCTTCTTCTGCATACAAAAGCAGAAACTGTAAATCAAATTAAAAATTTATTTAAGTATCTCCATTTGGAGATTATGAATGACTCGCGTCTAATTTAATTTAATAAATTAATAAAATGTTTTCTCCATAAAAAGATACTTACTTATAGAGATCTTTTTACATAGGATGTTCCACAACTATAAAAGGAACGAAGAAATCTGTTAGTACTTACTAGGTAGGTACTATAGGTGCATAATTTTTATCTATACTAATATTATAAAGAGGAAAGCTTTGTATTTTCGTATGTATGTATGTATGTTTGCAACAAATTAACTCAAAAACTACTGGACCGATTTAAAAAAATCTTTCACCATTAAAATGCTACATTAGCGCTGAGTAACATAGACTATATTAAAAAAAAGAAATGCGGTACAAAGTCCGCCGGTTCAGCTAGTAATTCATAATTTTAGCATACGTAGTACCTAGGTAAAATTATTTAAAAAAAGATAAGGTAGTCGCTAGGTATAATTGATTTAAAACAATATCATGATAGGTAGGTAATTTCATTCTCATAAATTCTTAAATTATTAAAAGCGAAACTAATTTTCGGTTTCTTTATAGAAAATAGTAATGGAATTCATAAATGGTAGCCCTGAAGCCCTTAACATCGTGAACGGCTAACGAAGTAAAAGCTACCCACCTTTAGGCTCGATTATTATACAAACCTATTGTTCTAGGGCTGCCTGCTATAATAATATTATACGAAAATATAGGTTAATAATAAATATAAGTGAGTTTGACTCATTTAGGTATTTATTTCTACACTCACTCTATGATATACTTACTAGCAGTTTACTCGCGACTTCGTCCGCGTGGATTTAAGATTTAAAAATAAACTCTTTTTTTAAATAAAATAAAGCCTATGTTGAGTAATGTAGCAACCGAGACTCCTTGCTCGGGCATGCTTACTGGCAGTCGCCGTGGCCTGCATTAAAACGTAGTTGAAGAAGAAAAAAGAACGAATAGGTACTTGATTGTTGTTATATTCCTTAAATCAATACACGTAATTGAGATAATAAGGCGTTATTTATTATATAAAACCCCGTTACCTTAAGTGACGATCCATCGGATTGTCACAGTAACATGGCAAGGAGGCAAGGGATGCAGCATTCTATCAGTGAAAGAATTTTTGGATTTTTGCCAGTATTTTCAGATATTAGCCCCGACATACAAACAAATTCACAAACGTTAGGTACCTATTTATTAATGAACTAGCACTTGTCGCACGAGTTCTTCCAAGTTGATTTAGTATTTTCAAAATCAATTATTTTTTATCGGAATAAAATGTAGCCTAGGTGTTATCCGCAAGGAATGTAGCATTATATTCGTGAAATAATTTTTGAAATTGAACCCGTAGTTCCAGAGATTACCCTCCGCAAACAAACAAACAAACAAACCTCTTTCCTAATAGTATAGATAATAATATAATATTAATTATCATATAACAACAAAAAGATATAACATAAAAGTATAAAAGATAAGTGTACTACCTACCTATAATAAGTGTACAAGTTTATTTCTTTTAATTTTTATCGCAAAACGTGCATTGAATTGACCGTAACAACCCATACGACAACACAACACGTAACTACCGTATCGAGTTAATTGCTACCTTAGTACCTATCTACCCATTACCAACTGTGGACAAGTAAAATTATATTGTGAAGGATCACAATATAATTTTACTTTTCCACAGTTGTTTAACTTTGTATATAGCAATCCATGAGAAGTGTCAAAACTAAGAATAAGATTTTTCTGACAAAAAATTTAAATTTAAAGAACCAAATTAGCATTTTGCTAAATTAAAAAAGCAAGAATCTTGTTTTTTATGTATTTATAGGAAGATTCTATTCTTTCTTTATATTTTTTGCGGACTCATTGCAAGAATAAACTATTGTTGTTGTTATTGTGTTGTTGTTATTGTATATATGTTTAATTTGTGTCGTAACTTTTTTATACTTTGTTTGTTTCTTTTGTGCACACTTTTTCTACCTTTCTTTGTGTCTTCTCCTTCTACGGGCCTGCTGGAAGAAATTTCAATGTGAAATAAGCAGCGCCCTTGTACTTGTCCATTCTTAGTATGTTCTCCCTTCTTATTCGTTTGTGTGTACATAAATTATAAATAAATAAATAAATAAATAATAATAAATATAATAAATAATAAAAAAAAATGATTACGTCAAACATGGTATAAAAGTTTTGATAATAAATTGACATGTTCTCATGTTCAGCCATTTTCAAAATAGCATGCAAATCATTAATAAAACTATGCAACAAAACGACTAATTTCACATGATCACATTATATTAAATTATTTAATCACATTCATTACAATTAATAAAATACAAATTTACTTTTTCTTTCTGAACAACCGATATTCTAAAGTTTTATATTTATTAGGAATTTTATTAAAAACATTGCACGCACTTATCTAAACAGTTTCTTCTGTAGGTAGGTACTTGTCCGATTTAGGAATAACGTTTAATGTTAATTTATGTGGATCTCTAAGTTGTATTGCGTTTAGGCAACCACTAGCTTTCTTAAAATGCAGGTTCTTTTTTCAAAGTTACAAACTTCTAAAACGTACAATAAAGGCAGCGGCAATAAACCAAGACTCTCACATGATTTGTCAGGCGGGATTCCGCAAATCGTTCCAGTCTGTGCGTACACGTAGGTAGGTGACGCGTGAAAAGACATATTTAATTTAGAATTATTATTATGTTCAGTACGCAACATTATTTCTTGATATTGTTTATATACACATATAAATAATAAACAACTTAATAAAATGCGAGCTGTGCAGACGGCGGGCATCGCGTCTAGCCGTGATGCGTCATCCCAGCCCCCCAACCGCCTAACACTCTCGCTTTCGATCGCTTTGAAAGCGAGGCCCTCGCCTTGCTTTCTAATATAATATCGAAATATAATATCGAATAATATCGAAAACTATAGCCTATAGCTTTCGATATTACTTTCATATTGCTTTCGAAATGACTAGATGACGCCTCCTCCTCGCCTCGCCTTCAAAGCGATCGAAAGCGAGAGAGTTAGGCGGTCGACCCCCTGGTTACTCCCTCGTTCCCCGGCATTCGCCACGCGACAACCCTCCATCTCTCACATGGGACTTACCTAGTAGGCATTCTAAGATAATTATCTGTTACAGGAAGACAGAAGCTCTTTTGTAACATATTAGTAACCTAATAACAGACTTTGTCAAAATATGTAATAAAAAATTATGTAAGAAAGAATTGTAAAAAAAATATTAACAACAAAGAGCTTTGACATTCAATTTACTTAAATTAGGTACCTATTTGCGCAGCCACGATGCGTCACCCCGGAGTCCCCCGACATTCGGTCCGCGACAACGCGAAGCCAACTCTCCTACCTACGCAGAACATTAGTTACGCCGGCCGCTAGCGTCATAGAAGCTGTTTTTACAGTTGTAAGTTTGTTTAAAACGCAAAGTTATAATTTATTCCATACGAATCCTTCTTCGTATTGGCTACTTACGTGATATTGGCGGAATGGGGATGCAAATTGTCAAATAGTTCATTCTAGAGAGCGTCAAGTGTTTGTTACACACCAGCTGTCAATCTCCATACAAATTATTGTAATTTAATAGGATTCCTTAACTTTATTAAATAACGGGTCGACGTGTGGCCTTTGGATATAAAGAAATAGTTTCACATAAATTTCCTCCAAATTCTACACTAAGGAAAAATGGGAAAGAGCTTTAAGAAGAAGAAACTTTAAAGCAACAGACTATAATATGTTGTAATAAAAACGAAATATCCAGTTGTAACATTTATTTATACATTTTAAAACTTGTTGTAAGTAACAGGTTTTCTACTTCGGCGTAAATTTTTGAAGAAATCAGCGGTGCCAACACAATTTTCCTGGAATAGCACAGCAGAACCACTGTAATACTATCTACAGTAGTGTAACTCGGCCATATCTTTGAAATAAATGCCTACAGCCGCGCGGTATGTAAACACGCGATAAGGCTGGGCGTATTTTTTTTTTTTTTTCAATTTGCTGATTGCCTCAGACGGCATTTTCAGCTTCACCGGGCTTTTTTGGGGGCGGCGAGGAACGTAAAGGGTCCCTCAAGCCGTGTGAAACGAATCACCTTCGGAGCTTTTCTAGAGGGAACGGCTAGGCGCACTAGTGCGCGTCCCCGTGCCCTACTAGATTCTCCGAAGGGTTCGGATCGGATCGGTGGGCTGGGCGTAGGTATATTTTCTTTGGCTGGGCTGCCCACCTACAGTATTTTAATTACATCTGCCTACTTTGAGTTTCTATCTGGTTTTGTAAATGTATTTTGTGATTGTAAATATGATCCCTCTTATTCCTAAAAACTATTTAAGCATTATTACGTTAAATATTGTTTTGTCAACGTCACACAAACGTCATTTTGAATTTGAGAAAAAGAGACAAAACAATGATGATTAACTAAATAAATGAATAAGGGGGTATATTTTTATTTAAACTAATAAATTACGTCGTGAATGAAATAGGAAGTGTTCTATAAAAAAATGTTGTTTTTTGATTAAGTTTAAAAAATTAAAATCAATAGTGCTTCCAAAAACCTACAACCCGGAGGTTTTAACACGAGCGTATCTACTGTATAATAAACGAATCGCCTATAACTAGCCGTTCACTCGTGTATCATTTTCCTGTTCACTTTATTTATTAATCCAGGCATTTTTTCGGAGCTAAAAACGAAATACTTATCCATTAAAAAAGATTCAAATTACGTATGTACCTACTAGTAAGTACATAAAAAAAACATTTTATGGTCTTACTTAAGTACCTTTCAGAGTTTCCAGGTAATCTAAATAATGTTTTAACTAGGTGCGTTATTGACGAATTCATGCAACCAAAAACAGCACAATATATTCTACTATTGATCCTTGCCAATCTTGGCATAACTTATTTTAAACAAAACAATCGCACGCTTACTGTTTAAAAAACAACACACCGTCCGTTCGTCACTGCGGCACATTCGCGGCCTGTTGCATGCCGAGCGCATGCCGAGACCCGAGCGCGTAGGTTAGCTCGCGCTTCGTCCGTTTGTATGAAGTTACACTACTGTAGATATTATTACCGTGGCAGAACCTTCGACTTCAGCCCGAACAGAGCGATTGGAAAGACAAGAATGCTATTTGGTCTACTTTTGATGCTATCAAAATTGCAGTTTTTGTCATAAGCCTCCAATCTGTAACAGAAATAAAATGTTTAACTTCTTTACATTTGAATTATTTTGAGGTAATTTTAGTTTTCTAATAAATTGTTAGTTCGTCTGTAAGGTGAAAAAAACATCATATTTTACTACTTTTCATTACTGAATTGTGTGATTTATTTAATTTAAATAGTTGTAGTAATCTAGAAGCGTGAAATAGGCGTGAAACTTATATCAAAACTTACCTTTCTATCAGACCAGCTTTCTTTCCTTGACGCGAAGTAGGTACCTACGTACTCCTTTTTTCAATTCTTCTTTCAGATCTGCGATTCGCCAGGTAGAATACATTGCTTAAAACTTTGTTTGCACCACAAAAGGACACTATATACTTATAGCAAAAAAACGTAAGAAAAACAAGCCGACTTTATATTTGACAAGTAACAAACACACAGCGCCCTCTGTGTAAAAGTTTTGCGTTTTCTTCCCCAATAAATAAAAGAAGGAGAAGAATTTAATTTGCAACGTAACATAGATAGATATGTATGGTAACATCCCAACTAACACAAACTTGTGGCATACAGGGTCCATAGCGTATAAAATTGTAACTGGTGACAAAGGCAAGGTCTATAGCGCTCTATAGAACCCTAAAGCAGCAGATATGGCGCTAAGTGGGCACATCGCATAATAGGTCTATAGCATATTCGATTGTGCCTCGAGATGAAAATTGCAGCTTCTTTGCAACCTGAACAATGAATGACTGAGTGAACGAATTCGTCTTTGTTATTATGCATTCAATTCGATCAGTTCTCAGTTCAAATATAGTATTGGGATTTTTATGTGATCAATTATTTTAATTAATGTAAGAATATTTATTTCAAATATTTATTATATTCATAATTGCATTATGTGCATCTTAGAGAAGTGGAAACATCATTTTACCGCCAAATATGTATACGTTTTCTTTCAATGTTTTTGCGCGCCATTGATTTAATGACAATTTCCATTAATATGTGTGTAAATAGAATCATCTTTTGACAAAATCTATATTAATATTAACTAAATTTTGAAAAATGAAGTGGTTTATCATCTCGTATTGTTCATAATTTGCTAGATACATTGTAAATGTATTCTATCAGTCGGTAACTATTGCACAGTTGCACAATTATGAAAATAAACAGTCGGCTTTATCAAATGCCATAATGAAAAAATGGCGACATCGAGATGTGTTTGTTGGTTCCAATTTTCACCTGTTTGATACCTCTCTGCGGGTCAAAGTGATAAAAATCACTGTTTTACCGTCATAAAGTCTAATCTGGGAACATATGAGTGATTCATTATCATCATCATCAGCTCATTTTATGTCCCCACTGCTGGGGCACGAGCCTTCCCTATGGATGGATAGGGAGAACGGGCCATAAGTCCAAAACACGCTGACCCAGTGCGGATTGGCGGTTGTTAACGACTGCTAATGCAGCCGGGACCAACGGTTTTACGTGCCTTCCGAAGCACGGAGGAGCTCGATATGATAAATTTTTGGTTACCCATCCGATGACCGGCCTTTGCGACGCGCGGACGGGCGCGTTAACCACTGCGCCATCGAGCTCCTCCTGCGCGTAAATTATGACACTCTTATAGCATTAAAAAAGGTATCAAAATTAACTACTGTGTAACTTTAAGTGACATTATCGATAATGTGCCACTTAAACTTTAACTAAGCTCTACCATAGTAGAATGAAACAAGTAGGTCATCTTCATACATACGCACCGAGCGCGGCTTGTATGTGAGCGCAGCCGAACCAACCCGTCCGTACGCATCGTCGCACGCACACACTGACAAAGTTTATTGCTGCTAATGCTGCGCCAGTCGCGACTGAGCCGTACATAATGCCGCGCGCGCCTGCGTGTTTCGTCGCTGTGCCGGCGCCGCTGCCGCTCGCACGTAGATTATAATTTGTTAAACGTAGGTCGAGGTCAACGATGGTTACAAAAAAAAACAAGAGATATTGCAGTGTTTATGGATGTCTTAATAGCAGCTTGTCCATCCAGAATTTTCTTTCTTTACTTTACCTACCGAACAAGAACGGTGAGTTGAGTACCTCCTGCCTAACCTAATTACAGTTATTTATTACCGAAAGAATTAAGTTCTGCTCCAGATTTCGTGGATTAGAGAGGTAAATACATGTACCTACAGATTTGTAAGTTTAGTTTGACGACCTCCTTGGTCGAGTGGCTTGCACACCGGTTTTCATGGTGTCGCTATCTCTGAGGTCCCGGGTTCGATCCCCGGTCGGATCAATTTAGAAATACCTGTTTTTCTAAATTGTTTCGGGTCTGGTTGTTTCCTATGTATAATAAGTATGTATGTAAGTATATTATGTATGTTTATCCGTTGTCTAGTTTACCATATAGCGTGTTTCTTAAGGAAGCTTTTCTTGGGGCTAGATAATTGGTGTGAGTGTGGGAAACATTTATTATTATTATTATTTATTAGATTACACGGTATACCCTACCGCGAAAACAAGGGACTAATTAGGAACAGTCAGACAAAACACTTTGGACTTTGTACCGCTCTTATGTTGTGGGCATAAGTACTAATATCGAACTGCAAGTGTTTACCGTGATGTGCTGTTGACCGTATCTACTTACCTATTGTAAGTTGTTGTGTTGTACAGTTGACAAACTACGTTTAGGTAGATCGGGGGTTCTCTGAAATCCATGAATTCATATTTCTAAGTATGTTCTTATATGTAGATACCTACCTCATTCTAATTAAAAGCGACAGCCCTACAAGTTTAGGTGATTATCGCTTGCTCGGGGGCCGAGTCGACCTACTTGTTTCATTCTACTATGGCTCTACAGAGGAATCTGTGTTAGAGTATTTTTGTCTAACTAATGAATATATTCAAAAATATACTTAACACTCTTTTGAAAAATATAGGTTGCCAATTTTTATATAAAAAATATATTTTTGTAAAAGTATGTTTTCTCTAGTATCCGGCCGTCGCAATCTAGTGCCCGGCCACTTTATGCCTAATCTCCGGCCACCCTAATAGAAACTTAGAGACCGGATACTAGGTACTAACGCAACTTAATGGCTAATAGGCTCTCAGATAGTTGAAATGTTATTTTTGAAAGTTCACACAATTTATTACTAATTCTTAACTAGTTATGTTCTCGCACTTTACTCAAGATTTATGCGAAATAGGTAATACTATGGGATTATTAAATAAAATGTCAGTATTGGTTCTATCTTTTTTATAAAAAGGGCTAAGTTATAAATCAGATTTATAAAAAAAAACAGCAATCAATATATTGCTCTTCAAGTGTTCAATCAGTGCAAATTTTTAGTATAATTAACCATGCGGTGCAGGATGCGGCTTTGTCACAATACAATAATATACGTTAGTACATGAGTACTAATGCTACTAAAATAAAGATAATAATGATGAAAATGGTTTTCGCGTTTTGTATGTAAGCATACACGCTGCGATAACAGATTATTTTAAGTATAGATAGTGGCCGGAGACTGGTGCTGCAGTAAGGGCCGGTTTACTAGGCAATACTACCAATAGTCCGGCCTCCATATTCTCATACAAGATCTTTTACCTACCTATAGTATTTAGTACAGCTTATTTTACAGTACAGCGGCCGAAGACTGGACATGAGGTTAACTCGAATTTAAGTGAGACATTAAGTAATGTTTATAAGTATAAAATTATACTTTACGGCATACTCACTAGACAATAAAATACAATAAATCAGCTCAACTCTCACACCCAGTAGGGCGACCAAGGTAGGCCATACTAAAAGTAGCCTATTTATGGTCCAGTCCACCGGCCCTCGATTTTTTTAATTACGGTGCTAAGTAACGCATATTTTACTCGTAAATCCAATAAATAGACATATACATGTCCCATAAAACACAAACTTATTTAACATAACTTTAAAAAGAACTAGAACTCACCATTCAAAAACACCTCTCCACTATTTTTTTTTTTTACTGTGGGGTGTGGTTGATGACACGTGTGCACTAACCTCCGTTTTCGAATGCGTACTAAAACTCCGCTGATAACTTACAGCAGATGTCACTGCGTCTTAGTTGTAGGTAATCAAAAGTAGTTTTAAAAAACATCGGATTTAGGGTCGAAATCATAAAAGAATGTCTAATATCTTTAAAAATATTGTCGCGTGCACGGACATTGCAGGTGATTCGAAGTATCGAAATCCTTCAAATAGTCAGTTATGAAGCCGTGGTCGTGGGGTTATACAATAAAATATGAAAAATACTTAGAACAAAGGAAAAGAATGGGTGCTAATTCATGGTAGGTACTGGTATTGCCCTCAGAACAATAATTTATTATTCTGAGGTATTGCCTATTTGTCATTTTGTCAATGTGTCATTGTGTCTTCTGTCAGTTGGTGACAAGTGTCACTAGCATTCAAACAGTAAAAATAATTGAAAAATCGAAGCAAGTTGAATTCTCTATAAACAATCTATTGATATTCACTTTTTTCTAATCTATTGATTTCCATGTTCTACACATTCTGAGATTTTACCGACTTATTCATTCTCGATTACCCAACCTTAAATCGATTATTTAGTTTCATAACTAAATTTTAATTTTTTCGCTTCCTAGATTGTAATTTAGTACTGTACTTATTTTGTTTCATTAGAAACTGAGTTCCATTAGAAAAATATAACAATTTTTTTAACACACATTTGAACTAGTTATCTGCTGGGCCCACGACTCCCCATCTTCTATTGTAAATACACTCCCTTAAAGACTTTTTTGGAAAGATATTGCTGTTGGCTGCTGATTGCCTTAACAGACACTACAAGTATTTTTCTCTTTTGTTTCCAAGAGGCACTGCCATACAAATTATCGTATTCGTTAACGTAATCGAATGGTGTATTAAAACATGCACTCGTGGTGGAAGGTGATAGGAATTGTGGTACGTCCACCTGTTCATCTACCACCACCTTCCTGACTCCGTCGCCCTAACTATTATATCGCTAGCATCGTTTGTTTTGCTCCTCAGTAGATTAGGATTCTGAATGAACTGAGCTTTCATGTTCAGCTTAATTATCACTTACCATCAGGTAGGTCAATTAAGGCCAAACGCAACACTTCACCATCATAAAATTATTTTGACAACAATCATAGAAAAAAAAAACACATGTTGAAAAAATTTCCACGAGCAGCATTTTTTTCAACATTTGTGTTTTTGTAATTTGTTCGCAACAAAATTTGCGTAAAAAATTATTTGAACATTTTATAACCTTCTTAGAGATATATCGAAAATACACACGAGCAGCGGCCAGCAATGTTTGTATGAAAAACCCTATCTGTCGTGTTTAGCGGTCAGCAATGTAAGTTTGAAAATCCTGGCTATATAAAAATGTAATGAACTTTTTACTCTAAAACATGGCAAACAAAATGAAACTATTAAAAAAAATATTTAAATTTGGAACTGGCTGTAAATAAAAAACAATTCTTGTTTAAAAAAAGAAACAAATTAATGTATTGGTGCAAGTGCGTGATGCGTGCAAAAAGTTCTTCTACTCCATCAACTGAGTCGCTTAGAATCAAAGGCGGCCATCTCTTTTTTTATCACTTCTGAGATAATAATGCAAAAATATCAATAATTTTAAATTCAACTGCTTTTTTTGACATGCTTATCATAATCAAATAGGGCCATGTTTCTTGCAAATCCCATAGTAAATTAACGTTTAGATTCAAAGACGGCCTTTTTCCGTGTGGTTCGAAGCAAAAATGGCGTTAGTGCGCGCTCAACCAATCACAGCAGTGAATTCGGCGTCAAAAACGGCAATCTTTGGAAAACTGAGTGGTCATTTTCATTTGTTGGTATCAAAATCGGCCTTACATTTTAGGATCAAATAACGTGACTGTTTTATTATTTCTGCCAATAAAAGTGTGATAAAACTGATTATGAATCTAAATTGCTATCGTTATTAGTCACTATGCACTCGAAAATATTGCTAATACTTTTTAAAACGTTTTTATTACTTTACCAAAAATGGTTAAAAGTGAGATGAGATCAATATGTAATGAAGTCTATCAATAGTTAAGGCCAAGGCTTGTGTAGTGTAATATTATTATTAATATTTTATTATTTCGAGATTTTATTTCATTATATCTTTTATCATCAATAACCCACCATAGTCACACTGCTGGGCTTAGGCCTTCCCACATAAACAAAGGCACATAAGGAAAAGGAGCTAAGTAGAACCCACCACGCTGGCCCAATGCAGGTTTTTCTATCTTTATAGCTAAAGCGCTATTTCGCATGCGCAAAGTTGTTCAGCCATTTGACGCTTTTTACCGACGGAGTGCAGATTCTGTGTAAGTATAAAATTATTTATTTGTCATAATTGGTCATAAAGTAAAAGTGAAATCTGCCGGTATATCATCACCGCACTAGAATCGCTTCATCCACAAATTTCAAACAACGAACAATGCCTACATAGATAATTTTAAAATTATGATGTACAAATATTCCTATTCATAAATAAAGCGTCGATGGCGGTGCTGGTTTTGCAATAATATATAAATTTTTCACCTTTTTATATATAAAACAAATTGCAATTGCACGGTAGAGGTCTTCACTCCACCTCATGTTAAGACAACTAGTGCAGCGTGAAAACAACGCAGCATCAGTCACACTCACCCTGCCGGCCCGAATGCCACTACACATTTACAGAATACACTAAACATGCAGATTAAAATCCTTCCTAGGTGTAAACGCCTTAGGACGGGAGTAAGTTCATATGCGGAGGCAGTAGAAGGCAGGCCCGATTAACCATCGGTGCCTTGACAGGGCACTATGCCACAAAACAAATGCTCCACAGAATGCATCTATCAACAAATAACTTGTGTAGGGCATGTGGAGAGGAAACGGAGTCAATGCAGCACCTACTGTGTGACTGCGACTCTCTGGCTAGGAAAAGAATGGGACTCCTGGGGTCGGCTTTTCGAGACCGGAGGACTCCAGGCTCTTCGCTCTTAAGGACGTGGCCAAACTTATGGCATCTATCTTTACAGAGGATGAAGAGTGAAAGGACGGGGTTGCACAAAAGATCCCGATGGGTCAAAGTGCTACTGCAAGAGGGAAACCTCAGCAGGCCCCACTAAGATAAGATAAGATAAGAAACATGCACATTAGCTTAGGCCCAAGACAACGTACTTGTAGAACAAAGGTACGACGAGCCGGTTCACACGCGCTCAATACCAGGTACAGACATGTACTACCTGGGCCGCTTCACCCCACCACCACGGCCCGGTCAATCCGAGCCGAGGTCCGAACGTTTAGAGGCGCCCTCGGGTTGTTCCGCTCCCCGATCCGATCCGAACGCTACGGATTATCTAGTAGGGCACGGGGACACGCACTAGTGCGTGATGCCGTTCCCTCTAGAAAACCTCCTAAGGTGAATCGTTTCACACGGTTTGAGGAACCCTTTAAGTTTCTCGTCGCCCCCAAAAAGCCCGGTGAAGCTGAAAATGCAGTTTGAAGTAATCAGCAAATTCTCTCAAAAATAACACCCTGCCGGCCCACAAGGTGCCTCTTGACGTTACGTTCGAAGGACCCCATGTCATAGGAAGGCGAGAAAACTTGTGCTGGTAGACTTTTCCATCTTTCAAAAGTGCGACAATTGAACGATACTAGGACACACACTCGTATTGTTGTAATTCCGTTTGTACATATATACAATATTAAATAAAATTAAAAATAAGATCAAACCTTTACCCACCACGCTTGACTTATACGAGTTGGAATGTTTAACGAGTGCCAGATTATGATATTTTCCGAAAAATCGAGTAACTCGAGATTTCTTAGATTGGTCACCCATGCGATCACCCAGCATTGTAAAAGTTGCCTCGCTTAGTAAAAAACTAACGCTTCATTGAGCTCCTCCGCTAGATAGATAGATAGATAATACATATTGTCTCGTCCTTCTCCCTCAAAGGGGTAGGCAGAGCATAAACATCAGCAATTTAGAGTAAACTCGTCGTTAGTGACCTCGACGTCACATTAAGCATAAAAAAGTAGGGCTCCGAGGTCCACCTCCGACCTCCACCTCTATTCCAATAAATAACATCAGTGATAGGTTGCTAGCCGATCCTGATGTGCGAGCATCTTGGAACCCCTTGAAAACAATAATAAAATTGTTAAAAGCAAAAATTTAAAAAAATCAAAAATATAGCCTATATAATTATGTGGCTGGGTTCTTGGCGGGAAAAGCTAAGGGTCATGTCTGCGGTTTTGTTTTATTTTCTAAAATTTGTGTTATGTCGAATATTAATGTGAAATAATGGTGGAATTAATATTCATAGTGTGCATGAGTGTTGGCAAATGAAACAAAACAGTGCAACGTCACTTTTCAAATTAATTCCTCACTTCTCATTTCTATTATCATTCATAATCATCATACAGAAAGGAAATATTGTTTATTTATGTATTACTTGTAAGAAAAATTACTATGACATTGGCTAAATGTGCTAATCGCACGAAGCTATAAACTAAAGGAGAAAAAAAATGTGGCATGTCTGTGTGCTGTAGCAGTGCAAAAAGGGTCGTAGCTCAGCTTCGATCAATTATGTACCTACTAGATGATGGATCCGGAACCAAAATGCATCTCGTGTTGCCCTATTTGCTCATACCTACACATTTGAATTTCGATTAACAAAATCTGAAAAATCTTTGGATAGCATTAACAACTTTAAGCCTACTGTGACCCTTGTATCTTAAGTATAAGAATTAAATCAAAGTTGTATTTAATATGTACTGTCATCGCCACTAACGTCTTTGTGGCTCCGTGGCCCCAAAGTCGCGTACCGTTTTACAAGCGCTCATCGGGAAATAGGACATAATTGATCGGTGTAAATCAGAGATACATTTGCCCGGGAGCAAAACGCTGATTTCAAATTTTCAGCAACAACCACTATGGCTAGATCGTACACTGTTTTAATAATTATCTGTTAGTGGACTCATGCCAGTGGAAAAGATAAGAGATTATCTTAGTTTACCATTCTGATAAGTGTGTGTGATATGACGCGTCGTAGGTACGAACGTTTGCACGTCAACCTATTCAAAACTGTGAAATTACTTCAATACATTTTCAACCATATTACAAAAGCATAAAGTTCAAAGTATATTGAGGAACAATGCCGTCAATTAACAGACTGACTTCACCTCTTATCAGGCCGGCTGGAGTGATAATAGCAAACCCAATTAATACCTATGTAATTTCTCATTTCTGATATCAATGAATGCTAGCTATTTGAAATTTGCATCTATATTCTTAACTAGCTAACTAGTTGATTCGGCGGATTTCGTACCGCATTACTTTTTTTTAATTATATAGCCTATGTTACTCAGCGCTAATGTAGCATTCTAATGGTGAAAGAATTTTTTAAATCGGTCCAGTAGTTTTTGAGTTTATTTGTTGCAAACATACATACATACATACATACATACTTACACATTTACATAGGTACATACAGAAATACAAAGGTTTCCTCTTTATAATATTAGTATAGGTGTCTCTCGGCAAACGTCATGTTTCGGTTGTCATCGGATTTCTATCAGGTTGTAGAGTATTAAGGGTACGCCGACCAAAAAAGCCAAAAGTGTAGTCACGGTTAAGTTGATATATGATGAAAAAACTATCGCATTAGATAAACAAATAGTAGATTGTGCACCAAGAGCATAAAACGAGATATTTTACCAGAGACATGCATAAGCCACCCGAGCCAGTACGGCGAGGGTGGATAGTCACGTCGAGGGTAAAATGGGTTTTATACTCGAGCTTTCTGCACTCTGCTTTTCACTTCGATTGCAAGGAAATAAAACAAGGATTAAGCTTAAACAAGAAAATTTAATAAATTTTTTTAATATTTTTTTTTAATTTTCTACTATGTGACGTTTGACTATGGTCTGAGCCGTAATGCCAATTAAGTTATTATAAGACTTCTTGGCGGGAAAGTGAAGAGTCATGTCTACAGTTTTGTTTTATTTTCGAAAATTTGTGTTATATCGAATATTAATGTGAAATAATGGTGGATTATTAACCGTTAAGTGTTCGGGAGTGTGCTTGAGTGTTGGCAAATGAAACAAAACAGTGCAACTTCACTTTTCAAACTCTCTCAAGAAGTCCGCCCGAGGACTTAGTAAAGCCCCATATCTTTACTGAGATACTCGAGGGGTTGGGGGGTATATCATTTCTCACTTCTCATTTTTATTATCATTCATAATCATCATACAGAAAAGAAATATTGTTTATTTATGTATTACTTGCTAGAAAAATTACTTTGACACTGGCTAAATGTGCTAATCGCACAAAGCCATCAACAAAAAGAAAAAAAAAGTTATTATAAATATTTGCGTTATTTTTTTTTACGTTAATGCACGCCCGTATTAATCGTAAATTTGTATTTAGATAGTAATACATATTATGTCGTAATTAAATTAAGATATAACCTAAATCTCATAAAAGTATATCAATTAAATGAAGGTGTATTGTGTAATTATGTGGCTGTAAGGCCTAATTACTTTATGCACAAGAGCATAAAAATCCATTTTATGCAGCCTTCTCTCGACTTATACTAGAACAACTTTACGAGCATGAGAAATGAAAATGTATATTTAGTATCAAAGGGAAAATGTATGTTTACAATTAGTCCGAACCATAAATTCATAACACACTACAGTTTTTTCTACAATATCATTTAAAGTTGGGCAAAAATCATGAAAACGAGTGGCGGCGTTTAGTTGATATCTTATAGTTTATTTAAACTATTATACCTCTAGCTCATTGGCGCAGTGGTTAACGCGCCTGGTCTGCGAGTGCTGAGGTTAAGCAACTTTCGCAAAGGCCGGTCATCGGATGGGTGACCAAAAATTTATCATCTAGAGCTCCTCCGTGCTTCGGCACGTAAAGCGGTTGGTCCCGGCTGCATAAGTCGTTAACAACCACCAATCTGCACTGGGCCCGCGTGGTGGTTTATGGCCCGTTCTCCCTATCCATCCATAGGGAAGGCTCGTGCCCTTGCAGTGGGGACGTATATGAGCTGGCGATGATGATGATGATGATGATTATACCTCTAATTCATTAATTATGTCTAAACAATCACCAATGTCTTAACTACAAATCGCTCGTCTCACAATTTCGATATATGGAGCGGATTTTTATATTATTATTTTTCAAATTAACACGTTAAATTCCCCATACAAAATTAGTATGACCGCGCGGCATCAAATAAATATGGACGAAGACATTTCAAATAAAATATGACACTTGTCACTTATGGACGGCGCGCCCTTGAGTCCGATTTAGGCGCTGCTACTACTCCTTTTACCTAATTTACCTAATTGAATTTTAGAATTGGGAAAATACTTTTGTGTCATTAATTCATTATGTAATTGATTTTCAATTAATAATTTACTTGAAATATCAAAACATAACAACAATAAATGGCTCCGCACACTGGACGATTTGTCGCTGCGTCTAGTCGCCGCGTCTAGTCGCCGCGTCTAGTCGCCGCGTCTAGTCGCCGCTTCTAGTCGCGTAGAGCATGCGCACACGCGACGACAGTCGTACGACAGTTGTGAGCGTCAGTTTCGCGACTCTCCTAGCTTGTCGTCGCGACTCTGCGACTGACGCCTAGTGTGCGGAGCTTCGAACAAAATATATAAAAATTGTGGGCCGCAGCCTGTCGTCGTGTCTAGTCGCCGAGCTGTCGCAGTCGCGCGTAGCCATTCAAGTACGTTGTTCTGAATTTAAATTATTATACTCGTACATGATAAATCGAATGATTAATCGACATGAAAATTGATATTTGATTGCATTCGTAAATGCAATGATTACCGAGATTAAGAAAATAGAAGCACTTGTACAACATATAACAACATAATAACGCGGCCGGACAGATCTCAAAGAATCACTATTTAATTTTTATTTTGCGTTTTTTTAGCCCGTGTTTTCATTGTATTAACACATTGACTGCGTAGCTAGATTTATGCTACCTGCTACTGGTGCGTCACGAGATCTAAAAGAACTCGTTGTTGTCTTCTGCTTATGACGGGACGAGATTCCTTAGATGTCGTAAGGACTGTTACCTTAAAATCTTTTTATTTTAATGAAAATAGCTCGAAATAATTTTTTTTTTCATGTATCGGTAGATGGTAGATATGTCATTGAGTATGTGGACTCGCCCGAGGATCAATACAAAAATAGAAATAAAAAAACAAAAAGAAACACGAGACCTTTAGAATCTCGTAATGCACACTGAAAGTAAGAAAATTACAAGACAATTTAGATCGCGTAGCGCACATGTGACTAAATATCGATAAAAATAATAGTGATGGGACTGAAAAAAAAACATTTTGTCGAGAATAAATAAATTTTAAAGTAAGAATCATCTTTATTATCTACTGACAAATCAATGTATTTCGTAAAAACACGTTAAGCACATACTTTTATTGCATTTGATGCAAAACCCTTTGATCCGCTTTACCTTTTTATCTGCTTCTCGACTCGTCATGGTTTGTCTTGCTTTTTCATAGCATCCAGTACCTACAGCGTCTTTTTTTTATCATTCACTATATCGCACATCCGGAGTAACAACGACGGAATTGCAAAAAATTCAATTTTGAGTTTTTTACGTCACAAAATCTCTAACAGGTACTCTCTACAGTACTATACGGATAAACAAAGACATTGTAATTTCACGCTTGAAGTAGAGATGCGCCTATGTAATTTTGACAGAAAATGCATTTTGATTGGGCATGACGGTGAAACAACGGCCGATTGATAAGTTGCGCGGCGGGTCATGCGGAGTGAAAACATACAACGACGTTTTACGTAATTATGACATTTGTTTGCATCACTCTAGTGCCACAACGACGGAACTTGCATTTCTTTTAATAGTAATTATTATTGTTGATAAATTACGATGAATTGTATTATTTGTTAAGTTTTTTCTATTTTATTTTAGAATTTACTCTGATTTAATTAGTAAACTGAAAGTACTAAAATGATTCTTATGCCAGGGCTGTTTTATCTTATAACATTGTTAATGTTATTTAAGACTGCGTTTGCGTTTTATAAATCTCAGCAATTTTCACATTACCATCCAACGGTAAACAGAGACATCTGTGTGGTAATACCAGCATTTGCATCGCCGTATTCGTTCAAAGGTGCAGATATCTAGGTCTGGCATTCCTACTTTAAGCATGAATAAAAAATTCACAGATTTCGCAGTCTCCGCAAGAATCGGAGCATTGAAAATGAATACAAAAATTTACGAAAAAAATATATTTTATTTTGAATAACAAATTAACTACAAGTTGAATACTTACCTAATTAGATTTTTTTGTTGAGATTTACTTCCCTTAAATTACACAACTACATTACTCACAAGTCTAATTAATTATAACATACGAATGTATAACACTGCACAACACAGAAAATAACATTTTCTTTTCTTTTACAATCTAAATGAAATTCATCGGGCGCCTTCTTTTGGCGGATTCATTCTCACTTTCTCGACTGGCATCATCGTCTTTATCGTTACTATCCTCGGCAGCAAGATCGAATTTAAAGAATCTGGGGGCATGGCAGTGCCCCCGCCAAGTCAAGCAAAAAAACGGCACGGCCGTACAAAAAAAGCAACACGGCCGTACCATCCTTTTCTTTAAACAGTTCAGGCCATTTTCGACCCCCTATAACGCTGTTGTGGATAAAACTAGAAGCCTGAATTTTCAGATACTAAGCAGGCATGTTAAACACGGTACCTATATTTCAAATTTCATTCAATTTGAACCAGTAGTTTAAGAATTATAACTAGACAAATTTTCTTAATTTTGTCACTCACTCACTCATTCAGTCACTCACTCACTGACTGACCGATCATCAAAACTCTAAGGCACTTCCAGCAGACATAAATCAAATTTAGGATACAATTAGTGTTTAGTGTATAAATCAAGGAAAAACTAAAAAAAATTGCAATTTTGGTCCAGTTTTCTAGATA
This sequence comes from Eudonia mercurella, assembly GCA_963082485.1. NCBI lineage: Eukaryota > Metazoa > Arthropoda > Insecta > Lepidoptera > Crambidae > Eudonia > Eudonia mercurella. Next base: position 22,351,732 of record OY720022.1, read on the forward strand.
CATCAACTGCATATATAACTTTGTAATCCCATATAAATATATAGGATTACAAAGTTACATTTGCAGTTAATGAATCAGTGTACCTATTATTCCACTATATTATACCTTTATGTATAATATAATGGAATAATAGGTGTAGATAGGTACCAGAAAGGAAAACAAGTAGGACTATCTACAAAAAGCCATCAAACCAAACTTGTAAAAAAAAACAAGTCTCGCAACTCAGTTCTACTACCCTAAAAAGTAGAGATCCATGTAATACCAAGTCGGTTAATTTATTCAGACCATATTCAATATTAAAAATCTTTTATGTTTTAAATAAATAGATTGACTTGACAATCGCACTAAACAATCTAATTTAATGTAATATATGTATTACTTGTGAGATACATTGTGTTTTCTTGGCGATGGTCAAGTCAAAGTCAAAATCAAATATTTTTTATTCAAATAAACTTTAGACAATTGCTTTTGAATCGTCCAAACATTTTTACCTAGTCAGTAGTCAATCTTATCAATCTTAAAAATATAAAATCTCTAATTCATATATTTTTTTAATTTATTAACCGATTTTCAAAATTCCAACTGGAATGCACTTCTCGCCTGCATCCGCATCTTGTAACACCATTACCATGACGATCGGTCAATAATCATAGAAGCTACATCACTTTTTATATACGGAAATACCTGTTTTTCTACAATACCAAATCTAATGGAATCACCTACAGGTCACAATTATTAATCGATTTTTTAAAAATTTTCGCCTATTTGTAGCTAAACTAATACCCTAGGACCTTTTTTTTCATTTTTTCTTAAGTCGGGTTTTTTTTCGAAATATTTATAATTTAGTAAACAAACACCCCCCAAAAAACCCGACTTATTTAACATTTATCAAAATTACAATTAAAACATTTACTAAACGATTTTCAAAATTCAAACGCTTCACACGTGTCTCGATAAATTCCTCAACTCTTGGTACTATTCTCATCTCATTCCTCCCAAAATCCTCGGAGCTATGGCCAAAAATACGTCTCAGGTAATTTGCATCTGATAACCATTTTCAATGGTAAAATATATAATTAATTAATGAGTTCATACATAATTTCAGGCCTATAGGCCTCGTAGCGGCCAGATATTGAAAAAATTACGAACGCACGAGATCTTATAAGATCGACATTTCAGATCTTATAAGATCTCGACGTTTTTATTGATAACAATACAAACATTTACGATACTTAAGAATGGTGGGCTAAGGCATCTCACTCTTACTTAAAAAGAACCTAACGAACATTCATTAGCACAAGTGGAATAGACATACAATTGCACTTCCGCACTGAATCGAATACTCGTACGAGAACCATTAGATCTCGTAACGCAGTTAACGTTTTAATGTATAGGTGGTCAAGAGGCTCTAACCACTTAGGGTAATAAATAAATAATATTTTATACTAGCGACCCGCCCCCGGCTTCGCACGGTTGCAATGCTGATATTATCAGTGTTGCTCTACTATATGCATGTATTATACATATAAACCTTCCTCTTTTTTTTTTTTTTTTTTTTTTTTTTTCCTTTCTCCTCCAACATTATCGGAGTCTTTGCTATCTCTATTCTCATTCATACCAGTTCTCGCATTTATTCCTCTCGCACTTTTATTCTACATACTTTACATCCATTCATCATCTTTTACTCTTTTACGGGTGGGACTCCCGTTTTACTACTCTGCTAACTTATTTCTTTATTTTAATTCTAAATCGGGTAAAATAAGTTTTTCATAGAGCTATTCGGCTCAGGGCTTTCTCTTTCTTATAATATAGTGCTTAACTCTATTACATTTCATACTTAAGAATATTTATTTATGGCCTCTATTTGGTTCTTATACAGTTTTATACTATATTCTATTTTTTACATTTTAAACTTATTCTAATTTTGTTACATATCTGCTTATTATAACTAGGGAACTACAAAATATATTACAAATATATTTGTGTTCCCTTATGCTAATCTTACTACTAATGTTATATGCTAATTAAGTTTTATTCCTAAGTTTAACAATTTCTATAACTTTAGTGCAATATTCTATAAACTTGTCTCTTTCTCTGCCATCTCCAGCTAATATTATCGGAAAGTTTTTGGGCAAGATTTTGGTGCCCAGGTAGGCTTCAATGTTGTACCTCTCCAGAGTGTGTATAGGGCACTCGGAGAGGATGTGTATAAGAGTTTCGTCTGTGTTAGGGTCACATGCACACGACGGGCTGTCCTTGCACTTAAAGCGATTTAAGTACGCTGAGAACCCGCCGTGTCCCGTGAACACCTGTGTGGTGAGTTGTGTGGGGGTGATGTGGCGCGTGATTTTGTAAGCGGCAGTGATGTCAGGAAAGAATAGTTTGGTTACCTCGGCAGTGGTGCCTGTCTGGTATCTCCTGTTCCATTCGTCAAGCGTCTCATCCCTGATGAGTCGCTTGACGAAGGAAACAGGGCACCTGTCGTAGTCAGGTTTTCTCTTGGAGTGTAGAGCGGCGTCCTTGGCAAGCTGGTCGGCTCTCTCGTTTCCCTTCAGTCCCGCGTGTGCTTTTATCCAGTACAAGTCGACAGACTTGCCCTGTTTGAAAGCTAGCGTAAGGTTATGCCTTGTGCTAACCGCTAGGGAGTGGAGGGAGGAGACATTCACGACTGTTTGCAAGGCTGCCATGGAATCGCAGTACACTCCAAAGGAAACTTCCTTTCTACTCAGCACCACCTCCGAAGCTTTTTTGAGTGCTAGTATTTCTGCTTGGTATACAGTAGCGTACGACGGCAAAGTAAGTTTGACGGCTTTGGTTTCGGCGGTCCGGTCCCATAGGGATAGTGCCGCTCCAACTTTACCGTCAATCTTACTGCCGTCTGTGTAAATGTAAATGTTGTGTGTATGTGCGTGTATCTGTGTGTCTTCGGTGATGTGGTGTATATCTATGTTTATGTGCTCTGCTGGGTGTGGTGTGTGTAAGAATGAATGTGGAGTTTCTATGTCTCTACCCCGAAGGTCTGACCGGGGGACCCCCCTTCTGGCCTTGTAAAGGGCGGCTGCCTCTTTAACTCGAAGGTCCAGTGGGAGCGTTCCGGACAGAACCAGGGCCGAGTTGAGTGAAACTGTGCGATATGCTTTGCACATTTTTTGTGCGAAGCCCCGCTGTAACATATTCAGCTGTTTGCGTGCGGAGATCTTCTCTGCGGCCGTAGCCCAAACGCCAGCTGCATATGTTACAACCGGTTCCACTGCCGCTGTGTAAATTGTTTTTTGTATGGCTGGGTTTAGTCCCCAGTTGACTCTAGCCGCTTTGGAGAGCTGCTTGTAAAAGCCAGCTGCCTTCTTGCAGACGTTTGCGATGTGTGAATTGAACGTTAGTTTTCTGTCAATGGTGAGCCCCAAGATCTTGATTTCTGGCTTGTGTTCAATTGCTGTCCCGCCCATGGTGAGGCGAGGGGTGTCGTATTTCAGCTTTCTTGTTACTGTAAGACAATTTGTCTTGTGCGCTGCGAATTTCAATTTGTTTTGTACACCCCACTCCTCAACACGAGCTAGAACAGGATTTGCCTTATTTGAGATCTCCAAGGCCGTATCGCCTACAAACAGCAGCACGACATCATCAGCAAATGCCTGCACCCAGACCTCGCGACTCTCTAGCTCTTTTAGGAGAGGGTCCAACAGTAGGTTCCACAGGATGGGTCCAGCGATTGATCCCTGGACACATCCCTTCGTGGTATCCCTGTGAACTTCCTCCCCCGCGTAGCGGATCGCAACGCTCCTACCGGACATATAGTCACCCAAGACTCTTCGAATGTTTAGAGGGCATCCTTCTTCTTCCAGTCTTACCCTGATGGCTGGCCACCAAGCACTATCAAAAGCTCCCTCGATATCAAGGGACACTAATGTCGCTATCTTCTTGTTTTTAGTTTGTAGCCTAATCTCTTCTACGAGGGCAAAGAGTGAGTCCTCAGTACTCCGTTGGGGCATAAACCCGTACTGGTGCCTACTAAATTTAGGCAACAAATGGTGCTTGAGCCTACCGACTATCATCTTTTCATAGATCTTTCCGAGGACCGGAAGCAGGCCAATCGGGCGGTAAGATTTGGAAGCCGAGTAATCTGTCTTACCCGGCTTCTTGAGCACTACTACCGTTGCCCGCTTCCAGTCACTCGGAAAAGATCCATGTTCCAGACATTTATTCACAATGCCCAAATACAGATTGGGATCATTGTGAATAGCTGTCTTACATATATCGGCAGTAAGTCCATCGCCACCCGGAGCCTTTTTTGGGTTGAATGCATCCACAGCCATTCGCAATTCTGTGCAAGTAAATGGGGGGTCAAATGTGTCAGCATTTGTACCCACATTCGCGATCTTCGCTTTTTTGCGCGTCTCTGTGTGTGTTGCATTGTCCTCATCTGTGAGGTCCTCCGGGTAGAATGTAGCTGCGAGATGTTTTGCTGATCCAGCCGCGTCCAGTTGTGCACCATTTTTGACCAGCATCTGGTCCTCCTCTCTTACAGATGTACGTTTGATAACCCTATAAATGCTGCCCCATACTGATTCGCGGTCTTGTCGTGTGCAGAACTCCTTCCATGATTTTGTCTGGGCGTTTGAAGCGGCGGTTTCATACTCTCTTTTATAATTTAGGTACTCTTCCACTACTACAGCTCTGCGACGCTGCGCTGCGCATCGGATCCTGCGTTTCCTTGTGGCTACCTGCTTCTTCATCTTCTCTAGTTCGTCGGACCACCATGGCAAGGTAAGTGTATTTTTATTTTTGATTGTGGGTATAGATTGCTTGCATGCCTCTTGTACTGCTTTATTATATTTGTTTGCTATTTCATCTATTTGTGTTTTATTATTTATTTTATTTATTAATTCTGTGCTTATATTATTTTTTATGTTTATTTTATTTAATTGATTTTTAAAACTATGCCAATCTGCTTTTTTAGAGTTGTATTTTCTTGTGGTTCTTTCTATTTTAATGCCTATTGATTTTTTCAGGTTTATGCAGAAGCTTATGCTATTGTGGTCCGAACTAGTCAGGCCCTCCTCTACACGCCATCTGTCTACGAGGCCCAGCAGGTCCTCTGCGCATGCCGTGATGTCTACGTAGCTGGAGTATCTTTTGCCCCCTCTAATGGTATCAAATGTGGGTATGTTGCCGCCGTTCAAAACGTGGAGGTTATTCTCATGTAGCATTCCTACCATCTCCACACCCCTGTTGTCGATCCGCGTACTCCCCCACCACGTGCTTTTGGCGTTTGCGTCTCCACCAATAAGGATTTTTCTGCCTCTAGCCATGTTATGTATCTTTTTTATGTGCTCTATGTAGGGCTCGATTGGTTGGTCCGGCTCAAAATAAAAAGACACGAGGGTTATCGTCCATGCGTCGGTCTTGACCTCCACCACTACGATGTTGTTGGTGGTTAATTCAGGGTGTTGGATAACGTCTAGGCTCGAATCAAAGATGACGATTGCTGCCTTGACGGTATCCTGACCGGCGCTCTGGTAGACTCTGGTTCCTCCTCGCGTCTTCATCCTCGGTCCAGCACCTACATATGGTTCTTGCAGTAGAGCTATGGCAGTCCTCCTATTACTGGCTTCGATTAGGACTTCATCAGTTGCGAGCCTTTTCCTCTGTAGATTCGCCTGGATCACGTGATAGGGTATGTTTCTGCTTGGGGTGCCCTTAGCAGTATTGGACCGTTGACCGTGCTAGTCGGTCCCACTTCTTGCGGATCGGGCAGTCGGAACTGAAGGCGTTGTGCTCTTTTTGCGTTAGCTGGGCTCTGCAGCAGTTTCTGCAGGAAGGGGGGGCCCCCGCGTCAGCCCATGTGGGGCAGTCCATTAAGATATGCCCTGCATTTCCACAATGGCTGCAAAAGGGCTCCTTCTCCCTGCAGAATCCCCTGCTGTGCCCGTAGCCTAGGCATTGAGAGCACTGCACCAACGGTGACTGGTCCTCCACCCGAACCCTTTGAAGATCTACGTGCATGTACCCCGCACTCGTCAACCTTCCCCACAGTTTTGGGGAGACCTGCATGACTATATGATGGGTGTGCGGGTTACGTGTTCTCTTCTTATATTTGATGGTGACTCTCTGCTCTTCTTCATTTAGGTCCTGGAATACTGCTTTGTTCTGTTTTTTCATTGCCTCGAGCACCTCAACGTCGGTTCTCACCTTGAGGACACTCTTGGCAACGATTTGGGGGTCTTTATTTTTGGCGATCTCTGCTATGAGGTCCTTCCCTGCACTATCCAGCCTCTTCTTCACCTTCTCCCTTTCCTCCTTTGTATCGCAGGACATGATTACTTTCCCACCCTTGGCCTTCCGTATTTTGGATACGGTCACCCATCCTTCTTTTGCATCGACTGCCTCCCTAATCCTCTCCAGAACGGCATCTCCTGTATCCGTCTCGTTCTTGGAGGTGACGATCACGGAGTGCAGTGTCGGGTGCATATCCAGTACCTTGGGTGGGGTTGGTGTCTTTCCAGTTGTGGTAGGGTTTTGCTCCTTAAGGGTTCTTATTTCTACCATCATTTCTCCTAATTTCGTGAGGATTTTCCCACTCGCACTGTCACTCATTTCCTCTTTCGTAACTTGTTCAGGTACTCTAGACTCCGATTTCTCAATTATGTCGGGATTTTTCATTTCCCCAATACAAATTTTAAGGTACTTAAGACTATCTGTAAGGTCACGTTTGACCTCGCCCTTTATGTTCTTGGTGTCCCCTAACCTGCTGCTTGCAAAGGACACTATTCTAAACATTTTGTCGGGCAGGGACATATCCTTGATGGACTGGATAATGTCCTCTGCCGTTTCCTCCAAGGTGTCGGCTGGAGGAGGTTTGGTCTTTGCCGCTGGTCCCGTCTTCGCCTTTGCCGCTTGTGAAAGTGTTAGTTTAACGGGAGGGGCGGCTCTGATGGTTTTAGTTTGCGTGGGTGGTTTGGGCACCACCTTCCCCTCAAACTTACCACTCAACCTGCGTACCACGGACGTAGTGGACTTTGGGCTAGAGTTGAAGGTGGTGTCCAAAAGACACGTAGTGTCTCGGCGAGGGGTCACTCTGGTTAAAGGTGATGAGTTACCTACAGGGGGGGACATTTTAGGCGAACTAATTTCATCGCTCCTAGCTCTGGTTTTGCGGCTCGGGTCTTGTTTGGGGGTGTGGAACATTTTAAATGTTGGATGCGTCAAATAATAATATGATGTATAATTTAAAATAATAAGATTAAAATTTAAAAGGGTTGTAAATAAAAGCAAGAGAAAGAGTCAAGATAAACAGGAAAGTAACAAAGTTTTTGACTCTGCTTAGGGTCAATTTAAATATAAATAGGCTGGTCAAAAGACGCAGCCTATGGTCACTAATCTAACAAATACAAATAAATTTTTACCCTAAAAATAGGGTAAAATATCAAATTTTTGATTTACAAAGAAATTTTTACCGTCAACGGCCAAAAAGTTTTGGTGCCCTCTAGTATAATTAGAGGGCGTCTATACACTATTTGTCAAGAAGAAAAAATTTAAAAAGTGAAAAAAAAAACGGTAAAAGTACACGTAAAAAACAATAAAAACAAAATGGCCGCCAAACGGCGGTCTTAATCTTAAAACTATGTTCAGGGGTCGTAAACCTCTTGTCGTGCCCTTTTGTTTGACACCAAGCTCGGTGCCCTACGATATATAGCGGCCGAGCTACCCCGATGGTAAGTTAGCTCTATCCAACTATACAGCTAGTTTGGACAAAAAAAAAATTTTGCAAAAAAATCGCAAAAAATTTTTGCAAAAATTTCTCCAAAATTAAAAACTTACCGACCAGAAGGGTCGGGTAAGTCTGGGGAAGGTCCTCGATTCAATTCCCAGCAAAATCGGGCTGGTATCAAGGGAGATATGGGCAATCTAACAAAAACAAAATGGCGAACAAGATGGCCGCCACGAACTTTGAAAAATCGCCACTCCCTTGCTATTTGTCATAAAGTGACGGGGTTTTTTGCATCAGGGTGGGCAGGCTCTGGGCTATCACGTGTACTGGCCACTTTTTGAGAAAACCTTCCTCTTGAATCACTCTATCTATTAAAAAAAACCGCATCAAAATCCGTTGCGTAGTTTTAAAAATCTAAGCACACAAAGGGACATAGGGACAGAGAAAGCGACTTTGTTTTATACTATGTAGTGAAGTAACTAGCGGCCCGCTCGCGACTTCGTCCGCTTGGTGAACACCCGTATCCTATAGAAACCATAGCAGCGCCACCTACAGGTTCCAATTTTATGCATGTATTATACATATAAACCTTCCTCTTGAATCACTCTATCTATTAAAAAAAACCGCATCATAATCCGTTGCGTAGTTTCAAAGATTTAAGCATACAAAGGGACATAAGGACAGAGAAAGCGACTTTGTTTTATACTATGTAGTGATGAGGGTACATTACATGTAAGTAAGTACTATAACATTGAAATGTTTTTAAGGGGTACTGAAGTATCCCTTACAAACTTGAAGACCAATAAGTCAATTCCAAAACAAATTGTTGTAGTTAGCGTGTCCCTAAGGAAACAGCTAAGTATATAGGTATATTATTGAAAATCAATATAAAGTAAATAGCCTATAACAGTCCCACTGCTGGGCAAAGGCCTCCATTATTGAAATCAAGTCATCACTACTATTGATAGGTAATGGCTTAATCACCACCCTTGCCAAATGCGGGTGATCATAAACCCGGGCTATGCAACGAAAAATCCGAAACGCATTTTGTTCGACTGGGCCACTTGGCCACCGAGGCGTTCTGCGTTTCGAAAATCTATATGTTCCATCAAAATACCTACTTCAGTTTTGGCAAGTGCGGAAAAAATATCTTATGTCTAAAAGCAAAGGAGACGACATAAAAGCGTTAGTGCAGCTGCTCAGCGCCGGCGTGTCGCGTCGACGCCACGTGAGCGCTGCACCAACGCACAGTGGTCATAGGTCACCCGCCATAGGTCATAGGGCTAAAATGTCGATGGTCAAATTATGATGTCATTTATCGTTACAGGATACATAAATAACCATTCTACCCCCAGGTATAAAAGAAATTGCAATAACATAAATGGAACATTTAACTTTGTGCATCCGAAGTGGTAACACTTCATTCGTGCTCAATAACGTTATCTTTTCGCCAAAATTTCTATTGTTTTTGATGTTGTTTTTCTTCGGAAATTGATTGTTTGTGATAGTGTTGTGCCATGGATATTAAAAAAGAAGGTATGTATGACATTTTTAATCCTATCGTGATTACTTTAACCCTGTTATTATCGGTGACTTGCACCGTCAAAGCGAGACTTTCGATTTCTTTGTTTTTTGCCGATTTTCTACGTTTAAATAGACTTTTGCTTAGGAAGAAACGAATCGCCAAAGATGAAACATATATCAAAATAATCTCTTGTTTGTCTAGTTTCAAAAACTATAAGTCCAGGTGCGCCAAAGTGCGCTCGAGGATTGCTATGCATCATTGAAAGGACTAGGTCGTATGTAGGTAAATTTGATACCTTAGGTATTTTTGTAATTTTGTTTTTCTTGAATGCTGCAGGAGCCACCATTAAGTGTACCTTTCATCGAATGCTTGTTCTAAATACCTGGTTATCTGCGACGACTAAAAAAAATGAGGCAGATAGTTCTCGTGAAGTGTTTGGAATGCTAGCAGACTCTTTACCGGACACTGAAAATATCCAGAGCGATTACTTGAGAGGTTTAATTTATAATCTCTATAAACGGTTTGCTGCGTGTTGGAAGAAATTGGAGAGGTCAAATACTAAGCTAATTGCCTAATACGGTGACTTGTTAAATGAGATCGAAGGCTGCATACTTGGGAGCTCTGAAAAAATTCGCGAAAAGTGACTAACATGGATCTTTTGAACAGACTTCTTCTCAATTCAGACTCACTTATTTTTTGTATAAGAAAGTTACCGTCTAAGAAAAAGTGTGCATTACCTAAAGTGTTGGATTTATTGTGTACTTGAACCGTATTGCAGTTTAAAAAAAATGAAAATATTGATAATTATAATATTTTCCTACTATGTAAATAGCCTTTGTTTTATAGAAAATACTATGTTCCGCTATCTATTATCTTGTGAATTTTACAATTCATAAGTTAATTAAGCTATGCTTAGAAATAATAAATAAATAAAACCAATTTTATTGTTACCTACCTATTTTTTATTGTGGATGAATGATTTTTTGAGAATGTATCTATGTACCTCGCTTTGAAATATATATTTTTTTTACTTGTTATTATTACCCTTAGAACCTCAAAACAATCATTTCTTAGGTACAAAAGTTATTCTTTTATTTTTAATCTAACCTGCAACCTCTATGACCGCCCTTCTTAGGAACCGGAACCACTGTGCAACGCCGCGCCGCCGCCGGCCCGACGCTGACGCTCGAAAGACGCTAGTGTGTGGCGTCCCTTATGGTAAGCAAACTTACCACATTTTAAGTTTTCTTACTGCACGTGTATAATATAATAACATATAAATTCAAAGTAAAAGTATTTTTTTTATTCAAATGAACTTTAGAAAATTAAAAAAAAATAAAAATTCAAAATTCAAAATGATTTATTCTGTTTAGGCTACAAATAGGTCTTGTGAACGTCATTATGCCATCGGTATGTTAGTCTACTCTGGGCGGGAGACCTTGTACTGAGAAGAACCGGCAAGAAACTCAGCAAGTGTCAAGCTCTTCTCTCCCTTACGGCGGCAGCGTCAAAAATATTGGAAAATGCCCTATCATAAAAGGACACTTTCTATCACAAATAAAAACACAAAATATAAAGAACAATCACTACATGTAAAAAAACAAAAGAGAAAAAAACCTTTCGTATCGTTTAAACATTTTTTTACGTTGGTATTACCCATTCAGGACGTCTATTTTTAAGCTGAAGAAACTGAACAACTTTGTTCAAAAACTTAAATAGGTGTCGTGCTTTTATAAAGTAAAAACTGTTTGAAACAGGGACCTCATTTTCGAGAAATACTATACCGAATTTAACTATCGAAATACCTGTAACAAAGACAAATACAAACGCGGTAACCGGTAACCAATATTTGGTAAGCGTGTAAGACAAATATTAATTTATTAGTAATATGCGATCGTTCAGCGTGTGCCAGCTCGCCCTGTCGTTGTCCCCCAGACCGCAGAGCCTCGTCTATGCTTTGAGGTCTGAACTGAATATAAATTGTCTTTGAGCACAAAGGAGGACACAATAGGTACTAGCAGCTGTTGCTATGATATTCACCGGGACCGTTTCACGGGCGAGTGGTCTGGGAAATGTACAGTTACCACCACATACGTTTTACCGTTGTTGCGGGTTTTCTGAAATGGATGATTATTTTTTAAGTTTTTTTTCTTTTAATATTTTTTATTATAAATCATCATCATTATCATCATCATCAGCTCATTTTATGTCCCCACTGCTGGGGCACGAGCCTTCCCTATGGATGGATAGGGAGAACGGGTCATAAACCACCACGCGGGCCCAGTGCGGATTGGTGGTTGTTAACGACTGCTAATGCAGCCGGGACCAACGGCTTTACGTGCATTCCGAAGCACGGAGGAGCTCGAAATGATAAACTTTTGGTCACCTATCCGATGACCGGCCTTTGCGAAAGTTGCTTAACCTCAGAACTCGCAGACCGGGCGCGTTAAGCACTGCGCCATCGAGCTCCTCATGATTATAAATAATGTGTTAATAATAACAGACTAATATACGATCCCGTTAGCCTTGAAACGTAATATATTTGTGCTAATAAGAATATAATAAGTGCTAGAAAAAAAAATAATAATAATAAAACCTTGGGGGAGGCCTTTGTCCAGCAGTGGACGTCTTTTGGCTGAGATGATGATGATGAAGTGCTAGGAAGAATCCTAGGTTACTAGATTCCTAGGTTCCTTACCTAGGTTAACTTAAGTGCGTACCTACTCTAACGGAGCTATTTTCTCGCATTCAACCCAAGCATTTAGTCGTTCGGCTACAGACGATGCTTGCAGTGCCTAACGAGGAAAGTTTTTTTAAATTGTTTGGTTGGCGCACCCTTAAGTAAGACTTAAATTAATTTGTTTAAACGTACCCACTTATCTATAATTTTATTTGTTAGGCTGTCAAATGAGTGTCTTCGGTGATATATTTTTAAAATTAATATTTTGTATATGTTACTTTTTGTATCTTAAATGGCTGTACTGAAGCAATTTTTATTATTCACAAAATAGTAAATATACAAAGTCGAAGAATATTAAAGGTGTTCACAACATTAAGGATTTTTTAATGCATAGTCCTGCCAGACGCCTCATTGTGCACTCTAAAAGTAGTGTTATTGCAATGTTATTGTTATTGCAGATGTGAATACTAAACGTATGTATTAAAGTTATTATGCCAGTACACGCGTCTTGCTTTCAAAACCGCAACAATACTGCTACAATACTGTTTTAAGAGCTTATTGTAAACCCGCACTTGGGAAGTTTCCATCAAATGTACCGATAACTTTATTTTTTTTTTTTTGTTTATATAAAGAAGGTTATCCGAATGTTAATATTTTTTTTTTAATTATGCATAAAAAATACATTAAATCAACTAAAACAACATTACACACACTACCATGTATTTGACACACACGTATTGTTTGTCTTTAATGCGGCCGACATCTGTCAATGCCAATCCAAACTCACATTCTATCTTTTTAATTTTTCTTTACTTAGGATACAATCCGTGCAGCCTTAATAAAACTACGGTCGAATTTCGACCACTGGGCGACCACTAGTACATTAAACCTTCCTCTTGAATCATTCTATCTATTAAAAAAAACCGCATCAAAATCCGTTGCGTAGTTTTAAAGATCTAAGCATATGTACATACATAGAGAGGGACAGACGTCTGTCTGGTCTGCCGCTGTCTAGCGAGAAGCGACTTTGTTTTATACTACGTAGTGATGTCTTTGCTTACAGTTACAGTATAGTTCAGTATTCCTAGAAATAAGCATTTTCGCACCAACTGCTGTGCAAAGGCCTCCACCATTGAAATCAAGTCAGACTACAATTGATGGGTAATGGTTTAATCACCACGCTTGCCAAGTGCGGATTCACAAACCCGGGCTATATGTGGAAAAATCCGAAACACACTTTGCCCACTCAGGTCAGGTCAGGTAAGGTTCGAAGGACCTGCTTCGAATATCGGGTTGAGTACTTTGCCATCCGGCCACCGAGACGTTTAGTATACCTAGAAGTTTCGTAATAATTTATAAGTACTGTGTTACTTATACCATTTTTACCATTGAAAATGGTTATCAGATGCAAATCGCTTAAAACGTATTTTTGACCGTAGCTCCGAGGATTTTGGGAAAATAGAGATAAAAATAGTACCAAGAGTTGAGGAATTAATCGAGACACGTGTGAGCGTTTGAATTTTAAAAATCGGCTGGAAACTTTTTTTGGAATTGTGAAAAATGTAAAAAATATCGAGTTTTTTGGGGGGTGTTTGAATACTAAATTGAAAATATTAAAAAAAAACCGACTTAGGAAAAAATGAAAAAAAGGGTCTTAGGGTATTAGTTTAGCTACGAAATGGCAATCGGTTAATAATTGTGACCTGTAGGTGGTCCCTTTAGATTTGGTATTGTAGAAAAACGGTTATTTCCGTATATAAAAAGTGATGTAGCTTCTTTGATTATTGACCGATCGTCATGGTAATGGTGTTAAAAGATGCGGATGCAGGCGAGAAGTGCATTCAAGTTGTTTTTTTTTTCGTAAATTGTTGTATTTATTTTCAATGCTCCGATTCTTGCGGGGACTGCGGAATCTGTGATTTTTTTTTCTTTTGTGTGGCCGCAGTTTTGTAATAAATCTTCTGTTATAGTATCAAAACTTTATGTTACTGCACTCTGAAAATTTAAGTTAAAATCATAACCAATAGGTACTTACCTACAGCACTTTGCTCAGAGTTCAATAACTATTATGTTTTAGACTTGCTAAATGACGCAAATCGCTTTAGGTTGCAAATCGATGTAGCTGCTTGGCTTAAGGGGGTGCAGCGCGGAATTTGAAAATTTACGTGTTTTTAAGTCACTGGTGCTAGGCGCTGAATAGGTCTTATACATTAAAAGGACTAGTGTAGGTTAGCTTGATCCTTTCACAAGGTCATGGTTGTCTTGGAATTTGGAATTACGTGTTTTTAAGTCACTGGTGCTAGGCGCTGAATAGGTCTTATACATTAAAAGGACTAGTGTAGGTTAGCTTGATCCTTTCACAAGGTCATGGTTGTCTTGGAATTTGAAACAAATACCCAGAAACTGCATAAACAATACGTAAAATAATGATATCTAAAAGCTTATTTCTTCCGAAACTTTGTAAATATACTTAGCACAAATGAAACAATGATCCGACATTAAAATGTTTGTATTGATATTCCGCAGGTCACTGTTGTCTTATTTTTCAATAAAAAAACATGAATATGAAAATATTAAGACTTTTATTATTTTTTACCCAAACGCCTATGATTTTGCGAAGTTAAACATTGCTCTAATTAAATCACTAGCCTACTCTGTACAGATATTAGTGTGCGTGCGTATTCGTAGTCGTGCGCCGTTGTCACACCACTGCCACGCGCCGCTCGCTCGCTATCATAAAGAAACTTGAAACTAGCAGTTTTGCGTCCGCGCTGCATCCCCTTAACAATGGAATGACATCGAAGACCAAGGACTGAATTTAACGCCAGGTGTTGGTTGGTTGGCATCAGATTGTCTACACTATTTAACGTTGAGGAGCTCGATGGCGGTCTGCGATTGCTAATATTAAGCAACTTTCGCAAAGGCCGGTATTCGGATGGGTGACCAAAAATGTATCTTCTCGAGCTCCTTGCTTCGGAAGGCACGTTGGTCCCGGCTGCATTAGCAGTCGTTAACAACCACCAACCGCACTTGGCCTCATAGCCTTTTAGGGATCTACACGCGTTAATTTTACATAATCTCTTTGATTTAACACATTGGTTTTATATTATTTTCTCCTGACGTTTCGAACCCTTTGCAGGATCCGTGATTACACGGAGACTAGAGGTGTTAGTCGTCTCATAATTAATTAATAAGTTGCGAACCCTCATTTGAATTTAATCGGATGCGTTCCGTTTTACGCATAGATAGAGCTTATTGTATCTTTTGATCTGGCAGTATGGTGTTGGGGCTGGGATTTAATAGTTGGTGGGATCCCAGGCCGGTGATAAATTCCAACCATCTATGTAACTACATCGTTGCTTAATAGTAAGCTTGGATTGCTTATTGCACCTACATGATTGTATACACGCCTGCATATAGGACTACCATACAAACAGTCAAATTTTCTCAGTAGAATTTGAACTTTACCTGTATATATAATAAGGCATATATTTGAGCATTTATTGAAGAAAGGAGGTCACTAAAATCTAGCCAGTAGTACTCTATGAAACGCTGAATAAGTAATATAACAAACCTACTTTGTTTGTTAGTTATTTGGAAAAAACAAAATATAATAATTTAGGTTTGAAAAAATACGATTATCAACAGGAACCAAACCACGAGGAAAAACGGAATACCACAAGGAATAGCCAATGTTATTAAATAAAAATACTAATCGCAAACGAAAACAACGAAGCACCCCGAAACAACGAAACGAACGGAATGACATTTATGACATTTGTTGTATTTTGACATTTTGTAGCGTTTTGTTACTTGCAGAGAGAGAATTATTTGCTGATTTTAATATTATTATTTTTTATTGTTTTACGTCCATTAAATTATGTATTGATAAAAATGGACGACAAGTAGATGCATTAGCATTAATTAACAGCAAATAAAATATTTTTACCATTGAAAATGGTTATCAGATGCAAATCGCCTGAAGCGTATTTTTGGCCATAGCTCCGAGGATTTTGGGAGAATCGAGATGGAAATAGTACCAATAGTTTAGGAATTTATCGAGAACGTGTGAACGTCTGAATTTTGAAAATCGGCTGGAAACTTTTTAGGAATTTTGAAAAATGTAAAAAAAATCGGGTTTTTTGGGGGGTGTTTGTATACTAAATTGTAAATATATGAAAAAAAACCGACTTAAGAAAAAATGAAAATAGGGTCCTAGGGTATTACTTTAGCTACAAAATGGCGAAAAAATTTTAGAAATCG
The DNA here is from genome assembly GCA_963082485.1 of Eudonia mercurella. Classification (NCBI taxonomy): domain Eukaryota; kingdom Metazoa; phylum Arthropoda; class Insecta; order Lepidoptera; family Crambidae; genus Eudonia; species Eudonia mercurella. Next base: position 22,367,908 of record OY720022.1, read on the forward strand.
GTTAATAATTGTGACCTGTAGGTGGTCCCTTTAAATTTGGTATTGTAGAAAAACGGGTATTTCCGTATATAAAAAGTGATGTAGCTTCTTTGATTATTGACCGATCGTCATGGTAATGGTGTCAAAAGATGCGAATGCAGGCGAGAAGTGCATTTAAGTTGGAATTTAGAAAATACTACTTAATATTAATTATAAACTAATTAAAATTATAAACGCGAAAGTTTGTATGGATGTATGGATGGTTGTTTGTTCCTCTTTCACGCCTAAAGGTTTTATATTTTTTTAATGTTTGATATTATTATAATTAGGATAGAGTGAATTGTTATTACAGTACTGAAATACTATTGCGACAGTACAATGCCGTATGCTTATAAGAGAACTCGAACTTAACATCCGTGCGCGCGTTTTGTATTTGAGAATGGACTGTGCAGTCACGGTAATGTTTTACCGTGGTGCAGTAGACCAAGTGTGAGTGAATGTGAATGAATCACGACTTAGGTAAAAAAATATAAATATAAAAAAATAAATAAAATAAAATAAAAAAAATAAATATAAAATATAATAATTAACTTGTAATGTGTTATTTAAAATAAAATGTTTTTTTTTTCGTAAATTGTTGTATTGATTTTCAATGCTCCAATTCTTGCGGGGACTGCAAAATCTGTGAATTTTTTAACACTACAGGTTTAGGAGGTCTGATACTAAACGCAATTAAACATCCAATGTTACCACATGATAAAATGTGTTACAAGTAATTAACAACTTTATTAGTTTATTATCTAGTTGTATCTCCAATATAATCCTAGAATTTTTCTCTACACATGTTGAAATGTTTATTCGCTACAAAATTTGCGTCAAAAATTAGATAACATTTTCTCTACATTTTGGTATCTATGTATGTACCTTTGATTAAGTACCTTGTTTAGTCCATACATCTTTATGTATGGACTATTAGTGACCTCCTTTGACAGTTTTAGATAGGTTGATGTGCAGGCTGTACCTAATAAGTGTCAATGTAATGACCGATATTAAATGAAATAAATAAATATGCCACAAGCAGTTTATGTACTACACGTGTCATTGTCTCTGATATCTTTAGCAAACCGTTTTTTTAATATAAAAATGTTAGGTGCCTTACAAATAAACAAAGAATAAGGTCCGTTCCTGTCATGTAAACGTCATTTCAAATTAGAGTAAAAGAGACAAAACACGGAATAAGTAACTATTCGAAGCTTATTCTTTGTTTATTTGTAAGACCCTAAGTGTCATACGTCATGACACGGATTAACGTTTTACGTTGTATATTATACAAAGTTATATTTGTATGGGAGCAATAAAGTGTTTGTCTATCAATCTGTCTATCTATTGAGCCGTTAGAGGTGTTAAGCAAACTCGTTTATTCAATTTGGCAGTGTTACAACACTCACGAGTATGAATGCTGCTACTCTTTTGTTTAGATAGATTACTAGAGGCGATCTGTCTAGGATCACCTCTATCGTAAGTGAAGATAGATAGATAATTATTTTATTGCAACAAAATAAAATGAACAGTGTAAAGTCACGAGGAAACATGGAAACGATGTAAACTCTTAATACAATGGAATAAGAAGCAAAACTGGTCAAAAGTGGGTACATTTTAATGCTCCGACTTACTGTACTGTACTTATAAATATAAAAAAATATTAAAAACATGTAACAAAAAGGTGTGATAAAAAATAAAAGATCCAAAGTTTATCCGATCTTGATTTTGTATGCAGAGTTACTAAGACTTATTAACTTTATTTTTTTATGAAATTTTTAACCTCTGACTTATTAAGAGAGAGACAAGTTACAGAATTTGACCAAGTAGGATAATGACGGATAGCGAACAAGACGAATAAAGAATGGGTGACGAATACAGAATGAGAGGAAATAAGAATTAAACGAAAAACGAATGAGGCGAGATAATAGGACACCACATTTATGATCACTGCTTCTTGTTTATGCGCGTCTGTCGCGTATGACTCCACTTATGCTATAGCCAAATTCGATAAAGAATGTTTACCAATAAAGCGTTGCCAAGTAACTAGTGATAAGCAGTTTTTTCCAGTTGGTCAACAGGAAAGATTTTGCGTAAAAGATTTATTAATATTAAATATTGTATGAAAAATTTAAAAACCAAAAACCATAGTATAATCACAGCTTAATTTTAATCTATGTAAGTGAATAAATTAGCAAGCTTGAAATAATCAAAAAACTGCACTTGAAGATTCAATAATTTATTTATTACATAAATTAATCAACTGCTGTTACAATCCAATTTTCTTTAACGTCAATTCAATTTGTTCATTATGAAAGTTTGTTTTGCATTGCAAATGTGTTTACGCTGCAGATTTCAGAGGTAGTTAAGATAATCGGCTCCATATGGATACTAGTGTCATCTTTATTTGGAATGCTAGTTTATAATAACGGAATTATTTAGAATACTTACCTCAATTTTAGTAATGACATTTGTTTAATAGGGTTAACAAGTAAAAAATAGTTAACGTTTTTTTATGTTCTTCGTATAACGTTTTTACCGACGTTGAGCGACTGATTTAAGTGAAAAGTGTAGTGAGAATAATAAGTCTTACAATATCACAAAAACATAATACACAAAAACATTTTTGCTGAGATTTGTGATGACCCTAATTTGGTTTGTTTACATTTATTTTTATAGAGTTTGGCTAGAGTATAAATAAATATTTAAATTTACAATTGCATGACAAATTAAACTTAATAATTATTTGTATGTATTGTTTTTTTTTACAAAAGCTGGAGGCAACGTTTGTTACAAATGTAACTTGCAGCCTTTATTCTCTATTTTTAGTTTTGATACGACCTTCTTATATACTTCGCAGCACAATATTCATTGCTATGCAGATGATAGCACGGTGCATGGGGGATATAACGGTCACCCAGCAGCAGGGCAGGTCGAAACCGAAGTAAATCGAGTGAATCTTGTCATTGAGCTCAATCGGGTATTGGACCTCATATCTAATTGGAGTTCAATGCCAAGAAAACACAGGTATGTGCGTTCACGGCAAAAAAAGTCACCATTCCTTCCCCTTCCAACTCTTCAGGGTACATCTCTAAGCCTGCAGAGCAGTATCAACATGCTCGGTATGACGATTCGCTGCGTGATCCGTGATCAAAACAGCCTCACGAAAACTCGGTATTCGAACAGAGTTCGGCGATTCTTTACGTCGGACCAGTTGTGTCTTTTGTACAAGACACAGGTACGGTCTTGCGTGGAGTATTGTTCTCACGTTGGGACGGTCCGCAAAGTACCTTCTCGATGCCTTGGACAGATTGCAGCGTCGCGCTGAACGCATTATCGGCAATGCAGAAGTCGCAAATACTCTCGAATCTCTGCAATTGCGTATAGATGTTGCGTCACTCAGCGTGTTTACCGCTTAGGTATATCACGGCGAGTGCTCTGAAGAGCTCTTTGACCTCATCCCATCTTCTCCTTCTCTCCTTCATAGGAGCACACGTGCTGCTCTTCGGAGTCACCGCTTCACTGTCTCAAATACCCTATCGCGCACAAAGAAATTTGGTGACTAGTTTCTTTGTCGCACCTCCAAAAGATGGAATAGTCTACCAGCACACGTTTCCCCTCCTTCCTATGATATGGGGTCCTTCAAAAGAGGCGTGAAGAAGCACCTTGTGGGCCGGCAGAGTGAGGTTAACCGATGCTACGTTTGTTTTCACGCTGCACCAGTTATATTCGCGTCTGGACTCCATTTCCACTTAACATCAGGTGGGATGGAGTCATTTGCCGAACTATCTATAAAAAAAAATAAGACCAAGTTTTCTCAGCGGAGGTGTCTCGGTGGATACAATAGAATAGAATAGATTAAAATAATGTTTATTGCAGGTACTGTGTATATTTTTGCAGGTGACAATACAATAGGTAGGTAGGTATCAACAGTAATACCCATAACGGTTATGTAATATTATTTTGAGCGAGCAGGATTTGAACCTGCACCCTTCTGACATTCCGGGTCAGGTGCTCTTCCAATTGAGCCATCGTGGTTCTAACCAGCCCGCCGAAATTATTCGACACTTTTTACTTTGAAAGCCAAAGGCGCCCATTCAATGTCAACAACTACCGTCACTAAGATCCGATCATTATTCTTACAAGTATTAAAGATCAGTTAAGAAGTAAGCAAGCTATTTTTAAATGTACATTACATTACAATGTACATTACATCTACATATATATATATATATATATATATATATATATATATGTCGGAGATGGAAACGGATTTTGTTTGAAAACGTCGTCTCCGTCCGCCATTTTGTGCGTAGAATAGAGTCAGTGCGCACACGTCCGGCACAGTCGAGCTCCAGAAGTAAAGTGAGTGCGAGAGTGCGTTTCACAAACTAACGTTACCTCACTGACAAGTGACAGTGACAGATGTCATAGACGCACTATGCTCCCACTACTCGCTCGAACTACTGACTCAGGGATAATTTCATAATGCCAAGCTATTCTGCCAAGCTATTCAGCCTAATATCGATAGATGCCGTTACTAGTCTATGAAATAACTCCGACACGGCCATTCTGACACTGCGCGCGTCCTCGAGCGCAGCAGTTCCTGAGCTCTTCTTTTAAGAGCAACTAGATTCAAATGCGAAAACATTAAAGCACGAAGTGCGGAGCTTCCAATGCGTAAGCGTTGAAGTACGAAGCGCGGAGCTTCCAATGCGTAAGCGTTGAAGCACGAAGCGCGGAGCTTCCAATGCGTAAGCGTTGAAGCACGAAGCGCGGAGCTTCCAATGCGTAAGCGTGACTGCATGAAGCGCGGAGCTTCCAATGCGAAAGCGTTGAAGCATGAAGCGCGGAGCTTCCAATACGAAAGCGTGACTGCATGAAGCGCGGAGCTTCCAATGCGAAAGCGTTGAAGCATGAAGCGCGGAGCTTCCAATACGAAAGCGCGACTGCATGAAGCGCGGAGCTTCTCATGCGAAAGCGTTGAAGCATGAAGCGCGGAGCTTCCAATACGAAAGCGTGACTGCATGAAGCGCGGAGCTTCCAATGCGAAAGCGTTGAAGCATGAAGCGCGGAGCTTCCAATACGAAAGCGTGACTGCATGAAGCGCGGAGCTTCCAATGCGAAAGCGTTGAAGCATGAAGCGCGGAGCTTCCAATACGAAAGTGTGACTGCATGAAGCGCGGAGCTTCCAATGCGAAAGCGTTGAAGAATGAAGCGCGGAGCTTCTAATGCGTAAGCGTTGAAGCACGAAGCGCGGAGCTTCCAATGCGTAAGCGTTGAATAGAAGAAAACAAAAAGAAATCAAAGAACATTTGCTGTTAACTTTAACTTTAAAAATCTAATGAACGTTTTATGCAGGCTTCCTTTTTTTTTGTAACAAAAGATAACCAAGCACAGTATTTCCCGTTCGGTCTATCCTGACCAAACAATAATTGACTCTAACATTTAGCTCCACAGTAGGCACTATAATAGGCTCTACAGTAGACTCTGCAGTAAGCCTCACAGTAGGCCCTACATAAAGCTCTACATAAGTCTCTACATAAGTCTCTACATAATTCTCTACATAATTCTCCACATAAGTCTCCACATAAGTCTCCACATAAGTCTCCACATAAGTCTCCACATAAGCCTCTACATAAGTCTCTACATAAGTCTCTACATAAGTCTCTACATAAGACTCTACATAAGACTCTACATAAGACTCTACATAAGACTCTACATAAGACTCTACATAAGACTCTACATAAGACTCTACATAAGACTCTACATAAGACTCTACATAAGACTCTACATAAGACTCTACATAAGACTATCTTATTTAAAACTGAAAACTAAACCTTTTCGATTTAGAAAGATAACAAATCAAATGTAACATAACAAAAGAAAAGGTAACTAGAAAATCCAAATCCAAACTAGATAACCAGGTAACCAGGGCCATTAACCATTCGTTGCACAAATCAAAAGTCGCTATTTACAAGCTATGTAAGCTTTAAAATCACCTCGAGTTACCCCTCCAATGCCACGGCTCTCACAGCCGAACAGCGATCCCAGTCGCTTACGCGTGTCCATCTCAGTGGAACCCTGCGCACGTCTGCATCACCCTCTGACTACACACTACTGTCCTGATAGACCACGACCTCCGCGAGAGCTAAACACGCACCGCGCACCCACGGACTACTTGAGTTTCCTCAATAGACACCGATTTCTACCGGGCTACGACTATGTAATAGCTACTGATATGGTCGACACTTGTTACGGCCATTAGAGCACTAACTCGAGTTCACACAACAACTTTACTCATTATCAATCGGGTCACAATGTACCTCCACCTCAACTTCGACTGGTACATGACCTTCTGGCATCCCTGTTAATCTATAGTGTGTGTATTTGTAAGTTCGCTTAGAATTTAATGCTTTCAACGTATCATAATCATGAGCTACCTCCATCAGGTACCCGCACACAGCTCATCATTTAATAAACTACTGGCTCTCTCTAACAAACCCTCATGTCTATGGGGTACTAAACGTAAGTTCTAGTGAGTCTACTTCTAATGCCGCAGTTATAAAAACGAGTCTCTAAATTTATTATCTAACTTGGTTTTGTTTTGTTCACTATTTTTAACCAAGACAAAATCACCTGTAATAAACTTGTCCAACTGTAATAACCAACAGTACAGTGCTAACAACATTAGATTGTCCAGTAACTCTCATTGTCACTTCGGTAAGTAAACGTTTTCCTCTGGCTATTTGACTTTTTTATCATAGAAATTTCTAAGCATTATAAAATGATCATACTGAATCATGAAAACATCACCAGAAACATTCAGCGTCCAGCAGGGTTGCCGATGCAGCACAGGTCTGTTTACCCGATGACGCTGGTTCACGTTGCTCGCCATGCTGCCGGTGTCGGTGTCGCTGCTGCCGGTTGCACCGCAGTTGCTAGTAACGCCCTTCCCCGCGCCCCGCAGTGATGGTATGAGCGCGTGGGCACATGTTTGCAAAAGGATCCGTGCCTCTAAATCTGAAACATAACACCAGGCGCGTTTGGTCGCTGTTTGACAAAATAATTAGCACTAAAATGATGGAACGATTACATGACCTTTTATTATCCTTGGAGAGGCAATCGGTGCTGCGATGTCCCAGTTTCCCACACAAGTAGCCGTTTTGTTTTTGTCCTTTAAAAAGCTTTTAAACAAGGCTTCACTAAGCAAGGCTTCATCAAGCAAGGCTTCACCAAGCAATCAATAATGCAGTGCACTTTGTACATTTTTCTCGGCTATACACTCACATGGAGAATGTAGCAATCCATACGTCGACTGTACTCGTAGCTACGCACGCGTATTAACTCCGGTAATGAATCTCCTCATGTGCTTTCTGAACTTCAAGTAACGCCATCCAATACTGATTTTGCAGTTCCAACATCCGTTGTCATTTACGATAAAACTTGGCATCGTTTTCTTCTAGTTGTTCGCGTCGATTACATCCTTAGAGCAAAGGTTACATCCCACTTCTGATGTCGGAGATGGAAACGGATTTTGCTTGAAAACGTCGTCTCCGTCCGCCATTTTGTGCGTAGAATAGAGTCAGTGCGCACACGTCCGGCACAGTCGAGCTCCAGAAGTAAAGTGAGTGCGAGAGTGCGTTTCACAAACTAACGTTACCTCACTGACAAGTGACAGTGACAGATGTCATAGACGCACTATGCTCCCACTACTCGCTCGAACTACTGACTCAGGGATAATTTCATAATGCCAAGCTATTCTGCCAAGCTATTCAGCCTAATATCGATAGATGCCGTTACTAGTCTATGAAATAACTCCGACATATATATATATAGATAGATATAATAGAATAAAAGATGGAGAAGCTTTAATTTAGCCACCCACCCATCTGAGAAATCGATATTGTGAATGACGCTTGACTTTCACGATTGCAACCGCTACTCCTCGTTATTCCATTATCCCATGATTGCGTGTCATACTCGTATCATTAATACACGAACTATGTGTGGTGCGATGAACCGCTTAGGTAAAAGTACTTATTCAACTACAATTTTAATTAGTTAAGTGACAGTGATGTCATAGACTAGAAGTTTGGCGCGATCTGTACGGAACCCCTTTAGCTTTATTTTTTTGATAGTGTACCTGTTAGTGTGCATTTTAAAATATGCTTAAAATATTTGTTAATGTAAAAAAAAAACCTAGAAATTTTTATGGCTATGGAAGAGCGGGGTCTTCCGCAACAGATATATATTTATGCCTAAAAGCTCTTCGGATATCGGGCCGAACTTTGCCACCTTTTTGCAGGATATGGGTACAAAAGAGTTTGGCGAGTTATTTTCGAACTGTTTACGATAATACCCGCACTATGATGTCAATGACGAGTGCGATGAGTTTCCATTTGTTCGTCGGGATTTTGTGAAGCGTTATTTTTAGAAACAACACGTTTCACGAAATATTAACGCTGCTTTTACTTGTTACCTTTTCCACAAGTTCAAAGAAAAGGCGGCAATGGGTATTTTTGGTGCCATTTTTAAAAATGTCCGCGAAGAAATATTCCCGGGCAGGACATCCGGGAATCGAACCTGTTTTTTTTTTTAAGAAAGAAAATCACCTTTTTTTTTGTTACACCATATTACGCCTTACGCCTCGGTGGCTGAGTGGCAAAGCGGGTTCAATTCGCAGGTCGGGCATAGTGTGTTTCGGATTTTTCGATAGATAGCCAGGGTTTATGATCACCAACTCGCATATGGCAAGCGTGGTGATTAAGCCAATACCCATCAATTTTAGTGATGACTTCATTACAATGATGGAGGCCTTTGCCCAGCAGTGGGACAGTATATAGGCTATTTACTTTACTTACACCTTATTATACCAGCCAATAGTGTAGCTTATAGGAACAAAATTCTCAGAAGTTATATCAAACTGGTAGACAAAATAATCACCCTTAACTTTACAAGAGGGCGGAACGGGCGAAAACACAAGTATTGATATCATAGTGTGTGTAATTACTGTCGCCGAGTCATCAACTGCACCCTTTAATTAAGCCTTTGTGTTTTTCATTCTTTTTTTATCCAAAGTGTAAAAAAAACATTATTAATTTGAGTTTAGTTTTTCAACATTCTGGTGGTCCAAAAAAACTAGCTAGTCACTTATATTATTTTGATTTTTGCATTCATTATACCGTGGCTACATATAGTTACAAGATAAAATTTTACTAGAAAAAAAACACTCTTCAAACTACTCTTTTACATCCATAGGAAAATGTAAAATTTACTGACGGAGGAGTATGAAATTTCGCACACTTATTAGTTTATATAGAGAAGGTTATCCGAAAGTTAATATTTTTTTTAACTATGCATAAAAAATACATTAAATCAACAAAAACAACAATACACACACTACCATGTATTTGACACACACGTATTGTTTGTTTTTAATGCGGCCGACATCTGTCAAATCCAATCCAAACTCACATTCTATCTTTTTTAATTTTTCATTACTTAGGATACAATCCGTGCAGCCTTAATAAAACTACGATTGAATTTTGACCACTGGGCGACCACTAGTAATAATTATCATCCAATTTTCGATGTGTACAATATCACCAAAATCTGAATTATTATTGTAAGGTCATAAACATTATTTATCATTAACATCAGTTTAAACTAGTCCACTGCTGGACACAGGCAGGCATTATACTATATATAGTCTATGGGCAGGCCTCTCCAAGTGCACGCCACTGAGCACGATCCCCTAATTTTATTAAAGTTCGTTCACAATAAAATTGACGCAAAATTTTTTTTTTTGCATCCCCGTATTTATATTTACAGAAATAGAAAATCATATAATGATACAACCAAAGTCATAAAAAATATTTTAATAAAAAACAACCAATGTCGTGCCTTTGTCAGTCGGCCATGTTTGAAGTGGATGATTGGGTTCAGTGACATCCCTTGTGTGTTGTGTTGGGCAATACCTTTTTCCAACAGTGAATAAATTGACATCGGCTTCATAGATTTGAACTCAGAGATTTGAGTTGTCATATTTGCCCTTGCCATGCTTGACACTGCCGACCTTTTAGTTTCGACGAGCTCACAATATTTAACGTAGTACTTATTTATTTATTAAAAACTTTTCCAAAATTAAATACATGGCGAACTTAATCCATGAGACATTCTCTACCAGTCGACCATAGGGTGGGGCAAAAGAGACATGGTAGTACAATTAAGTAATTAATTAATTAACTAATTGCCTATCATATACACGCAGAGAGATTAAAAAGAAAGAAATGAGTAGGTACTTAGTTTAAAACGAAAATATTTTTACTGATTCGGCAGACGAGCATCTCATGAGCAGCTCATGGACACTTGCAACATCAAGGGTTGCCATACCTCTCATGTTGGAAGAAAATGGGGAAAAACTTTAAACCGCATCTGTGGTCCGGTGTGGTTGAGACCACCGGTCTCAGACCCATAGGCCCCGGGTTCGATTCCCAGTGGAGAGTACATGTTTGTGTACTCTGTTATGGTTGGTGGTAGGGCTTGTTTGTCCGCCTGGCTAGCTACCACCATATTATCTAAATATGTCGTCATAACATCAATGTTTGTAGCAGCTAGAACAAGATAGCCAGTGCCTCAGTAGGTGAGGATTCTGGGTGAAGGTTGCTTCCACCATTGGCGTATCAGGTGAGATGAAGGAACTGTAAGATATGTCAATCAATAATCATATACATGAATAAAATGAATTGAAAACCGATGTAACTACATATTTGTACCTTTAAATTACAAATTATTTAAAAAAAATCTTAAATGCACGAGTGACGTACCTGCTTAATACCTTTTGTCCTCCCGCCTCTGTTTTAATAAGTCTTTATTAATATCAAAGGACGAAGGCAGTTCAATCCTACTTCAGATCCAAGACCAAGGTACGAGCAGGTACGACTGAAAACAATACAAACTAAAATGAATATTTAATTTCATGAAATGGACAATTTTCAAGTCCTATTCCGTTGTAAGTATATCTTGCTAACCACTAAACATAGCTCAGTGTCGATTTGCATACAAGCAAAAGGGATCCAAGTAGTGAGAGAACCACTCGATTGAAGGGGAAACAATTGAAAAACGCTATTTGTTTAAAAGCTAGCCCCCATATTCATAAAGGCTATGATCCGATATACACTGCGAGCACTGTAAGGTGTGACGTCAATTTAGTATATTACGAAGCCGTTCCTTTATAGTTAGCTATACTGGTTACTGTTTATGTCCAGTATACTGTTATCCATGCTGTCATCCATGTCATTTCTGGACGCTGTTGATCACGTGATTAAAGCACTGAGAGCACCTTACCTCGAAAATGCCCAACCAACTTAGGAGGCCCTAAAAATGAGGGACACGTGCTTTGTTTTTTTGGAGAGAGATTGCTGATTGCTTCAGACGGCATTTTCAGCTTCACCGGACTTGTTTGGGGGCGGCGAGGAACGTAAAGGGTTCCTCAAGCCGTGTGAAACGAATCACCTTCGGAGGTTTTCTAGAGGGAACGGCAACGCGCACTAGTGCGCATCCCCGTGCCCTACTAGATTCTCCGAAGGGTTCGGATCGGATCGAGGAGAGGAACCAACCGAGGGCACCTCTAAAGGCTCGGACCTCGGCTCGGGTAGACCGGGCCGTGGAGGAGAAGAAAAGCGCCCAGGTACATGTCTGTACCTGGTATAGAGCGCGAGTGAACCGGTTCTTCGTAACCTTGTTCTACGAGTACGGTGTCTTTGACCTAAACTAGTGTGCATGTTTAGTGTATTCTGTAAATATGTAGTGTCATCTAGAGGATCGGGCGGGGGGGCGTTGGCAACTGTTATGGGATCGTCGGGGTCAACTAAGACATGTTTAGGACGTTTAGGTGAGTACCGTCTTGTTGGTGGAAGGCCTTCAACGTTATAGTTGGTGGCCGCCACAACAAGCGGGTTGGGGTGGTTTGGGGGCGTTATCAAAGTAACGTCTGGAAACGTCTTTGATGAAATATTTGATAGTGGGAAGATCAAGATCACGGTGGAGATCTACATTGCGATAGTACCACGGGCAACCCGTGGCACCACACATGAAACTGTTTTGGAGGGTTTGTAAAGGATACAGATAGGAGGGCGCGGATTGCGCGAAAACTACGCTAGCGTAAGCCATGACCAGGCGAATGCAGGCTTTGTGAATTGTCGTCTTATGTCTAAGAGACATTTTACTCCGCTTGCTATAAGGTGGAATAGCCGGCCTAATATGAACGCGGCCCTGTTACGGACGATTTTAAGATGAGGCGCAAACGTCAATCTTCTATTGAAGCGTTCGCGACGTCGAAGAAAAGAGCTCCGGTTCCCATGGGACGGTTTCTATTGAGACCGGAAAGGATATGCTCCGTGAGGCGGTGCAATTGATGGGTACACGAGTGCTTGGGGCGGAACCCAAACTGCTCGTTTATAAGAATATTGTTAGCGGAAACGTATTCTCTTAAACGGGATACTAGAACGCGTTCGTACAGTTTTCCCAACGATTTGAGAAGACTGATGGGGCGATAACTAGAGGGGGCGGTACGCGGTTTAGCGGGTTTATGAATACCTATGACAACAACGTGCGTTTGTCATGGCGCTATTGAAGATAGCTACTATTAAAAGGATAAGTTGGGCGGGTAAGATCTTAAGGATCTTGTTTGATGAGATGGGATGATGATCTAGAAAGAACTCAATACTCGAATAAAACCAAATAAAACAGCATTTTCTGGACGACAATTTAATAAAATATCAACACATTTATACAACAAAATAAATAAATGTCTTAGTATATATACAAAAAATTCACATAGTATAAAAATATGTATAAGTAAAAGCTGGAAAATTTAACCTATAGCGAAACAGAAAGTCTATTAAAGTTTATAGTATAAAATACACATGGATACACTCACACACACACACACACACACACACACACCCCACACCCCACACACACACACACACCCACACACAAACACACACCCCCCCCCCACACACACACACACACACACCCCACACCCCCACACACACAAACACACCCCTACACACACTCACACATACACACGCACATACATACATAATCGCAAACATCACGCACGCTCACGCATTCACACATGCATGTACGCACACACAAACACAAACACATGCACCGCAACACACACACACACACACATACTCTCACATACTCTCACACACATTCTTTTATGCCAACAGCAATTATAAAAATTAAATATTATAAAGTTATGATTATGGAAGAGCGGAGCCTTTTGTTACAGATATTTTCATGTCTAATAGGAGGCTCTAAATGATAATATTGTTACAATGTTTCTAGTGCTGAAATAAAAGTATTTTGATTTGATTTGATTTGATTTGATTTGATTTAAAATGCCGTCTGCCCTGGGGGCACTACGGGGTTTGAGACGCCTAATTAGCGTTTACACCTCATCCTCCGTAACAGGCGGGAGGGTAGCGGTGGGAGAGAGGGACGAGAGTCTATTGACTTCGCTATCTACCATATCGACATGGTTCTGAGGGACTGGGAGAGTGCTAGGCGAGCATTGAGAATCGAGGCTGTCGGCGGGCATTCGGCTTTGTCGTTGTCGTCAAAGGCGATCGAGTTGTCGGTTTTGTTAAGCGGGAGCATAGAAGTAACTGTGTCCGACCTAAAGGTTCTCGCCAACTTTCAATAAGCTTGGTGATGTGGCGAGATCTCTTTAAGTAGGCCATCCCAGTTCGTACCGCGGAGCTCTTGTATGCGCTCTTCAGCAGCGCGCTGCAAATAACGCATAATGTGTGGCTCGGTTGTCCGAAGTGGGGTAAGAATCGTACACACGCGTGGCGGCGTTCTTGAAGCGATAGTCGCCCGTCACTACAACCCGCCGGGACGAAACGCTTATAGCGTTAGTGAGATGACTACTGAGGGCCTCGACCGCGGCCACTGTCTCGTGAGGCGAGGCAATGACATCGGGGATTTGGTTTAGTGACTCACTGGCGGTAGGCTCGAGAGATTTCTCAAGCTTATCCCAGTCAGTCAGCACCTTAATGACGGGGGTGGGGTCGGTGGGGGGGCCTAACTGTAAAACAACCGGCCTATGATCGGAGGAGAGCGCGTAGATCGTTTCTATGGAACGCAACCGTAAAGTTACGTTCCTTAGCAACGCCATATTTAACGGGTTGGGGGTGTGATTATCTACTAACGGATAGTGGGTGGGCTCCATAGGCACGACGATATCGAAGAGCAACGACTCAGCGAGGTGGCTGATCACCCGACCGTTACGGTTGGTTGAGTTGCAACTCCACTGAGCGTGTTTGCTTTTGAAATCATCGGCAATAATGACGGCGTTATCCATAGCAAACAGCGCTCGCGAGATCGGGTTGTGTAAGAAGCTTATTGGGGGACAAGTACGCGGACGCGATAGTAATCGACGAGTGGCCCGTCATGCCTAGCCGACACAGACCGAAGCCTCTAAATCGGATAGCTGTGGGGGATCGAGCGGGACACAGTAAAGCAACCGCTTGTAATAGATAAGAGTGCCGCCACCGCGGCCAACTCTATCATTAGGGACAAGGTTGTAGTTTGCCAAGCGAGGGTCTCGGTTGGAGGGTTTTAGGAAGGTTTCCTGTACGAGAAAAACGTCTTACGGAATTCGGTCGAGGTAGCGAGCTCTACCTTGATCATCTCGGGTTCGCCTTTAATGAGGCGAATTTTGAGGGGGATTACGTTATGATGACGCGCCTTCAAAGATCGCGAAAGCTCAATCCAGTCCTTGGTGGTTTGGATAAAGATCGGAGGGGGCTTCTTATACTTGCGCGGCTGGCTTGGCTCGGGCGGGGAGCAAGGACGGGAAGATGGCGCGCTATTCGATTTAGCGGCCTTAGGCGGAGGGACGGAAGGAGGGGCGGACTTGCGGGCTCGCTTCCCTTTACAGGTGACGGTCTCGTAGTCCGAGTCCGACGTGACAACATCGTCGGGCTCGGAGTCCGAGACGGGAGGGCTTGCTTTGGAGGCGGAGGGACCAACCTCCATCTCCAATTCGGGAACAGACGGGGACGCGGGTTGATCCATCCGAATGATGGGCCGAACATTGAGATGCGCGGTGGGCGAGTGAACAAAGTGCGCGGAAGGCGTCTGAATGGGCTTCGCGTAAAGCTAGGGGCGCGGGGAGGACGCGTGGGAGAACAATTTGTTGCCTCGGGGTGACTTTGCTCTAGCAAGAACTCTATCACCTCGAGCTCCATCTTAGCCAAAGTGCAATGCACTAAGATGCGTGAGTAGTGTCAGACCCTCCCTGCCACAGGCAAAGAGGCGTGTGTTTGTAGGAAACCTACTGCCTGAATAGCTCTAGGTGTATCCTCCGGTGAAATTCAATTCACCGTAGGGTGTGTGTGTCCCTAAACTGGAAGTGTAAATAAAAATTCTGAGTTGACTAGGAGATCCCCCAAGGCCAACTTTGCTAGAACTCTTCCGGAGTGTTTTCCCCCCAGGAGGGTCAGGAGAGCAGCCGGGTCAGTGCCCCAACTGGTTTCGTTGTCACCGTTAGGTATCCACCAGTTGGCTACTAAGCGTAGTCTTTCTATAACAACCGTCGTTGTAAAACAGCGAAGGGTAGCGCTCCTGCAATGAAAATTGCGTCGAGAGCGCTATACGCGACGTACTGTGCACCGGAGCCTTACCGGTACACAGTAAAAAGGGACCGAGTACAAAGCAAACGAAACAGGCCGAGCGCGCGACGGAGCACGAGCGGTACGTGCGTCCTGCGCGGCGAACGGGGGGGGGGAACACGTGCGTTCGAGTTGCCATTTTGTTTCGCAATATTTGACTTAAAAGCTCGACGACGACGACAGTACCTCGCAAGTAAATAAACTTAAGAAAAGTTCTTGTGAATCGTACCTAATTTTTTTACCTACTACCCATTCAGGACGACTATTAAATAATAGTAGCTATGATAGAATTGATTATGATAGAATATGGTAGCTAGATATAATTGAGTAATAATAAATTGATCCACAAAAAAATAGTAGGCTAGCACCTAAAATGCTAAGTTAGCATCTAAATAGTAGTTTATAATAGTAGTTTAAGTATTTCGAGCGTTATACAACTGAGGGCCCAGCTGGGAAGATCAGGCATTTTATCGTAATTTCAGCAAAACGGTTGAGGTACAATTAATCCTGTTGATAAATTCGAAAGGTACATTGCAACTGAAGCATTGCCATTAGTTTTATGAGTCTAGCTTTGAGCTCGTATGATTCGTCTTGACGAGTACTTTGTTGCTAGATATGTCATATCGTTAACGTTGCGCCTTAGGGTACCAGGGCGGACTCTGTTATACTGAAGCCCATCTCCCTACAAAAATACTAAAAAGTTAAAAATAAAATTAAAAGAAAAAAAATACTTTTTAAAAACAAGCTTTTTATTTATAAATAAAAGTGTGTTACAAGAACATTTAGTATATTACACCTTCATTATTTTTCTTTTGTAATCACAATGTAACACGCTTTTATTTATTTAAAAAAAATCTTATTATCAGGTTTAAATTATTTTTAACTTTTTAGTTCTTTTTTTATTAACAAGTAATAAAAGCTTGTTTTTGAAAAGTATTTTTTTATTTTAACTGTTTCTCATTTAAATCAAACTTAAATATGGGCTATATACATATAATATTCCTTTGTTTCAGCATCCAAAGAAGAAGATACAAATGTTGTAGCATTTTTATCTATTCCCTATCTATTAAATTCAACAACGGTAAAAACAAAGAATAAACTAATAAAAGGGAAGCCTAGCTTCACCTGGAAACCATCCAAGGCAGAGACGCGTGATGCCTTTATCAAACATTTAAAATCTGATGCTGAAATCGGTCAGTATAGGAAAAATCGGCATAAAAGCCTGCAGAACAAAGGTATAACACCACAACCTTACGTGATTATTGTCGGTGACTCTTTAAATGACATCAAAACGTATTTAGTAGTCATTAATGAATCTGTAATTTATCAGAGGGACAATATTTTGCAAGCTGTTGACACTTGTTACAAAGCTATTTGGGCATTGAATGCAGAGTATGGGGTTGATTCATATGCGATATGGTATTTTATATAAAGAGCTGTTTACAAAATGACATCAAAGTTTGATCGAGGTTCCACCTCAGCCGAATCTCTTTTAACAGATTGTAATATTATATCTACTTTGTAATTAATTTTGAATTTCATGATTAATAATAAACTTAACATTAATGTTACAATGAGAATGTCGAACATTACAGGGTACATAGGTACCTGTTTCTATGTTGCGTTTTTTGTTGATAATTTTTGTTTCTTAGTATATTTTTAGCATTGCAGTTAAGACTGATTATATTATTACTAAAGAATAGAAAAGTTAAGGTAGTATATCAGAATACTCTAGTGCATATCATTAAGTGTAGTTTCTAAGAACTTTATTTGAAACTAGCTGTATTTTTGTTGTTCACCATGTTAACATGTTTTGTATGTCGTACCCAATTGTTAAATATAAAGAAACTCGAGTCACACTTTACGTTGGTACATAGTCCTGACGAATTTAGTTCATTACACTCGGTATTAAAAGAATATGGTCCTATTGTTTCTTTATGGTCAATGCGATTCGAAGCTAAACATCGTATATTTAAAATGGCTTCAAATGTTTCTTTCAACAGAAGGAACATTACGCTATCTTTAAGTATGAAACATTAATTACTATTAAACGAAATGTTTTTAAAAGGTAAATTGTCTGATACTCTTAGGACTGGGCCTCTTTCTTGTACTATGTCTGCGGAATCTACTAATGATCAATTCATACAATCTAGTTTAAAATTATGTAATGAAAAAACTCTTGTACATGTTACTTGGGCCACTATATGTACTACACGGTATGTAAAAGGGACTATCTTAATTTATAATACTGCCTCTGATGATTTAATGCCACTTTTTCTCAAATTGCATAAAGTTTTATTGTATGATTTAAATAGTCATTCTAATGGGACATTTAATGCAAAGTTGGAATTTGATGACCATTTTTTTGCTTACGAAGTTATAGATCCAGAAATAAAGAAAATTGTAGTCCATCTCCACAAATGTTTATTGTTTCATGTCCCGTGCAATATAAACATTCTTAGTTATGGAAAAAAATATGTAACTGTGCGAAGTACTTTCTAAATGAATAAAGGTTATTGAATAAGAAAAAAATAGTTTAAATTGCTATGCTTTTACAACCTATTTAAAGTTTACACAAGGCAAATAGACATACTAAAATTGGGAGAATGTACTCATTAATACAAGCAAATTGACTATGGAACCAACTTAGAAAACCCGAAAAGTGGTTTGCACACCGGTTTTCATGGTGTCACCATCTCTTAGGTCCCGGGTTCGATCCCCGGTCGGATCAATTTTAGAAATACCTGTTTTTCTAAATTGTTTCGGGTCTGGGTGTTTCCTATGTATAATAAGTATGTATTTAAGTATATTATGTATGTTTATCCGTTGTCTAGTTAACCATATATCGAGTTTCTTAAGGAAGCTTTTCTTGGGGCTAGATAATTGGTGTGAGTGTGGGAAAAATTACATTATTATATGTTAGTAGATACTTCATTTGTATAACAAAATAAAATTTGTTATCACGTGTTTTTTAATTTGTTCTAATATTGAAAGTTGCTTGCATTGTTAAATACATACAAAAGCAAAAGTAGCTCTTAAATCGAATCTAATAATTTATGATGACTTAAGAACAGATTTGATCATCTACTCTTGCTGTTGCTGTACCTTACCACTTTCGGTTTGTTCATACCAATCTTTAATACGTTGTCTATTACATCCACAATGTTTTTACAGGACGTGTGCGAATTATGAGCCATAAAATTGTTTCATCTTCTTTGGTTCCTTGCAACTTGCTTGTCATTACTTAAATAGATCATGGGGAACAGTCGCCCCAAGCCACATCGGCAAAACTATGTGCCTATTAGAATCACATATCGTTCTTTTGTTTGTCAACAAACATTATTCAATAATTATTGTTCTTTATGTAGTATAGCCATAAAGTTACTTGATTGTAATAATTATTGTTCTGTTGCTATCCATGTTGCTTAATTGAACACAATTATTGCAAATTTTTTTTTAACTTAAAAAGTCGACTTACCTTAGCTCTTCCGAACTACAGAAACATTAGTTTTCTCGTTGATTATGCTGATGCTGGCTCACAGCAGCGTAAGAAGCGCTTGAAAATTTTAAAGTAATGTCTCTATAGTTCAATGGAAGAACAATCGCCCGGATAGCGAGAGGTTGTGGGTTCGATTCCCACCTGGGGTAAGTCGTATTTTTTCAAGTGAAAAATACCATCTTATCAATAATTGTGTCCAATCAAGCAATTTGGCTGATGTACAACAGAACAATAATTATTACAATCAAGTAACTTTGTGGCTGTACTCCGGAACAATAATTATTGAAAATAATTTACTTTGTTGCTGCACAAAAGAACAATAATTGTTGCAACAGAGTAACTTTGTTGCTGCACCAAAGAACAATAATTGTTGCAACAGAGCAACTTTGTTGCTGCACAAAAGAACATTAATTATTTGGTGGTCAAAAATGTATATTTTTGATCACCCATCCAATGACCAGCCTTTGCGAAAGTTGCTTAACCTCAGCACTCGCAGACCGGGCGCGTTATCCACTGCGCCATCGAGCTCCTCACAATAGGTTGATGATATATTTATATTTTTGGTTTTATGAACACCAATAGTACATATAGCACTTAATAATAATCACAGCATTAAAAAGCAGTTTCTAACAAAAGGCTATTGATAATGCCTTAGTCCAACAGTGGGCGGTTGATAGGTTAATGTTTTTTTTTTATGTTTCGTAAAAAGTAGGTACTTACAGAATAACCTTAATAAGTTTGGCTTTTTATTAGGAACAAACGAGTCGTGTGGCCCACGTGAGCAAAGCCACGAGCAAAAGCTGGCGAAGTACTTATTGTAAAAATCGTAACATTAGCCAAACGTAAACTTAGAACTAATAAAACTGAATACTGTCGATTTTAAATGGTGTTATGCAGTAGCCTATTAGCGGTCTTTAGTGGTCATTTTCCTTTTAAATTACTTACATGTCAAATTGTCTAGTGATATATTATGAACGGGCATTGTTCTATTGAGCTCTGTTAGTTCTGCAGAACGGCTTGCCCGAGTGGCAGTGTCATTCGAACAACGGAGCCACAAAGTGCTCGTAAATAAAAACATATATTAAGATGACAATTATCTTTGGCAATGAAGTTCGGTCGCAGTCACAGGTTGAGGTAAGTTTCAATATTCATATAATTATGTTTTGAAATAACCTTTTACACAATTACTATTCAGCAAAATTTGTATATTATTTGTTAATTCGTTTTCTGAATAGTTTGACAATATTGCATAAACAGTGTGAATAGTGAAACTTGCAGGGGCGAATTGACACAATACATTGAAAGGGAATATAAATCGAACCGACGCGACGACCTTCAGCTCATTTTATGTCCCCACTGTTGGGGCACGAGCTTTCCCGATGGATGAATAGGGAGAACGGGCCATAAACTACCATGCGAGCCCAATGCGTATTGATTGATGGTAGTTCACGGCTGCTAATGCACCCGTTTCAACGGCTTTACGTGCCTTCCGAAGCATGGAGAAGCTCCTACTGATACAGATCTTACTGTTGTATGAATTCATGCAAATAAAGCGATTTGATTTGTAATTCATGTGGTAAAAAATGTGATAAAAATACCAAAATATGAGCCATGAATCCTGATTAAAGAGTTCATGGTAAGGCCATTATCAAATTTCACTTTTTATTTTTAAATGCTAATTGGTGCACTGAAGCCAAATTAAATATTTATAAAATACAGTGAAAAAATTAAATGCCTACCCGACCCAGCCAGGAATCGAACCTGGGTCTTCCGCAATCCGGGCGGCTACACTGACCATTATGCTACCGGGAAGGCTGACGTAAGCACTGAATTTTTCTACTGCTTTTTGATTTTTTTGACTGCTTTTTAGCGGCAGAGTGCCATCTATCCAACGGTTATTGCAACCGATGGTTATGCAGATTCATCTTTACACATGAAATACCACAAATTTTATAACACAACGCTATATTAAATTTCACTTTTTATGGATCGAAATAATTGAGAACTGAACAGGGCCTTGATTTGATTTCATTTCCATTCAATTGTTTGATTGCACTCAATTGTTTTTTGTTTATTTCTTGTATTTTCTATTGTCTCGTGTTTGTATAAACATAAAAGGAAAAATGCTTCATAACACTTCGATGAAAAAAAAAACAATATAGAAGAAACTTTTATGTTCGATGCCTGTTATTTTTTTAGATTGGTAAAATAATTTATTTACCATATGCGGTTATGAAGTTAATTACGTTTGCTGTAGCCGGAGGTTCGAAAAAAACCAAAATTATTTAAGTAACTTATTAAAAGATTCAAAGTTACAAATTAAACTTAAATGTCTAAATAGCCTAGTGATGTATTCGATGCGAGAATTTAGAATGCCTGAAATTAACAATTAATTATTAAATAATAAAATTGCAGCGGCGACAGCTCGTGGCAAGTTGACCTGATTAAAGTGCTTCCATGCGGTGCGTCGCGATGGCGTAAACTGTAGGATCAGCGATCTATGTACCTTGAGTAGGTATACGTAATACAGTCTTTTATCGGGTGGCAATAAGACGCGTGCCTTTAATGGTTGGGTTATGTCTTTGCTAACATACTCCTTTGGCATACTAAGATGGACTCAGACCGAATTGGACGCCTTGGATAGAAGAGTCCGTCAAATGCTCACGATTTCCAGAATGCTACACCCGCGCTCATCTGTTATGAGGCTGTACATCCCGCGGAGATGTGGGGGTCGCGGCTTTTTAAATGCCAAGGACCTACATAACCGTGAGGTGTGCAGTCTCAGGGATTATTTACTTAACAGTGTGTGCGGGATGCATTTGGATGTCGTGGCTGTTGATAGACACTTTACGCCGCTGTCCTTGGCAACAGAAAATTGGGGCAAACCAGTGGTGCTAAGCACTTTCGATCGCAAGGAAATATGGAAGACCAAGGTGCTACACGGGCGCTACTATCGGGCTCTAACTGGGCCTGATGTAGATTTGCCTGCCTCGGTGAACTGGCTACGTTTCGGTGACCTCTTTGGGGAAACTGAAGGTTTTGTCTGTGCCATTGAAGATGAAGTTATCAAGACGAATAACTACCGGAAATATATTATGAGGGACGGTACGGTCGACATCTGTCGGGCATGCCGCCGTCCAGGTGAATCATCCCGACATATTATTTCTGGTTGTTCTCATCTTGATATGGCCTTGTTGAATCGGAGGTGCCGTACTATAAGTACGCACCTGCGCCAGTACTCGAAAATGGTCATGCAACGCTTTACTGGGATCGCTCTATCATTACGGACAGGACTATTGTCGCCAATAAGCCTGATATCGTGGTGGTCGACCGATCCCAGCGCCGGGCAATACTGGTAGATATCACCATACCTCATGATGAGAACCTTGTGAAAGCCGAGAAGGACAAGCTCAGTAAGTACATTGACTTGGCTCACGAGGTTACCGCCATGTGGGATGTCGATTCAACCATTATTGTACCGATAGTCGTTTCGGCAAACGGTAGTATTATATTCCTAACCTTTTAACACACTATAATGGAGTAACTTTTTAAAAATACACCTATTAAACGCCAACTTTGTTAAAAATCAAGAAAGAAAAAACAATTTATTTGCTACTGCCAAAACTATTTATGCCCGTAAAAAACCGACACGACCTGTTTATTTAAAAGTTGGATGGGAATAACAACTGAAACGCCACGACTTGTACTTTACTTTCGAGGAACAAAGCGTGTTACGACACGTCTAGACATAACTTATTAGGGAAAAGTATTGAAAGGCCAAATTAAAAATTAATTAGGAAGGGTAAATTGCATGATGTGCCATCTTCGTAGAAAAATAAGATTGGTCAACAACTTAAGAGACACAATTACAATACAATATTTTTAATTTATTTATTTGACATTGTTCAAAAAATATTTACAAAACTGTCGTTTAAAGGGAGTGTATTTTTAAAATACAATGCTATGCAACAGAAAAATTAATGAAGACCATTACCGTCACCTAGTGCGTTTATAATTGCATTAACCTAATTCTTGAAGTTTTACGTATCGAAACGGTGGAGAACGATAGGTAAGTATTTCATCGATGGACTTCATGAAGGGGTCGCATTAGCTATTCAAGTGAATAGTTAATATGGAAATGACCGTGTTGCTACGTGCAATTTCAACGTAAACTCTAACCGCCTTACAAATAAACAAAGAATAAGGTCCGAATAATTATTCCGTGTTTTGTTCCTGTCATGACGTCATTTCAAGATAGAGTAAAAGAGACAAAACACGGAATAACTATTCGAAGCTTATTCTTTGTTTATTTGTAAGGGGGTAAGCTCCTTACAAATTATTAAACAAAGAATAAGGTCCGAATAGTTATAAATTCCGTGTTTTGTTCTCGTCATGTAAACGTCATTTCAAATTAGAGTAAAAAGACAAAACACGAAATAACTGTTCGGACCTTATCCTTTGTTTATTTGCACTAAGTAGACAATTAACCAAACTGATGTGATTATGTGGAATTAAAGTTCAATAATGTCTGCTGCTTTATTTGTTCTTTGTGTTGTTTGTTGTTGTTTGACTAGCTTAAGGTTATTAACCTTAACTTGAGAAAAGACGTTTAGTTGAGGTAACATTTTTGCCTATTTTGTTTACTAAAGATTTTTGTGTTTTGAGTATTTTTGTTATTTTGTCTTGTCATTGCAGTGTATCATAGAACGCTGTTCACGTTATTTTTGATTTGACCATAAAAGTCCGAATTAAACATAGTTATCCTAGTGTTATAGGTACATACCTACACAAAAACAAAAATATGGAAATTCCATTAAACCAACAATAAACTAAAACTTTAAAAAAACTTAAACTTTAACTTTTAAACTATTGTTTTATAATAAATTAAACTTTAACTTTTAAACTATTGTTTTATAATAAATAGACCACATAAAACTACGTTTTGATGTTTTACGATTCTTTAGATTATATTTTGTTACTTGTAGGTAGGAAAATGTCGGCGAAAATTACTCTTAAGCAATAAGGCCGCAATTTGTACTATTTATTGTATAGATCTCTGTATGTTTTACTATAATGTTCTAAAGATGTCATAAAGAATGTTTCATAATTTGAAAAGTCCGTGTCAAAAACTTTTATAACTATATATTTTTTTTATTTGATGATGAAGATAACCATATTTTATTAACTCCTGACCGCCCTCGTACTACTCATAGTACATCAAAATATAATAATAATTGGCGGTTATTAGTCTTTATTGCAGTGAAAATACCTTAGAGCGACATTTACCTTTTGCCCGCCGAACAAGCTAAAAAAAAATTTAATTTTTTTAGTTTTTTTTTTATATAGGGTCTTTATTTTTTTTATTTTATTTAGGAAACATACTGCTTTATATCACACATATAAACAAATAAAAATATAATACAGTAGTATTTAAAGTTTCCACTGCTAATTTGTACAGAATTAACTACTTGTTGAACAATAGTGCAAAAGAAAAAATAAAGTAAATATCAAATAAATCAAAACAAAACACAATTTTACCATCAAAATCAGATTGAAAATATACATTTAAAGTAGAAGTTAGGTTTCTCTTAACAGTCTACGAAAACGAGAAATGTTTTCGTGAAATACGTCGATGTAATTAAAAGTACTATTGAATTCATTAAGGACTCTTATAATAAAACTATTGCGTCTATAATTTGACTTACAAATTGGTACAAAAAAGGTGTGCTTGTGGCGAGCGCTCAGTCTGGAATACCTAAAAGCAATTTTACTTAGCAAATAAGGTGAATCTACACTGCTATGTATGATCTTATATGTACAATATATCTAAATTTATCGATGAAATTTAAAAAAAAGTACCTGGAATAGTAAATTTTATTCTCAGTATCTGTCCATCCTCACCCTTGAGTGCTTATAACTGTGGACAGTAATAAGCACAATGACACTTCAAATGCTTCCCGATGGTACAGTCACGAGCATTTAAATGTACACACTTTTGACAAGTTTTGAATCTTATTCCTTACTAAAGTGCGATTCAAATAGGTTGGCGGGGTCTCTATCGGATCGCCTAATTTTTGTACGCCTAATTTGCAATGGCACCCAAACGAAAAGCCTAAAATTTTTTCGCCTAATTTCACTCTTCAGAATCGTGTTTGCCCTAATTTCACTTCGCCTAACTTTTTATCGCCACATTGTCATTTACCAAATGCGTCATTTGGCAGAACAATTCGTAATTCCTAAAGTTTACAATTCCTAAATATTAATTCGCACAAAATTAAAAATAAAACATGCAACATGCATGCAGACATGCAGCATAACATGCAGCATGCATGCAGACATGCAGCATGCATGCAGACATGCAGCATGCAAGCAGAAACACAGCATGCGTGCAGCATGCGTGCAGGCATGCAGCATGTAAGCATGCAAGCACGCATGCAGCATCCGTGCAGGCATGCAGCATGTAAGCGTGCAAGCAGGCATGCATCATGCAAGCAGGCATGCAGCATGCAAGCAGGCATGCAGCATGCATGCAGGCATGCAGCATGCATAGTTTCCGTCACGGCTTCGGCGCTGCGGGGCTCCGGCGGTCCCACGCGAGCTTCCTCGCCCCTCGCCCCTCCGCGCCTACGTGCTTTTATATTGCACTCTAGCGTAGGGCAGACAAGACTACGTGGAGTCGGGTTTGCAGCGATTCGCTTCTGTCAATTTATTTTCTCAATAAAATTCTATGCTTTTATTCCAATACATTATTGGCACATTTCATTTTAGATATGCTAAAATTAGAGCTTTTATAAATTTTGCGAAATAATCGTTATGCCAAAATAAAGTTATGCCAATATAAAGTTATGCCAATATAGTTTAGGCTATTTTACATTAGACATTCTAAAATTAGGCCTTTCAATTCTTAGGCCAAACTATAATGGTGGCAAAACAATTTTTAGGCGAAACAATAATTGTACGTTTTAAGTTTAGGCCAAAACGGTTTGGCCAAACCATATTAGGACGAACAATTTTAGGCGAACCGAAGGGCACCCAGGTTGGCGGCTGTGAAATTAGTCACAAGTCGCGTCGCAGTAACGAATTTAAGGTGTCAGCGGAAAGTTACAGGGCGGGAAGTTTTGACTGTACCTGCGCGCACCGGCGGGCGCTCGCAGCATACTTCACAGCCGCCATCCTATTTGAATAGCAATGTACTAAGTTACAGTGATTACATGTTTATGCTCGCGACTGTACCTATACTACGATGGTTTACGAAACTAATCAAAACGTCCTCTATAACAATGACCCGACTCGTCGCGGTAACACAATTACGTACCGGTGATTAAATACTGGTGGTTTGGGCGATTTTACTTACAGATGGCCTAGAGAGGTGCCCGTAACGCTATTAGAATAGAAATGGAATAGAATGTAAATGTTCAAATCATTTTTAACGCAAATTTTGTTGCGAACAAATTACAAAAACACAAATGTTGAAAAAATTTCAACGAGCAGGATTTGAACCTGCACCCTTATGACATTCCGGGTCAGGTGCTCTTCCAATTGAGCTATCGTGGTTCTAACCAGCCCGCCGAAATTATTCAACACTTTTTACTTTGAAAGCCAAAGACGCCCATTCAATGTCAACAACTACCGTCATTAACATCCGATCATAATATTTTTACAAATATTAAAGATCAGTTAAGAAGCAAGCAAGCTATTTATAAATGTTCAAATAGGTAATTTGTAAAAATATTATGATCGGATGTTAGTGAAGGTACTTAGTTGTTGACATTGAATGGGCTCCTTTGGCTTACAGAGTAAAAGTGTTGATTAATTTCGGCGAGTTGGACTGAGCCACGGTAGCATATTTGGTAGTGCACCTGACCCGGCATGTTATGGGGTGCGGGTTCGAATCACGCTCGTGTAATTTTTTCAACACTTTGTCTTTTTTCAATTTGTTATTTGAACCTTATTCTTTGTTTATTTGTAAGGCACTTGATGTTGAACTGGTTTAAAATAACCGTAATCATCATCAGTCAATTCTAGTCCATTGCTGGACATAAGTAGGCTGGTTTTGAGATCTACTTTCGCCATAACATCAATGTTTATAGTATTGTTGTGTTTCGGCAGCTAGAGATAAGATAGCGAGTGCCTCACTAGTTGAGGATCCCGGGTGAAGTGCGCTTCCACCATTTAGCCTTATCATCACTTAACATCAGGTGAGATAAGGGCACGGTAAATACCAGTAAAACATTTTAAAAAACTGATCCGAAAAAAAACCGAGAGTTATTTTGACCTACATTTTACCGTTATCATTTTTACATATTAAAAGTATGAATTCATAGATAATGAAGTCAAACAAAAAAGATAAACTACCTACGATAAATAAGATAACTACCTAATGAATCATGGCACTGAAACTCGACCATTAAGTGTTTATCGATTTGTTGCTGATATAGTTTTTACCGAGTAGAATCTATACTAATATAATAATAATAGTATGAAGAGGAAACCTTTGTATTTTTGTATGTATGTATGTATGTATGTATGTATGTATGTATGTATGTATGCATGTTTGCAGCGAATAAACTAAAAAACTACTGGACCGATTTCAAAAATTCTTTCACCATTAGAATGCTACATTAGCGCTGAGTAACATAGGCTATATTAAAAAAAATGTCCACCCGTGCGAAGCAAGGACGGGCCGCTAGTATATAATATAAGGAGCTCAACGCTGCCCTATAAATTATGTGGTGCTGCAGCTAGCTTGAGGTAGAACATGATAGTTTTGCACACATCACACATCACCATTTCATTTTATGTCCCCACTACTGGAGCACGAGCCTTCCCTTTGAAGGGAAAGGGAGAACGGGCCATAAACCACGACATGGTTAGGATTATGGTGGTTAACGACTGCTAATGCTGCCGGGACCAACGGCTTTACGTGCCTTCCGAAGCACGGACGAGATGATACATTTTTGGTCATACATCCTATGAATGGTCTTTGCGAAAGTTGCTTAACTTACGCTAAGCCGAGCTCCTCAGCTCTGTACCTACTAGCTTTCTCCGCTGGTAGGTACTACTGGCTGGTTCTGAATTATTCCGAGTCAATGCCCAACAAAGTGACCGAAGCGTATCACTAAGCTTAGTAACTATATCCGCATGTTTACCAGGTATACATTTTATATGTACTGAACTGAAAAACATGTACACGTCCCGCCCGATGGAAAGCGGCCACCGTAGCCCCCACGACGCTTTAGTTAAGGCGCCGACAGCTGCGAAATGCGCTTCACTTATGCACCGTTTACTATATAAAAAAGTACACAACTTGCAAAAACGCCAAGAAAAATATATTTTATAATCCATCTGTTAGTTTTTATAAAGAGGTTTTTTCACTTTTTTCATATTTTACGGTTAGGCAGTGTAATTATATTTCAAGGAAAGAAAGCTACATTATTTGCTTGCAACTAAAAATACAGCCTATGTTACTATGAGATAAAAAAGAGTTTTTTTTTAAATACTTAAATCCACGAATGAAGTCACAATTAAAGTGGTTTTAGAATATATACTTATTTGAAACAGTTTTATTTTTTCCGATAATCAGAATTATGAAATTTCCTCAATAGAAAAAAATGTAGATCCGGTCTCAGATCCACTGGATCCCAAGTTCGATTCCCGCCGGGGGGTAGGTACATGATTGTTATCAGTTTGGGTGGTGGTAGGGCTTGTCTTAAGTCCGCCTGGGCTACCCCATCTTATCTAAATATGTCGCCATAACAGCAATGTCAATAGCATCGTTTTATTCCGACAGTAAGAGAATTATCTCTTTGAGGGCCGATTTTTCAATTGACGGATAAAACTTATTCGTTTGATAAAGTATTAGATAACCTTTACCTCCGATCCGATCCGAACCCTTCGGGGAACCTAGTAGGGCACGGGGACGCGCACTAGTGCGCGATGCCGCTCCCTCTAGAAAACCTCCGAAGGTGATTCGTTTCACACGGCTTGAGGGACCCTTTACGTTCCTCGCCGCCCTCAAAAATGCCCGGTGAAGCTGAAAATGCCGTCTGAGGCAATCAGCAATCTCTCTAAAAAAAATATAAAAAAAATTAAAATTTGATAACCATTTTAAAAATTATCGTCATAACATGACTTTTCTTTTTGCACAGGTGACATTTTAGCTTGATTGCGTAATACTTTATCGGAAGGATAAGTTTTATCCAATGATTGAAAAATGAGTCCTTAAGAAAATAATGATACAAGACTTCCATCTTGTCTATATCATCACATAACATCAGGTGAAATTAAAACCAAGTGTTTACCCAAAAGCAATACTTTTAAAACAAAGTTCTTATACCTCATAATGTCACTGGATGGACAGGATGTCAAGTAGATTAAGTAACTCATGGCGGTTGAAATACGTTTTAGAATATTCTGGAATGAACTACTAGACTATGACTAAATTTTAATTAAGTTGGATACTATCGCCGTCACCCAGCTAATCGCATTAGGCCAGCGTGCCCGGTCAATTTTCAATTAAATCTCTATACAAGCGTCAGCTTATGGAGAGATTTTACAGTATTCCTGCTCCTACGCTCGCCGCGCACCCCCGTGTGTGTAATGATAAAGGAATGTTTCCTTTCAGTTAAATTTGCCATCATCAATATTAAGGGCTTTTTCCTCCGACCACGGTATTTTTTTCCACCCTGCACATATTATATAAATAGGTAGGTTAATGTAAATAAAAATATAAAAGAACACCCACGTTGATTGCTTTTAAAGCCATTTTTCTTGGAAAATGGGAAACTAAACTTTTCTTAAATCTTATTTGCGAATATTTTATCAAAACCTATTTAGAGACAGACACAGTTAATTTGTCTTCAATTTTTATTTGTTAGTGAATTAATCTTATTTTCGGGGAACAATATTTTTTTCGCAGTTATTTTTCACATCGCCGTCAAAATGAGATAGTAATTTTTTATGTTTTTTTTTTGTTTACTAATCCTAAATTAATTAGGGAGTTAAGCTTATTTACAGGGAATAGCAAAGCAGTATATTTTGTTGGTGCTCGTTGTTTTTTTTTTTCGCTAAGATCAAAATAAGGTACCGTACCTAATTATTGTTTACAAAATGGCTACCGATTCCAAAAAATAATCCTCATTACAGAAGGTGCGAGGAAGCTTAGCGGCGCGCGAGGAAAAATTTACCAATAGGATTACTCCATTTTAGGATTCGCGTAATCCTATTGGTGCATTTTCCTCGCGAACCGCTCTGCTACCGTAGCCTTCCTTGCACACTTCGACCAATTAAGTAACAAAGGATCCGGAACAATAATGCATCTGGAAAGTGGGGTTATATTTGCTCATACCTATAAATTTAAATTTCGATTAACAAAATTTAAAAAAGACATTGGGTATCATCAACAACTTCAAATGACTGCGAACTTTAAATCTTAATCATAAAGATTAAATTAAGGTTGCAAAATATGGGGTTACAATTTTAGTAGGTAATAATGTATCAAGATAAAATTTTACTATAAATAATCAACCAGTCTCAGTAAGGTCGAGGTGGAATCGAACCCGCGACACTTGGATTAGCAGTCCAATGCTCTGACGGCTAAGCTACCGAGACAGATATTTTTTGTCTTGTAACTAACATATAAACAATATGTCCCGTTTCCGACCTCGGAGACTTTAAGGGTTGATTCTTGCCATCATTTTATTCATTTTAGATATAAATAGAGTATCGCGGTCATAATGACGCACTAAAACGCAAAATTGTCACGTGACCACGTTCTTGTGAAAATTTTCCACGCCCATGACGACGACGCGACGCCGGTTCTTTACAATTTCCTATTTCAGGAGCCCTTCACAGAGTTTTGTTAACAAAAGCCGTATTCAAAGGTGTAGTTGTCCGGTTTCCTTCCGGTAAAAACTTTAATAGCGAAAAAAGTTTCGTCAACTTCTCTAAAACTCTTTTTTGATGGCTTCGCAGCAGCTTTGTTTCATTCTGTACAATTTTTTTAATTAGGCACATAAAAAGGTATTGTTTGCGCTAACCTCTTTGAAACGCAAATAATGAATTTTTTTTTCTGAATTGCTCAAATAAAGAAAAATGTGTTTGTGTTGTTTGAACTGTTGTTGACAATGAAAGTAGCATTTGGAGAAGAAGACTTCCTTAGGTTGGACTCGTTCAAACCCATTAACTATAACTGGAATAGATAACAAAAGTACTTATAATAAGTAGTCAATAACGTAATTACTAGTAATAATGAAATTTTACAAAAACAAAATATGCAGACACGTTAAAATAGAATACAGTGAAAAAATTAAACGCTACCGCGGTATTAGCCTTCCCGGTAGCATAATGGTCAGTGCAGCCGCCCGGACTGCGGAAGACCCAGGTTCGATTCCTGGCTGGGTCGGGTGGGCGTTTAATTTTTTCTCTGTATTTTATATAAATATTTAATTCAGCTTAAGTGTAGCAATTAACACTTAAAAAATAAAAGTAAAAAATGTACGTTAAAATAGAAGAAACTGTTTTAGGAGTCGCACAATGGGCGGCCTTATCACTAAATGAGATATCTATCAGGCAACCTACGGATGGGGAAGAATGCAATTTAATGGTATCCGTACATTTATTGATTTAAATATACTGTAATAGCATAGTGAATAAAATAGCCTATATTCTGCCCTACTGCTGGGCAAAGGACTCCATCATTGAAATCAATTTATCGCTACAATTAATGGGTAACATATATTAAATTAAATTGTTACAAACAAAACACTGGATCGTGCTGTTATCTATAAAATAATAATAATATTATGCCTATACAATAGTGTGTACAAAATATTGGATTCATATGACTCGTTCAGTCAGCATCAAATTGTATCTAGAAAAAACTACAGTAAGACCTTCATATTATAAGCCGGCGACTTTTTTACTTTATACAATAATAATTGTTCTACTCGCAACCGTTCAGAATTACCCTTTTTGGTGATCGAAATGCTTTATGTTTTTTATTTAGTTTCGTTATTAATACTTTTTACTACCATACGAGTCGAGTATTACAATACTGTTTTGTGTCATAACCTTTGAACTATGAAAAATGCGAACATCAAACAACAACGAACGGCCGGCCACTGGCGAGTCGCGACGGCTGAAATTCCTTTTTTAATTGACATGAACTGGATTTATTGAGGCGTGCTTATAGCAAAACTTCGATTAATAATAGTACATATTTTATATGTAATCAAAGCAGTACCTACCTACTAGATTAAGGATCCAGAACAAAAGTACATCACAAAAATAGGCACGCTTCCTCATATCTTAACATCTAAATATCTTTATTACATAACTGAAAACTCGAACCTAAATGATAACTGTCAAATAATACTATAAGTACTGATGGAGTACTCCTCACCATTGGTCCGGAGCTCCTAATTGCCAGCTTGACCACAAATACACAGACTTTTGAATAATAAAAAGAAAACCTTGGCGGACATCTTTTATTTATAATTTCATTTGCTATTTATTTTTCTCTGTTATTTTTTAAGTTAAGTTAGGTTATGTTTCTTTTGTTGTGTATGTACAATGTTAAAAAAGGTTTTACTGTATGGAAACCTAATCTATCATCTATATAGTAGGCTCTGTCTGTAGATGCAATATTTCTAAAAATTTTGGGATTAATATTCGTTTTATTACTCACTCTTTCGACTCACTGACACCAATTCTACGATTTTTGAAATTTTTGGCTGTCTGTCTATCTGTCTGTATGTCCTCTTACAACTCAAGAACGGTTTAACCGATCTTGATGAAAATTTGTATGTATTAAGAACATGAGATTGTGCAAATGATAGGCTGTATTATGATGTTGGTAAACCTAATAATTATTTTATTTAGCATTAATTTATCCATTATTTTCGCACTCGGGTGACGGCAAGTTTGAAATAAGTTTACAAAGGAGTATTTAGACCTTATTTGAAGTGCTTATCAGAAATCAAGTCCTAAGTTAATCGAAACAGCAAACTATAAACTCAAGTTTCCTTGTGTTATTAATATGCCGTAGCGTAGTAGGTATGTCGGAGATTGCGTTATTATTTAATTGTAGTACTAAGTACTATTGAAACAAAGGTTTGCGTGGGAGCTATATATAGCGCTGTGCAAGGTTTCAGATACGATCCACATTTATACACGGTTCTTATTTTATTTCTTATAGGTAACGCATAGGTGGCTGTAAGTGACTTTACTTTTCTCTTAACCTATATTTGGCAGAGTCAAAGCTATTTAAAAATACACCCTTATCTTTGAAGATTACTTTCCATATCGACAGGAAACAATTAACAAATTATCAATCAATTCCTTAGATATTCATTGCAGAATGATGACGATGACGATAAAATGCCAATAAAAGTATTATTATCACCATCGTCACTTCGTAGATAGACAATTATCTAGAGATTACATGACCTGAGAAATTATTTTATTATATGACATATTATGTAAAAAAATATTATATAAAACATTTCCTTTCTTCCCGATGACGTAGCCTTAACAACTGTGTAATAAATCGAGTATTAGTAAAAATTTAAACTATTCTGTTAACCTGCATGTGTTTGAATGTATAAATCATAACAAAAAATAAATGCATGGCTGACCAGCCAAATGTAAAACTCCATTTGTATTTCTTAATACTGAATTGAATGTAATATAATTTATCGCAGATACTACGTACATTTTGCTGATGATAATACAATGATAATAATACGATAATACATCGTTTTTATGATCATATAATAATACATCGTTTTTTAACCCCATCGTAAGAATGCGCCGTCAATATAACGAAATATCTACACTTTAAAAAATAACATTTTTAGGACCAAAGTCAGAAAAATAATATCTTGATGAATGATTTGCTATAATTTAAATAAGTGTACTTATATTATTTTATTTTTCTTATTGCAATTTATTAAATTATTATTTGTTTTGATATAGTTTTAAATGTTATTAAATTAAGCATAAAAAAATATTTCAATTCAATTTACTGCATAACATTGTGTTAGAGTTCTATTTAATTTTAAATTGGTTGCATTTAATCGATCACCAAACTAACCTAACCTAACCCACAAAAATACTAAGTTAGCACCTAAAAATACAAAGTTAGCACCTAAACTACTATTTAGATGCTTACTTAGCATTTTAGGTGCTAGCCTACTATTTTTTTGTGGATCAATTTATTATTTCTTATTTAAAATTTCTTGTAAGTATGTATAATTTCCATTGTTTTCGCATCTGCATGATTAGCTGTGTGTACACGTTTTCTGGATGTCGGTCTTGCACTGTTCTATTGTAATTGCTATTTTAAGCTAATGTTGACTATCATCTGTGGGGTACTCCATAAATAAATGTATAAATAGCCAGTTACCAACTAATACCCATTACGGGCACGCAATAATGTTGTGTAGGCGACATAGCATTTACTTAAACATTTATTTGTGCCGAAGTATCTATTAATCTAAACTGAACTCTTGGTAAGACTCTTTGCGGCTTTTCCCGAATGGATGATTGTAATGCGCAGTCACTAACACTACCCTCATGCGGCTTTACAATGCCTGATATCAAAATCAGGCAGCGTGTTCGTCTGAACCCTTCGGAGGATCTAGTAACGAACAGTTAACGTTTCCATGACAACAAAAAAAACAAATCATTCGTTCACTTAAGAACACCCGTATCCCATGATGGACCCCTATAGCAGCGCCACTTACCGGGTCCAATTGTTAAACCATTCTTGAATCCACTTGAACACAGAAAATTTCATCCAAATCGGTCCAGCCGTTTAAAAGGAGTTCAATAACATACACACGCACAGAAGATTTTTATAAATAAAGATAGAAAATAGTGAAAAAATTTAATGCTTACCCATTACCTAAAAAGGTTATTAAATACTGTGAGGAATAATCCCACAGTTGTTGTTTCATGTATCAGTTGCAGTGCTACTATCAATATTTACTAAAAAGTAACGTGTCGAAGATATGCGGTTGTTATAATGTTTAATAAACTATTACTCCCATCTATCTGTGCACGGAACAGGCAGCTTTTGAATAAGAATTTGACAACTCACTTTCGTTTTCCGATTTTGGGGTAACTCTGTTTTCACTGCCGTGCGGCACCAACATATAGCCTTATATCTACAAATAATCATCACCTCTCACCTATATCATCAATATATTTTCTATTTTTTTCGAATTTAATCAACTCAAAGACCCTTTCTTTGACCTACTCTCTGGTAGGTTTGTACGTAAATAGGTTGACGTTACTGTTAGATTTTAATTAATTTAAGTGGTGGCTGTTACTCGCACTACGAGAGAGAGACTAAAAACATGATAACCCTGCGGAAATTACAAATTTCTAAATAAAAGCGGCATTTCCCAAAATTTCAAAGGCGTTGTCCCACTGTAAGTCTTTACGCTGTGGTATTAGTTAAACTAACAAGTCTTACAAGAAAATAAAATAAATATAAGTTTGATACAAAAGCGTTTACATAGCAGGTGTAATATCGTAAGCGATGGTTTAGTTTTCATCAAAACGTTTATAGATTGAACAGTTTTCGCTATTCAATTTTAAATTTTACCTATTTGGTACAAATATGGTAATTAATATGGTAATATTATTTAATACCGTTCATAATGTTAAGCATATTTTCAAGTATGCAAGTACCGACCCGGTACACCCGAGCCGAACTTATAGGGTCTTACAAATAAAAAATGAAAAAGCTCCGAATAGTTATTCCGTGTTTTGTCTCTTTTACTCTAATTTGAAATGACGTTTACATGACAGGAAAGCAGAATAACTATTCTGCTTTCCTGTCCTTGTCCTATGACCTTATTCTTTGTTTATTTGTAAGGCACATACTTAGTCTTTTGAGGCGCCCGGCTCGAATTGCTCGATTGCGCTCTCGAATAGTTCCGCTCTCGATTTGCATCCTATACCGGCAGTTTTTAAAGGAATGCAACGAAACAAAGAAACAGACGTATCGTTGCAAAGTATCGACAAGCTTTTGAAGTGGAATTTTCATAAAGCATGGAATGAAATAACTTTGGAATCGTTTTTGTTGTGTAATGTTAATTCTGAACACGAGGAATTGCTTTTGTTATTTTTATGTTATTTGATGGCATATTCCTCACGTGTACACACAGGTATACGCACCCTTCCTTTGTGATAGCGTATCGACCAATTTTGGTTCAATTGGTAGCATCGCGTATAAGCCGATTTAGCGTCATGAGACTTTAGCGCAGTTTTTAAAAGGGAACGATAAGTAATGTTTTCGTTTGCAGAACATTTTAAAGATTTAATGCCTAACTATGCTTTTAAAATCTTGTTATACTCTTAATATTGTGGACGGATTGTTTATCCACACCATATTTTTATACTGGTATGAATGTTTGTGTTTGAAAGTTTAAATTAAGATGGAGTTAGTTTTCAAATATTGTTATGACAGATATAACTTTTGAACAAGTCTTATATTTTTGTCACATATGTTGACGAAATAAATACGTAATATCGGATATTACGTATTTATTTCAATAGATATCGCAAACGTCACTTAATTTTTAAGAGTTGAGTATATTTTATGTATGTTTTTTTTTTGCTAAAAAGATGTGTCATGAAAGCGGAATTACCGCGTAAAACATGTATCTAAAGGAAGCAGTCCTTTAGGCGCATTGTCTTAGCTAATTATTTTGAAAGAAAGTGACAATACAAATAATTGCTAATAATTAATAGTTTCCCATAGAAAATTACTATTTTCTAACAGAACATAAAAAACAACAAGGAGAGTTTACACTCTCCTGTCATACAAATAATTGCTAAAGTACTCTTTAGCAATTATTTGTATGACAGGAGAGTGTAAACTCTCTTTGTTGTTTTTTATGTTCTGTTATCTATTGTATTTGTGTGTGTAATAAATGTTTTTTTTTCTTGCTTTCTATAATTATAAAATGGTTTTTTTTATAAATAAGTCTGTCAATGGATAATAGACTTTATCACTCATTTATTTAATATGATTTTTCAGTCAGACTATGATGTAGTTATAGATTATAGTAACACTGCATTACAATCTAAGGAATGTTAAAACCTGTGAAGCTTGATTGGGTACGGTTAATTTAATTAGTAACGGCTAACTGGGCCAGCGAATAAACCTCGCTATCCAACGAGGCAATGCTGCCAGCTTACTGGGTACTCTGCCTGATGGCGATAGTCCGGGTATTTTTTTTATAGTTAATAGTAGTTATAGTTTACTGTATTTCCCCGCCCGATCCTCTAAATGCCACTCCACATTTACAAAATACACTAAACATGCATACTAGTTTAGGTCCAAGATACCCTACTCGTAGAACAAGGGTACGACGAGCCGGTTCACACGCGCTCTACATCAGGTATAGACATGTACCTGGGCGCTTCTCCCCACTATCACGGCCCGTTCAACCCGAGCCGAGGTCCGAGCCTTTAGAGGCGCTCTCGGGTATTTCCGTTCCCCGATCCGATCCGAACCCCTGGTAGCCCGGTGAAGCAGAAAATGCCGTCTAAAGCAATCAGCAAATTCTCTCAAAAAAATTAAGTGTATTTACGAATAGCTGTGCCCCGTGGTTTCACCAGCGCTAATTAGTCGTAGTGTGATGTAATATAGCCTATAGTCTACCTCAATAAATGAACTATTCGACACAAAAATAATTTTTCAATTCGAACCAGTAATTCCTGAGATTAGCGCGTTCAACCAAACAATCAAACAAACAAACTCTTCAGCTTTATAATTTGTAGCAGCTTGTATCGGAATGTATGTTGCGATGAGATGATGTTGAAGTATATGATGATGTTTATGCCTCTTTGGGGTAGTGGTTAAGACCATTGGGCTCAGACCAGGAGGTCCCGGGTTTGATTCCCAGCGGAGGTACATGTTCACTCGACTCACTCACTTATCTCTAACCGTCGGAACACAGCATGCTACTAGGTATTGAGCTAACCAGGCGGACTTAAATCAAGCTCTATCGACCCGAGACGACTAGGTCTGAGACCGGTGGTCTATAAATAATCATATCCATTTTGTTCATCCATTTAGAGATCAAGCATAGTGACAGTAGTGTCACCTTTACTGTCACTACCACCAAGCTCCGCCATTGTTTCATTATTCATAAGTATATGCTTTTGTTTCGTGAATATCAAAATTACCACCTTGTTGTTTAGAAGATAGCGTTATTGTGACATGTAATAACCAGAAGTCGAAATTAGGTATAGTTATTTATGTACTTACACTGATTTCATACAGCGAAAGAATAAAGCGGATATGCCTCTAACCCCGAGATAAATTTTAACCTAAATTTAAACGTCACGAGTCTAGGCTAGAAGCAATTAAGTATTTCCGTTTTAATAAAAAAGGCGAAGTTTATGTATGAGAATTTGCTTAAGACTATTAATAATTTGTATTGTAAATAAATGTAAATACTAATAAAAACTGTATGTTAATTTTCATTGTTTTATTTGTCGTATATCTCTCTGAGGTTTTTATTATTTTTTATTTGTAATATTGTTGGCCACATGGGATTGTCCATTAGAAATCCTGGGAAGATCCATATTAATATCAACATTTCGATGCAAGTACATAGATTCTACCTAATTTCGACCTCTGGTAATAACACAATCAGGGGATCATTTACCCGTTGGGGACGTCTGGGGGCGTTGAGGGGTGGTTGAAAAGTATGAATAAGAGCACTCACCTGCTCGCTTCTAGATGTTTACGGCGCGGCGTCTGCCTCCGATGACGTAGTGTCTACACATTGATTTTAATTAGTGCGCCCTAGCCGTCCGTACGAGACGCAAATAGATAACAGTTCGATGAAGAGCGGCACGATCGATCGGTGCACCGCCTCTTGTTTGTTGAATCGTCAATTGTTTTGCGCTTTACTGCACCTATGAACCAAGAATTTACTAAATAAAAACGTCTAAAACACGTGTTCTTTACGTGTTTTGTATGTTGTGTATCGTTGGCCTGATTTTGCTAATTTGCACACCTTAGAGTAATTATTAATAGGACATTTTAAATAAAAATTTTGTATTTTTTCAAATTTAATGTACCTAATAACATTATGGCAACAGTAGACTATTCACAGAATATTGAGTTATATTATTCAGTTTAAAAATAAATAATTAAATTAAAATAAAATAATTGTTTAAGGGGGGCTCGAATACAACAAACGTGATTCTTTTCCAATTTTTTCTCGGTCTTAATAACGATAACTAGTAGTAACTTGAAATATTTTTATAGATCCCTTCGTGCGCGAGTCTGACTCGTACTTGGCCGATTTTTTAATTGTAGAAAACATTCAGACCAAAGTTCAAACCCTAGGATAATGCGCATTGCAACTCGGGTCACCGAGGAGTTTTTTAAAAATTCTACTAATTAATACCACAGCGTAAAGAAGAGGTAATACTACTACACATTTACAGAATACACTAAACATGCATACTAGTTTAGGCCCATGACACCGTACCGGTAGAACAAGGGTACGACGAGCCGGTTCACACGCGCTCTATATCGGTCACCGAGGAGTTTTTTTAAAATTCTACTAAGTAATACCACGGCGTAAAGAAGAGGTTAGATATACTGTGGTAAAACAGTGTGTTTGGTAATATATGAATACTCCCGAATATGGAAAATAGGGAACCGGAAAATTATGATGCCTGAAAAGCACTATATGGCCGAGGTTTTAACGCTCCTACTAGTGGTAGCCACATACTCATGTAGCGCGTGTGGCGCGGAAACGTACCAGCCAGTGCGCTCGCTGCAGTTCACGCCCGCCGCCCTGCCCGCCTGCTCCGCCGAACATTGCCTGCTGCGTAGGGCATGTAATATCGGAGGGTTTTCAATTCCGATACTGAATTTCGATATTGGATCTCAATATAGGAATTCCATTCAATTCAATATTAATATCGGAATTGCAAATATTCGTTTGCAATTTATTACATACATTGGTCGTATTGTTGGATTGGATACAATAAAAAAATGTTCTAAATCAAATTCTTTAGTTTGGTACCAATCTTAGTTGCAGTATCGGTATTAATAAGATTAAATCACAAACAAACCAACTCACTTTTTAATAATTAGTCTTTGATTATACTCTTGGGAATATTTGTTCATTAAGCGTGAAAGCGTAACAAATAACAAACAAACAAACAAACTCACTTTCGCATATTAAGTTAGGTTACTATTAGTTAGGACAGTTAGGGTATAAACTCTGATTTAAACACACATCTGCTTATAACGTACACCACTAGTGTAACCCTGTAAAGGCCATTCCTATCCTATTAAAACTACTCTGAGAATCTAGTAGAGTGCGGGAGCACGTTTACGTTTGCGTGATGCCATTCCCTCTAGAAACCTTCTGACGTTGTTTTAAACGTGATCAAGCAGTGTGGCTTGAGGAACCCTTTAAGTTTCTCGCCGCCCCCAAAAAAGTCTAGTGACGCTGTGAAGGTCGTTTACAGATAACAGCAAACTCTCTCCTAAGAATTTTTGAGCTTATCAGCGAAATCAATCTTTTTTTTATATATAGATTCAACCTTTTTTGAATAAAACCGGATTGAGTTTTTAAACCTGTGTCAAAATTAAATGTATTTTAAATCAAAAGCACTAAGGAGTATTTATATCAACTTCGAAGGAAATCACCCCCAAAATAACTTTCTACCCCTTTTTAACCCCGTTAGGGGATGATTTTCAATAAAATACGAAATAAATTTTCCATCAATTCTGTTAAAAAGGTTTATGCAAAATTTGAAGTAGATTAGACCAAGAAATCACATTGTCCCATACAAAATTTGCCCCCTTTCTTCACCCCCTTAGGGGTAGAATTAAAAAAAATATTTTCTTATCGGATGCCTACGTCATACAAAGAACACCCTCCAAGTTTCAGGTCTCTACGATCAGCGGTATAGGCTGTGCCTTGATCCATCAGTCAGTCATTCAAGACAAAGCATTTTATATGTATAGATTTCCTTTTTACGACAACCAACTGACACTTTTACACTTATTTTATTTCTGAAACAGAACTGTTTTGTATTCCAACAAAACCTTAGTAGTCTGAAATGAAAAGATTTGATTTGATTTGAAAACAGACCATAGAGATCGGACCTCATACTACAGCTATGAACAGCTTCTGAACGCACCTATATATATTTGACAACCAAGTGACAAAAGACATCAAATGTTTCACAGCTAGGAACATTTCGTTGACCCGGCGGACTTTGTGTTTCCATGACAACAAAACAAACAAATCATTTTGTATTGGAAAATTAAATTGTCGTTTTTAGTATTTTCCGTTGCTTATTATTTATGCTTCTCACCGTTTAAACATTCCCTGAACTTCCACTATTATTTTAAAATCAAAATTAGCCAAATCTAAATAAATAGATAAATCTAAATATATAGATTAAAAATGTAAACTAACAAACTTTTTACTACTTTATATTTTAAAAGTACCTACTATAATCTGTGTATTACGTGAAGCAAAAACTTTGTACCTCTTTTTACGAAAATTGCGCGGACGGAGGAGTATGAAATTTCGCACACTTATTGTTTATATAAAGAAGGATTGCAGAATGTTAATTTTTTTTAAAATTATGAATAAAAAATACAATAATTCAAAAAAACAAACATTACACACACTATGTATTTGACACACACGCATATACTCTTTTCAAAAATTTCAAAAATGGAAGAGCTGCGGCCGATATCTGTCAATGTCAATCCAAACTCACTTTTTAATTGCTTTGGATACCGTCCGTGCAGCCTTAATATAATTACGGTTGAATTTCGACCACTGGGCGACCACTAGTTTAATTAAATACCTAAAGTATGATTTAAAATTTAAAGTTTTACAATCAGATACTCGTATAAATTAAAATAACCTCAAGAAATTAGGTCGATAAAACATTATATTGAAGACTGTGTCGGTAGTATAAGATTGCAAGTTCAATGTAGTATTGGGATCACTTGTTCCTAGTTGACCTCTAATTTATAGCATGTCATTCGAAAACGTGCACTAAATTGGTGACTATCTGCTTTAAACACAAAAGTGATACAGCATCAGTTTAAACTATAGCAGGGTAGTGGCGCCAGTGTTCGACAGGAACCAGTCATCAACACATTATTTCTTCCATCTTTAAAAATACAGGTCAGCGACCGATATTTGAATTCAGCAACATTTTAATACAGATCACCTTCTTCCTAGGTGTTTCATTGACATTCATCATTTTCATCAGTGTAAGCTATTATTAGCCCTGCACATAATGTCATTTTTAAAAGGCAATGATTTGTTACTACTTTTATGTGTTTGGCTGTAAGCTTACTTTATCAAATAAAAAAATAAATTGTATTATTATTTTTATTAGCCCTCACTGTCCCACTGCTGGGCAGAGGCCTCCCTCTATTTATTTTTCTTATTGCGGTAAAAAAATTTTTTTTTGTTTTAATATATAAGGTCACATTTTATCAACTGCAAATATTTTGTCAAAACATCTAATTACCTATATCAGAGAAATAAGGCCCTAGCATTTAAAAAAAAATTAGGCTAGTTTTTTTTTACTTTTCCTGACACAAAAATTGTAATATTTATAAGAGCGGCCTCTCTGTCGGCTCTTTTGAATGAAACTAGGAGCACGTGTAAGTGGTGAAGGCATTGCGGCCTCTCTGTTTCTGCTCCTTTGAATTGAAACTACCAAAAGTGCTTTATTTTTCTATTTAATCGAAATGTCTTTTGGCGTTTTTCTTGAAAAACGTATAAAAATTTAAGATTATTTTCATAAAAATAGTTTATATATTATGTTGTTGAATTGAGCCTCAAATAATTTGCAGTTGATAAAATGCGACCCTATATACCTAATAAATACATTACAGAGATTGGAACCCGCGGCTTTCGCGGTTCACGGTCGCTACGTGTTTACCACGCCGTCGTCGGCCGCGTACTTACATTCCCTTCCACTTTTCGTTAACGTCTACTTGCACGACAAGTGCACTTAGCTTAAGCCAGCAGCCGCCGGCTTTAACAAGGTGACATGTTAAAATTGTTAAAGTGCGCTTCACACATCAGAAAATTAGATTTCTCTTTACAATAATAAAAATAAAATCTTTTATAATTATTGGAATCAGACATTACTTTGCGGAAATTCATGGCACACAATAATATTGTAATAATATGTAGTGTCAATTGAGCTAAATCACTCGTTTATCAAGCTTACTCGTAGCAGTACGCAAGCACCGCCCGCAAAAATAAGCACATTCAGAATATCAAAAAACCGGCCAAGTGCGAGTCGGACTCGCGCACGAAGAGTTCCGTACCATTATCTATAAAAATATTTCAAGTTAGTACCTATTATCGTTATTAAGACAGAGAAAAAAAAATGGAAAAAAATCACGTTTGTTGTAGGTATGTGAGCCCCTCTTAAATATTAATTTTATTTTAATTTAGTTATTTATTTTTAAAGTGAATAATATAACTCAATATTCTGTGAATATTTCAAGCGTCTACCTGTTGCCGTTATCAATATCGAGCAAAAACGAGCAAAAGAAATCACGTGTGTTGTATGGGAGCCCCTTTAAATATTTATTTTATTCTGTTTTTTTAGTATTTGTTATAGCGGCAACCGAAATACATCATCTGTGAAAATTTCAACTGTCTAACTATTACGTCCCTATCTACTGACCCTGATAGGTAGGGTATGGCAGCTGGAACTACGGGTCCGGCTGTCTTTTCAAGGGTACCACGGGAGTTCCGGATCCTAAGCCCCCTGTCGGTTATGCCTTCGCGGGCGTCTCCGACAGGTTCCGGACATGGGTTGGACTCGTGGTGGCGCGTGGTTAGCTGTAGAAGTGGGAATGTTCGTCTGCCTGGTTGATGTGGCCAGGCTTCCATTTCGTGCACAGCGAGCAGGTCCAAGTAGCGGTCTCGAGGGGCCCGAGGCGAAAGGACTTGCGGG
The DNA here is from genome assembly GCA_963082485.1 of Eudonia mercurella. Lineage (NCBI taxonomy): Eukaryota > Metazoa > Arthropoda > Insecta > Lepidoptera > Crambidae > Eudonia > Eudonia mercurella. Next base: position 22,412,122 of record OY720022.1, read on the forward strand.
GCACGTGAGTTGCCCATAGTTGGTTGTCATGCTCGGTGGTTTTCACTGAGCAGAGCTCCAACATCTCCGGCACTAGTCTGGATAACTAGTAGAGGTGCCCGCTAGATGCAATACCTCCGGTTGAGCCAGCCGCGTAGGATGTTGAAATCGGCAAGGTGCCTGGATAGGTACTGAGAAGTGAGTGGGCTTACAACTCCGCCACCAAAGAGGATAATTGGTAGTCAACTTAGAGTTGATGACCCGAGCAGAGGAATCTGCGAGTTGTGCTCTAGTGCAACGAGAAGTGAGCGAGCTTACAGCTCCGGTAACCTATCTGGATAATAGGTAGTGGACTATACGTGTCCACGGGGCGACTAGCTTGAGACACTAGTCTTAAAAGTACCGGATGAAGAATGCGCCTCGGTGCGTCCTGATCTGGCGTTATGACCTGACGTAGATGGTCCCTTGTGCTTGCATAAGGATGTCTGACACCTACTTTGTGACCTGATGGTTGGTAGGGGGTGTCAGTATAAACTTTAAAGTAGTGTTGAGTGGGTTGTCTAACTATTACGGTTCATTATATACAGCCTGGTGACAGACGGACAGACAGACAGACAGACAGACAGACGGACGGACGAAATCACGTTTGTTGTATGGGAGCCTTAAATGTTTATTTTATTCTGTTTTTTAGTATTTGTTGTTATAGCGGCAACAGAAATACATCATCTGTAAAAATTTCAACTGTCTAACTATCACGGTTCATGAGATACAGTCTGGTGACAGACGGACAGACTGACAGACAGATGGACGGACGGCGGAGTCTTAGATAAAACCGGAACCCTAAAAAAAGTCAATTAATGCATGCAAAGCAAAAACCTTCATTTCCACTATCACCTGCCCGTATACCGTTTTATAATCATGAACTTGAGACGCAACGCCAAAACTATGCCCGTGATTGCAAGACACATTGAATAAATTTGAGTGCAGACATGGCTGTAAAAAAAAAGGACATGCAATCGCAGCCATGATTGCGCAGCGAACTTACTACAGCACGCCGCGTCGCGCCGTAAGAATCTTGATTACAGCCAGCCTTACACGACTTGCGACTACTGAGTCGCATATGATGTGTGACATTTGACATCTCACCTTAGTAATAAGCAATTTTAACATTATATTCTGAAAAAATGTGTCAGGCATCTATTTATAACTATAAAATAAATGCAGTAAATACAATGAGTATTAGACAGAGTAGAAGACATTTGACATATCAAAATGACCTTTGATAGTCAAATGACACAATATGTCACACATGATACTAATATGTCATGTTCATAATATTGAATTTAAATTTACAAAATGGCGCGTGCTTGCGCGCTTCCCCGACTTCCTGTTACACTGTTACACATACTTCCGTCCCATTTCACGAAATCACTCCCACAAATTGCTTATATAGAAAGCGAACGGAAAGATGTTACACATCAATAAAAAAAACCTTGCAATTCTGTTTAGTTACCATCATTAAGGGTTTTATTCTGAATATAAAAATGTAGTTCATGTAATTTTTATTCAGAAGGTATAAAACCTGCTGTAACATATTTCAGAACTGAAATAAGCAGCGCCCTTGTACATACCTACTGTAAAACTTATTATGTAACCCTTGTATGTGTGTACTTGTAAAATAAATAAATAAAATAAACGAACTTACAAATGAGACGACCAACACTTCAGTCCTCTACGGACCTTGTAAAGGGTTCGAAACTTCAGTATATCGTCATCTTCATTAGCTTTTCAGTCCGCGAGCATCCACTTCCCTTTGACACGCTAACTTGGCCGGTCTCGTTCGAGCCTCATTCATTCTCATCTCATCTCACCAGTATAATAATGTAACCAAATGAAATTAATCGCAAGTGTTTCTTACAATCGTCAAAAGTGTTTCTTACAATAAACTAATAAGTTTTGCGATATTAACACTACTTATACATTAGCTTCATTTTTGTATGTCATAGATTTCCTGATTCCGTAATTTATTTTATTTGATATTTGAGTAGAAAACGCCTCAAAAGTCTGTTACTTTATTCTACAAATGATATAAATTGTGGAACAAATTATGGCTAACTGCAACTAAAAATTAACTAGCATTCATAAAGCAACCGGTAATGCGATGCAAACGGATAATGAAAATAAATACCTATTGTTTGGCGTTAAATGAAGTTAGTTAAGTTATAAGCTATTATGAAGTTGGACGATTAATAGCCCATTATGTTGTATTAATTACGAGTAAAATATAAATATTTATAGTGATAATAAAAAAAACAAAAGCCACAGAAAGATACTCATAAATATAAAAAATTCTAAAAAAATCAAAAAAACCCATTTTGCCGAATATGTATAAAAAAAATACAATTATATAAAATATATATAAATAACAACGGAAAATGGAAAATAAAACGGAGCGGATATACACAATTTTACCCACAGCTGAGGTTAGGCCTCCTCATATTATTTTGAACAGTATGATAGTCGGGCTAATGACAACGGCTTAACAAGTCCTCCGGAATCACGGAGAGACACCCTGGTGCCTAGTATGAGTTTTGTTTACAATCCGTATTCATTTGATTACGTTTACGAAAACGAAAATTTGTATGGCAAAATTGTAACTCTTCTCGTATGTCGCCAGGAGGCGCTGCTTCAATGCCATACTAATTTTCGTTTTCGTTATCGTGGTCAAATGACAAATGAAACTCGCACTAGGCATATATTTATAGATTATTATTTATTTAATATATTTTATTAAATAAATAATATAATAATAATTTGTTTTTTTTACTTCCCATGACCCAAAGGCTGGCTTTTTCCTTGGCCAGAGACTAAGCATTGCCATACAACGTGGCAATGCCGCCAGTCTGTTGGGTACTTTACCAGTCGACTGCGACGCGGAGGAATTTTTGGACGCCTTATTTTAGTTTTGTATTAGTTTTAGTTACTTTAGGTTATTATATAATCTCAGTTATTGTCTTAAACTAATAAAGTTACTTATATTTTCTTTTATAAAATAAATATATTTTTACAAAAACACAAATGTTGAAAAAAAAAATTTCCACTATTTAAACCACAAAAAATATATTTCCAAAAATATATTTTTATTTGACTATCCATGCTGGCTCACACGTGAAGAATGTATCAGCTGCCTAACTTCCCATGCATGTGTAAGAGCCGAATAAGGGGCAATGGTTTCAAGATGCTCGCACTTCATGTTGTCACAGCAAGTTGTCACTGATTTTATCTATTCCACCTCGAAACTCTAATTTGATTATGCTAAATGTGGTCGTCGAAATCAGTAACGGCGAATTTCTCAAAATTGCTGATTTTGATGCTTTGTCCACCTTTGTCCACATTCTTGGGAGAAAGACGTGATAGTACTCGTATGTGTGTATACTCGTAGTGCTAGCGCAGGCGAGTGTAATCGCGTTTGGTTTAATCAGTTTAAATCATTTAGTTAAAACTAATTTAAAATGTTATTCTTATTCATCATCATCATCGTCTCAGCCAATAGACGTCCACTACTGGACAAAGGCCTCCCTCAAGATTGAGGGGGAATTTGCCATAATCGCCACGCTTGGCAGGCGGGTTGGCGATCGCATTATGGTTAGAATTATCACAAAGAGACGCTGCTGCCCATCCTCTGAAATGGTCCTTATGTCGCCTTCTACGACACCCACGGGAAGAGATGGGTGGTGCAATTCTTTATCCCCGGCACCACACGGGGGTTATTCTTATTATCATTACATTATTGTAAACAAAAACGAATGTGTTAAGTATTGAAACTTAGTGTGATACAACATAGTTAAACTTAGTTTACCTAATTAAATTTCATACAAATAGTTAGGTTTTCAGGAATGCTTACATTTTATACCGGGTCAATCAAAGCGGTTAGAAAAATAAAATGAGTTACAGAACCCTTTAAGAAAAAATACGCACGCGCACGCTTTCTTGTGACTCCGCCCATACCAGGAATTGCCCCTAGTACTTTTTAGGGATCGAAAATTGGACTTAAATAACCCAAACTAGCAATATTTTTAAATTAGTAGGTAAGTCATTTTTTTATCACTGTTCAAATTATAAATTAGGCGCGCGCGAGGTAGTTATGCGGAGTAGTACCTACTTTACGTAGCGCTAGCGCAGGCGAGTGTAATCGCGTTTGGTTTAATCAGTTTAAATAAATCAGTTAAAACTAAAGCTGATGTTGTATTTTTAAAGCAAAAACTAAAACAACGAAACCTCAGGACATCAGGAATCCTTAAATTTTCAAACCATTCAATTTGTTAATAAATAAAATGAGCTACAGACAGAACCCTAGTCGCTTACGTTGTCAACAAAAAAAAACCCTTTTGTGACGATTTTTACAGTGTTACTTTTACAGGTACCTTCATACATTTACATAAAATTTTCTCAAAATCATAAATGTTTTGGATTCGAACCTCCATACTAATTAACCGTCAGAAGTACTTACTTGATAGATAACACATTCCTGACCTGACCTGGTGATAGGAACAGAGAATAATTGACTAAATGAACGTTTCAATTTTCTTTTCTTACTAATAAAAGTAGGTAGTCGTAACTTATGTTCTTAGTGGAAAAAATAACAAAACGGAACCCTTAAAACTTTATCAAAAATAAATAGTTGAAAGCGGGTGGAGTCAGCATCATAGGCACAAAAATACTAGCTTCACAGCAAAGGCAAAGGAGGTGTACTTTAGGTAGTAACACTAGACAGAGTTCATTACTCCAATCAGCTGATTTTTTAATGTTGTCATAATGTCGATAAACTCGTATTATTTTTAAAAGTATGTACTTCCACAATGACCGAGATATCAAGAAATGTTTTGATGTGTACCAGCTCACTAAAAGTAACTGATTAGGTACGTGAAATATGGCTGGCCCTGCTTGATACAGATTGTATATGTATATGACTAGCTGACCCGGCGGACTTCGTATATCATTTCTTATTATTTTTTTTTTTTACATAGCCTATTATGTTACTCAGCGCTAATGTAGCATTTTAATGGTGAAATGTTTTATTAAATCGGTCCAGTAGTTTTTTAGTTTATTCGCTGCAAACATGCATACATACCTACATACGTACATACTAAAATACAAAGGCTTCCTATTTATATCATTAGTACTTATAGACTAACTAACCCGGCGGACTTCGTATATCCTTTTCTTTTTTTTAAATATAGCCTATGTTACTCAGCGCTAATGTAGCATTCTAATGGTGAAAGAATTTTTTAAATCGGTCCAGTAGTTTTTGAGTTTATTCGTTGCAAACATACATTCATACATAACAAAAATACAAAGGTTTCCACATTTTTTTTTTTATTTTTTTTTTTTTTATTTATTTATAGAAACGAAAAAAAAAGAAAGAATTAGTATAGACTATCCATTTGTGCCCCGGCATTGCGAAGCAAACCGCCATTGCTCTCAAGAACTATTCCTAAACGCGTGTTATGTGTATATAATTAATAGATATATACAATTATTATCTTCCCAACATTTTCAAAGAGTGTGATTAGTAGTTATATATAATGAATCTCTTAGCAAGATTTTCAAAGAGTATTTTCATAGAATAATGAGAGGCGATTAAGTTCTTAAAATAAAGGCTTAAAATGAAGGCTTACTCGCTTAATTTTAATAAAACCTTTATGAGTCTTAAGCAAAGGCAGCCTGTTCATTATTGCATCAACGTTGTTCTGATAAGGATTCTTTTACACTTGCCTGATATTTTATTAATTGCATAAATAATATTTGTTTAAAAAAAAAAGGTATAAGTAAGTACCTTACGACTACCTGCGACTTAGGAGTCGTAAGAGTTTGTACTATATTGTACCTATTCAGTTACAAATGACAGCTATAAAAACTAATCTTTCCAAGCTTTTTTTGTAATTTGCAATCTCAGAACCAGAAATTAAATTCTAATTACTGATTAACAGTTAAGTACAGACAGCGAAATGTTGTGATTCAGAAAAAAAAAATCAAATTATTTGTTTGCATAGCGGCACTTAGTTGTTTCAATTTAGTAGTAATTATTATTTCATTAGTTTCAATATACTCGTGTTTGATAATAACCACTTATAATCATCGGAGAGCTTTATCATAATATTAATACGTGAAGCAAAAACTTTGTACCCCTTTTTACGAAAGTTGCGCGGACGGAGGAGTATGAAATTTGGCACACTAATATAGTTTATATAGAGAAGGTTACCCGAATGTTAATATTTTTTTTAAATTATGCATAGAAAGTACATTAAATCAACAAAAACAACACTACACACACTACCATGAATTTGACACACACGCATATGTTTTTGACACACACGTCTTGTTTGTCTTTAATGCAGCCGACATCTGTCAATGCCAATCCAAACTCACATTCTATCTTTTTTAATTTTTCAATATTTAGGATACAAACCGTGCAGCCCTAATAAAATTACGCTCGGAATTCGACCACTGGGCGACCACTAGTAAATAAATAAATGTAAATAAATAAATGTTTCCCACACTCACACCAATTATCTAGCCCCAACAAGAGCTTCCTTAAGAAACTCGATAAAATGGTTAACTAGACAACGGATAAACATACTTAATATACTTAAATACATACTTATTATACATAGGAAACACCCAGACCCGAAACAATTTAGAAAAACAGGTATTTCTAAATTGACCCGACCGGGGATCGAACCCGGGGGGTCGACCGCCTAACTCTCTCGCTTTCGATCGCTTTGAAGACGAGGCGAGGAGGAGGCGTCATCTTGTCATTTCGAAAGCAATATGAAAGCAATATCGAAAGCTATAGGCTATAGCTTTCGATATTATTTGATATTATATTTCGATATTATATTAGAAAGCGACGCGAGGGCCTCGTTTTCAAAGCGATTGAAAGCGAGAGCGTTAGGCGGTTGGGGGGCGGGACCTCAGAGATGGCGACACCATGAAAACCGGTGTGCAAGCCACTCGACCAAGGAGGTCGTCAAACTAGTTAATGTAGAAAAAAAAAACACAAATGTTGAAAAAATTTCCACGAGCAGGATTTGAACCTGCACCCTTCTGACATACCGGGTCAGGTGCTCCTCCAATTGAGCTATCGTGGTTCTAACCAGCCCGCCGAAATTATTCAACACTATTTACTTTTTACTTTGAAAGCCAAAGGCGCCTATTCAATGTCAACAACTACCGTCATTAACATCCGATCATAATATTTTTACAAATACTAAAGATCAGTTAAGAAAGTAGGCAAGCTATTATAAAATGTTTAAATAATTTTAACGCTAATTTTGTTGCGAAACAAATTACAAAAACACAAATGTTGAAAAAATTTCCACGAGCAGGATTTGAATCTGCACCCTTCTGACATACCGGGTCAGGTGCTCTTCCAATTGAGCTATCGTGGTTCTAACCAGCCCGCCGAAATTATTCAACACTATTTACTTTTTACTTTGAAAGCCAAAGGCGCCTATTCAATGTCAACAACTACCGTCATTAACATCCGATCATAATATTTTTACAAATACTAAAGATCAGTTAAGAAATATGATAAGAGAATAAGTTAAGAGATATGCTTAAAGCGAATATCTTACTGAGAAACTTAGGCTAAGCTTATGCTGAGACGCAGGTGATGCAGCAAAGCACAGTGCAGATTTTGCGGGGCTTGGCGGTTGGGGCAGACATAGGCCGCGAACGCATGCTGCGATGCAGCTAAGTGACAGCACGGACACATGAGTTGTCAATGTCAATGTCAGAGTCTGATAATGTGAGTTGTTTCTACTTTACAGTTTTCCAAGCATAGAAAAAATTCACAGATTTCGCAGTCCCCGCAAGAATCGGAGCATTGGAAATGAATAGGTACAACAATTTACGAAAAAAAAAAAACATTTTATTTTAAATAACACAATTCCAACTTGAATGCACTTCTCGCCTGCATCCGCATCTTATAACACCATTACCATGACGATCGGCCAATAATCAAAGAAGCTACATCACTTTTTATATACGGAAATACCCGTTTTTCTACAATACCAAATCTAGAAGGACCATCTACAGGTCAGAATTATTAACCGATTTTCAAAATTTTTTCGCCATTTTGTAGCTAAACTAATAAATTAAACTAATTAAACTAATAAAATACCCTAGGAGCCTTTTTTTCATTTTTTCTTTCGTCGGTTTGTTTTTTGAAATATTTACAATTTAGTATACAAACACCCCCCAAATAACCGGTTTTCTTTATATTTCCTTCGTTACCACTTTATGCACTTTTTCTTCGATAAGCTAGTCTGATCATTGAAAAATTACGGATGGGATAACATAAATATTCACAACATAGTAATTAGACAGTATTTTTGTTTACGGAATGTTTTCATAATGATCATCATTGCATGCGAAACTTTTGTTGAAACACATATTTATATAAACATTGACGGGCTCCCGTATAATCATTTAAAATACAAAAGTCTATTTTAATTATTTTAGTTGGTTATCGTTTCAGCAAAATTTTTAGAAAGAATACACACATCACACAAAACCTTAAAGTATTGAATTTAAATTACCTATTCGATAACATTACTTCATTTAAACAATGATTTAGATAACAAAATGCTTTTAATACAACAAGAACACATTGCTAAACAGCTAAAGGAGCCAGTACAACAAGACGCCTCGTAAACGAATCATACATTGATGGGACAGACAAACAAGGTAAGAGTTATAATGCTTGTATCTAACAACAAAGTCTCCTCTCACTATTAAAAAGGTTTCCAATAAATATATCGGTGGGCGGAGTTAAAAACAATCGCCATATGCACAATTTCATTGAAAGTAGTAATTTTTCACTAATGTACATCGCCAGTGTGTAAGTGGCTTAAAATAGAAAAGCGCGAGGTCTACGTTGGAGGGCGGTGCAGTGGGCGTGGGGCTGGAGGCGTGGGACGAAGCCCCGGCCGAGGCTGCGCCGCGGGGATGACACTCGCCTTTAAATAGCGCCGCAAGCAGCGGCCATCATTCATTCTCTTGCTAACAGTTTCCCGTGACGGACGCGCGGCCCTACCTAACCAGTCACTCGCCTTTCATTTTAATTTCAAGTTCCAATTTTGATTTTATCCAACAAAAAGGTTTTCTTTTAAACAGTGCCGCGAGTGGCTGGTGGGCCGCGCAGTCCGTCCCGTCGCGTCTTTCCCGTTCCTTAAGCCTCAGTCACCAAAGTTTTTGGTAAACTTTCATTCGAAGTTACTTGTATTTTTGCCGTGCCTCTCTAGCGCTTCGTTACTTTTCAAAGTCATATTGTATGGCTCGTTTCCGTCAATTTCTTTTATTGCGCGATAACGTACGCGATTAGGATTTAATGATAATTGGTAAGAAATTCGAAATTAAATTGATTTTCTGTTAATTAGACTTGATTGGCACAAGGTAACTATGATTAGACGAAACCGGGTGTGTGCACGAGCGTTGGTGGCGGTGATACTCGTCAAGAGAGCAGTCAGCAAACTTAGGTAAGACAAATCATCATCATCTTCACCGCTGTCATTTTTTTTAATTTGTTTTATTTATTGTTTTGTTTGTTTTTATTTTATCGCATCTTATTTCAAGATTTTTTTGTTTCCACGTTCACAGTTTTTGTTTTGAGTTTTCTGTTTCAATATGCTGGCTTTGTGGTAGCGCGCGATTCAAACCCGCGAGTTCAGAGTTCAATGCGGCCATCTTCGCCCTCCGTTATCGGCGTTAGTCATATGTTTGTTCGTTGTTCATTTGTTTTTTAAAATTAACGCTTTAAATCTTCATAATTAAAATGTCCGTGAACGTACTGGTAACCTTCACTCAAAAAGTGGTTTCCTTTTTGTCTCATTAAGGGTTTAATATGTTTGACTTTAGATATTTCTTTATCGCGTAAAAATGTCTTGTAAATAATAAAAGAACTTTGAAGACAAATAAAAAAGAAAAGAGTGCTATGTCAAACTTAAGCTTAAAAAAAAAATAAAAATATAAATTCAAAACGGCTGACTTTTTTATTCCGATGAATGAGCAGTTAATAGCGCAGGAAAACAAAGCAGAGTAAAGTAATAGCCTATACTGTTCCGACTCCATCATTGAAATCTGTGATTAAAATCAAGTTATTCGGTACGATAAATTGTAGTTTAGCGAGGTTGTAGAGTAGCAAGGAAAAAATTAAAGCAAATATCGATAAGATCATAAAAAAATTTAAGTAAAAATATTGTTAATTTTTTATAAAATAAGACGAAATCAAACATTTTATCTTATTAATTCACACAACAATTTTAAAATAGATCAATAATATTGAAAAGTAAAAATTCAAAACGGCTGACTTTTTTATTCCGATGATGCAAAGTAAAGTAATAGCCTATACTGTTCCGACTCCATCATTGAAATCTGTGATTAAAATCAAGTTATTCGCTACGATAAATTGTAGTGTAGCGAGCAAGCAAAAAATTAAATCAAATATCGATAAGATCATAAAAAAATTTAAGTAAAAATATTATTCATTATAAAATAAGACCAAATCAAACATTTTATCTTATTCTTTCACACAACAATTTTATATAGATAGATCAAACTATACTCAACATAGCGTTCTATTTTTTAAGTTACTTGAACTACGTATAAAATGTAATTATTTTAATATACACATAATATTTCTTACTATTCTGTATAAAAGACGTTAGTTCTACTCGTGTTTGAAAACAATCTTAAAAGTTAAATCATTTAATTAGCATAAAACTATAGAATACACGACTTGTCAGTTTTTGTAAGATCCTTTAGTCTAGATATTTATTCCTAAACGCAATTTTATCAAAGAAATAGCGGACCGCGTTCCTTCTCTTTGTTAAGCTTAATAAAAGTTATTAAAACGCTTAGCAAAAAGATAACATTTGCTTTAGCAGCTTTACGTTTAACTTTTACTCATTTCTGAAAATAGAAACCACTTCATTTTTTATGTATCCTTGTATCCTTGGAAGCCACTACAGAATAAAGAAAAATCTGTTTTACTTTTCTTTGAAATAAGAACCGACTGTATTTTTTTTTTCTGTGCAATGATTTTCATTGTTCATCTAAAACTACTTACTAAAAACTACTTATCTTGTAAGTATCAGATGATAAACCGACTGAAATGTCAAGAAAAGTTGTGTGTGTTTGTGTGTGTGTATTAAACTTTTTTGTCATAATTTTCTCAAAAAAAAAAATTGGAGATTACGTCTAAGTTAAAAAAATCAGCAACCTATTTCAAAGAAAGAAAGAAAAATCTATATTTCAACACAGACACAAGACAATAGCAAAATGCAAGGAATTAACATAAAGAAAAAACAATTAAAACTGTTTCACGACTGCGTCAAAATCTTACCGCACCAATCTCAATTAATATATAATTCTTAAAGTCCAATTAACTTACTGAAAAAGCAACACTTTATTTAAACAAAAAGATTTAAAAGCTGCCGGTATCATGGGAAGCTTTGAGCCGGGGGAGGGTGTCGCGTAGTGGTCTTTTAGATTAAGTTTCAAGGTTAGATTAAGATATTATAATTGTTACAACTATTGTAGTAACTATATCAGTATAAAAACAAATAATTAAATACTACTGGTTCTAATATTGCTTATCCTGTTACCTACCCTATTAAGTTATTATATAAAAAAAAATCGCAGATTTCTCAGTCCCCGCGAGAATCGAAGCATTGAAAATGAATACAACAATTTACGAAAAAAAAAAACATTTTGTTTTAAATAATATAATTCCAACTTGGATGCACTTCTCGCCTGCATCCGCATTTTTTAACACCATTACCATGACGATCTATCAATAATCAAAGTGCTACATCACTTTTTATATACGGAAATACCCGTTTTTCTACAATACCAAATCTAAAGGGACCACCTACAGGTCACAATTATTAACCGATTTTCAAAATTTTTTCGCCATGTTGTAGCTAAACTTATTAGTTTAGCTACAAAATGGCGAAATGGCTAGGGTATTCCCTAGGACCATTTTTTTAATTTTTTCTTAAGTCGGTTTTATTTTGAAATTTTACAATTTAGTATACAAACACGGGGGGTGTTTTTAATGTTAAAAAAACCCGTTTTTTTTACATTTTTCAAAATTCCAAAATAGTTTCAAGTTTATTTTCAAAATTCAAACGCTCACACGTGTCTCGATAAATTCCTCGACTTTTGGTACTATTTCCATCTCGATTCTTCCAAAATCCTCATCACGAAAATACGTTTTAGGCAATTTGCATCTGATAACCATTTTCAATTGTAAAAATATAGTCATTATCCACGCATTCGAGGGTAGACTGGTCCTAACTCTTACATCTACATTTTTACGGGGCGGCTTATTCATGGCTGGGCCAGCAAAGGGTTGTAGCGGCTTGCTAAGCATGGTGAGAGTGGTCCCAAGCAGTCCTTGGCAAACCTTATTTTAAACTTTTATGTTGGATTTTAAGATGCGTCTAGTTAAAAAAGTAACTTAATAAATTTTAAACTGCATACATTATAAATCATATCCGGTTTACAAAATGGTAAATTTACCATACGGAAGTGGCCGTCCTTACCGTCACGTCTAGGGCAAAGAAGCACAGATTAAGTTATAACAGTAATAGTAGGTAGTATACCTAACGTCCTAAATAATAACACATTTTTTTATTCTTACTAACGGGTTAGACCGTTGGCAAGTACTTATATTGTGTTAATATTTAACTTATTTTCTTTGTCTTCTCTTATTTTGAAATATACTAAATTATATCCGTTTGTTAATGCAGTGTTTATTTTTTTCTTCTTTCTATCGGGTTATAGACCGTTAGCAGGTAATCGTGTGTTAATATTTAGCACGTTATATTGTATTTCAATATAAGAAAAAAAAATATGTTAGAAAAGACCGTCAGCAGGTATATTGTGTTAATATTTAGCACGTTATACTCATAGTAGATTCTCCCATGTGACCCGCGTTAGCCCAAAACTCGTGTGCAAGTGTCACCATTTTTATACATCATAATCATTTTATACATATTACGAGAATAATATAAAATGTAATTATTTGCGTAAAACAAATCATCTTCAACAACATATTTACAGTTTTAATTTATTTTCATTTTCAGGTCCCAGTAGAAACAATGTTCTTACATTTAAATATTTAGTTACTTTAAATTTCCCTCCATAAAATCCTGTCAACGAAATGAGTGTAGTGGAGCTAATACTCCTGACGGCTGACAATGTATTTAGCTGTGCATAACTGTGTAGAAATTCATGCTTCGCAAAATTTAAATCTCACGGATAGTGAATAATGTGTCATTGTATACAGAAATATTACGTGCGCACTCAAAATGTATTGTTCTTCTCGTAAAACTGGACTTGCTGTAAATAAGAGATTGCTGAAATTGTTTCTCGTTCGTGCTTTTCTCTTTCAACTCGAGAGCCGGCGCTCTTGTCGGTGTTGCCAGTTCCATTCAGCTCTATCTCTAGTTAATTATTTTACTTCTTTATAAGAGACGACGTTCGCCTTCTCATCGAAGCTGAATAAAAACGGCGCATTATAAAAAAACGTAATGATTTTAAGCATCTTTTTCAGCTGCAAGTTGATACAAAATTCGTTTAATATTTTTAAATGATAACACTGAGTAAATTGTTATATTTATTATAGAATCACCACTCACGGCGGAATACGTTTTTTATGGACAACGTGGAAACAATTGTACAATTGTACATGTAGGAAGAATACGTAAGAATGTCCTGGGTATATAAATGTCCAGAATGTAAAGGAACCCTAGTACATAAGTGTCCTTTAACTATCTTTGAGCAGAAATCTTTTCTGACGTAATGTTTGAACAAACGTACAACGTCAAGATAAAATGAAATGTAAAATAAACGCGAGTAGATTTTTTTTAATTTACAGGTTTTGTATAAATTTTAGAAATCAATACAAGTTGTATTGGTGGTACTCCTGGCCGTATTTCTAGTAATATAAAGATGAATATAGTTCCGCCAATCAAGACGATTATAATGATAATAATGATGGCTTTAATCTCTAAAAACTACTTTTACGAACTATTTAATTGCCATATAATTTTGCTAGAATTAATTAATTAATACTTTCTCAATGATATCGGATTCAATTTGATGAAACTTTAAAGGAAGCCATACAAAATAGAAATTCATGAACTGATAGATAGATTTTAATAATTGAAAGTTTTTACACTTTAGAGTTGTCTACAATCCAAAGTGCGTATCTAAGTTTGACAATTCAACGATCCGTGGAAAAATAATAGCAGATAGGAAGTTATTTAGTTACGCTAAATCTTTTGGAACTTTAAAAACTTCTTATATAATTTGTAATAATATAATAATACAAAGAAACTAAGCTCTCCTTTTATTATCCCTGGTCAAAGTATTGACCTGTCGTCTGCTATGAATACAGACACACTAGAATTTTAATTGTTTCGGGCACTGATCAGGGCTCGCCGCAGAAAAGGTTAAGTATAGCCGACCCAGAAAAGTTTGAAGTGATATGGGACTCACTCGCCTTCCCCGCTCTCTTAGATGAAGCCTGTCAGGGACTTTGGGGCGAGACAGTGGAGGATACCTACTTATAAGTCGTAATCGCCTGTTGAATCTTCTACTCCCCGCCTACGCTGCCTGAACGGTCCACTACAGCAGGAGCCTCAAAAAACTCCTTGCGAGAGGAACTCGCTACCGAGACGGACTAAGATCTCCTGAAGGTGGCTGCTGGCTGTCCCTCTAAAAAAAATTGTAGAATATATTAGAATAGAATAGAATAGTACTTCATTATCATCACCTTCCCTATGGATGGATAGGGAGACCGGGCCATAAACCACCACGCGGGCCCAGTGCGGATTGGTGATTGTTAACGACTGCTAATGCAGCCGAGACCAACGGCTTTACGTGCCTTCCGAAGCACGGAGGAGCTCGAGATGATAAATTTTTGGTCACCTATCCGATGACCGGCCTTTGCGAAAGTTGCTTAAGCACTTGCAGACCGGGCGCGTTAACCACTGCGCCATCGAACTCCTCGAATAGTACTTAATTGCTTTAAATGTAGTAGGTAAAAGTTTTTACATTATTTTGGCATCTCACATTTAACCAAACAATTGGTATGCAACAAAAGAGAGGGCTTTAGTTTATTCCAATAAAAAAATTAACAATAAAAGAAATATTATCATATTTTTTAAATTAAAAGTACCTATAATTAAATTAAATTCTAATTGTGTCTTAATTAATAATTAAAATGTTTGTAATATGCATTAAAAATGGTATTTAAAATTAGGCAAATTACTGCAGTCCACTTGATGTTAAAGGTGCGCCGTCCGTAAGTGACAAGTGTCATATTATATTTTATTTGAAATGTCTTCTTCCATATTTATTTGGTATCGCGCGGCCATACTAATTTAGTTTAGACATTGGTGATTATTTAGACAAAATCAGAAGTACAATAATTTAGATTTACTATCAACTAAACGCCGCCACTCGTTTTCATGATTTTTGTCCAACTTCAAATTATATTGTAGAAAAAACTATAGTGTGTTTATGAATTTATGGATCGGACTAATTGTAAACACGTTCTTTTTGATACTAAACATATACATATATATCGTGGGTGGTAAGGGAAAACTGCTAAAGCGTCAAGTAATAGATGCATAATACCCAAATCGCCTTTTTAAACACTAACATTATTTCAAAATAATAATAATTTTACGGACTTTCTTTAAATATGCGATTTCAAACAATTACTATGATATACCTATTTATTAATTACTAGCTGACCTGGCGGACTTCGTACCGCATTTTTTAAATATGGCCTATGTTACTCAGCGCTAATATAGCATTCTAATAATGAAAGCATTTTTTAAATCGGTCCAGTCGTTTTTGAGTTTATTCGTTGCAAACGTTCATATAAAACTACAAAGCTTTCCTCTATATAATATTAGTATAGTCTAACTATGGGTCTTTACTTATCTACATGTTAGTTTTAGATGAAATTATGTACGATGGTCCATAATTTCATGATCATTATTTTTTCAAACTTTTTTTTAAAAGTTTGTGACATAGCAGTCTTAAACTCCCACAGTCTAATCGGAAACCTCTCGGAAAATCTAGTAGAAAACGGAGACACGCACTAGTGCGTGATGCCTATCCTTCTACAAAACCTCTGACGGTGTTTCGATCATACGGCTTGAGGAACCCTTTGAGTTTCTCTCAATCAGCAAAAACGGATCATAGTCTAAGCAAAGCTAACAACTGATGATAGCTATAATGACCAGCCCCCCAACCGCCTAACACTCTCGCTTTCGATCGCTTTGAAAGCGAGGCCCTCGCCTCGCTTTCTATTATAATATCGAAATATAATATAGAATAATATCGAAAGCTATGACAAGATGACGCCTCCTCCTCGCCTCGCATTCAAAGCGATCGAAAGCGAGAGAGTTAGGCAGTCGACCCCCTGGATGGTTCCAGGTGAATATTTATAGGTTGATGACAATAATTATTGTCAGAACGCTATCTCGACCACCCCACCGATTTCTAAACTCAGACCTACTCAAACTTAATGAATACGTACCTAATGCACTTCTGACAGTTTTAATGTACATACTTTTACTATTTTTACCTACATTTTGAGAATGAAAAAGAAATGCCATCACAAACATACTTGTAAAAAAAAACAAGTCTCCCAACTCAGTTCTTCTACCGTAAAAAGTTGTGAGATTCGTGTAATACCCAGTCGGTTAATTTATTTAGTCCCTACTTAAGGGAGCTTCTGTCTTAAATTGTTAAGTAATTAGCTAACCTAACAACATAGTATAGTGACCATATCAATATAAAAATCTTTTATGATTGATTATGAATAATTATATTGTAATCACGCGTCGTACTTAATTTTTTTTTTAATTTTCTCTTTCTTTTGTAATTTTGAGGAATTCTATATTGGCTTTACTAATCATGCAGCTTGATTAAAAGATACATGATTAGAAAACCAATATAGCTGATTCATTAGCTTTGTTCCTTGGGGGAGGCCTTTGTCCAGCAGTGGACGTCCTTTTGCTGAGATGACGATGATGAATCATGTAGCACAGCTTTACCTACTTCACAATTGCTTCATTGTATCGAGAGAGTGAGAGAGAAACATTTATTGACCACACAAGTACATATACAAAATAAAATAAAAATAAAAAACATAAAACAAACAATAGGTCAATCAGGACCCCGCCTCTGCTTGTGTTGTTGCGAACGAAGCGTATCGAAACAACGCTGGTATTCTCGCTGTATTAAGTCCTTAATAACAATTAACCAAGATTGTACTTATAAAATTTATTGGCAATAATTAAAAAAAAATTCTTCTGTCTTTCGGATGTCGGCAGTGATCATGGCCAACTGGGCCCGTAAGGGGCTTTTTATAGATAAGCTTGGAATAGTGGCTTATTCTCAAAGATCCACGACTCTATTGTTCTTCTATTCCCACTGGGTCCATGAAATTTTTAAATATATTTTAAAAACTTTCATATATTTATTAAGTAGTTACTCTACTCGGATTGCCTAAAGCGCATTTGGTAACGAAAAAAGTAACAATACTTTTCCAGATAACGTTACCTACTACCGTTACAGTAGTAAAAGTCAGTAACCTATAACTTCCCACTGCTGGGCAAAGGCCTCCATCACAAACACACTTACGCTATCACAAACACACTTTGCCCGACTTAGAATTGAACCCGGGACCTTCTAGTATCGAACCGAGCGCTTTACCACTCCTCCACCGAGCGTTTTATTTGCCACAACTAATGTGAATTTGCGCCCTGACGTCGCGTAAGAGTTTTGTAGTAATTGAAGTACTTGTAGTTTTGTTGCCATTGAGTTTTCTTTCGGCCAAGTATTCTCTCGGCTTGTAACCGGGCTCCTCCTGTAATCCGGCGTCTCGGAGGTTTGAAATTGAGCATAGTTCGAGGTCGTTGTTCCTGGTACTGAATTGCCCATGTTGACTGGCCGTCCCCACTAAGCCTAGTGTAAATCCCCTCAGGAGTACGGGGTGTGCGCTTCTGCAGGTACACTCAGGAGGGGCAAAACGGGTCAGGAGGGAACCCAGCGGCCTTGTGATTAAAAATAAGATAAATAACGAAGCTCTTTTGTTTCAGAGCCATGAATACTCACACAAGTAGCGTGGGCCGCGTGATATGCAACTGCGTCTACGGCCCGCGGAAGAGATTCATCAGCTTCGTGTTCTTTTTGCTGGCCTGCACCGTAGCCTTATTCGTCTTCAGCATGATTACAAGTAAGTCTTTGTACAACGTGTCTCAGATAGGTGTGATCATAATGAAAAGTACTAAAGTGTATCCAATCTTTGATGCAGAGTATGCAATTTTTAATTTAATATTTCTATTGTGACGTCTTTTAATTATGACCACATCTATTTGATACATGTTGTTTACCTAAATGTAATTCTTGTACCTACCTACAAACAAAGAAATTTAATGTCGATGAAGTATTCTAATTAGTTTACTTTAATCCCCGTTCTTTAATCCCCTCTATTAGAGTGCCGAGGTTTTTTTAGTCGTCTCTTTCAGTAGAACTACGACCCCGATGGATCAAAGTTCATAATCTCCTTTTGATTTCTTTGTTTAAAATGGAACGCAAAGTTTAAACGGTTTTTATGATCAGCCGTCATCTCGACTAAAGTCTACTCGTAAGTAAACTCGGCTAAGTCTGAGGAGACTTCATCTAAAACTTTCTCTTGGAGATGGCTTCTGCCAGAATATAATACAACGCGTCTGTTATAGACTTAAATAATAGAATTTAACTATTTGTCAGCTCTCAATAACCAATACATCTCCGACAAATCGTCAAGAACTTAAAAGGCATGTCTAAAATACTTGTACATGCAGCTTGCGTTAAATAATTTGTCACTTCGATAAAAAAAACAGTTTAAACTAGGGATGTTAAAAAGGCGGTATAACCGGAACCGGAGTTTAAAGCCAGAATGCAAATTGTTTTGGAATCGGATTCGGAGGAACTTCATCATCATCATCATCATAATCAGCCCTCATCAGTATACTGCTGGACATAGGTCTCGGAGAAACTTATCACGTCAAAAATGATACACTGCTCTGATTTACAAGGTCAATAGAATCGCGTCTGACACACAAAGCAAATAATTGAATGAATGAAGTTACGAGAAGCGGGAGGCGTGAGGAGATTTCACGAGTGATATGTCGAAACTTAAACGCACTCTAGCCGCGATAGCTGCGTTATGTTAAACCTTACGGCATACGAAATACAAATTTATTATTCATTCGTTCCGAAGTTTTGTCCCACATTCCAAACAATTCTTAGTTTGTCCCATATCACTATTGAGGTTGTGTTTCGTCCCAAATTACAAGTAGATAGTTAAAAGTAAAGTCCAAAAAAAGTGTAAGTATTTAATTCTTTTTAAACAATAATTCAATAGTAAACAATTCTAAACATATTGGTATCATTATTTGACGACCTCCTTGGTCGAGTGGCTTGCACACCGGTTTTCATGGTGTCGCCATCTCTGAGGTCTCGGGTTCGATCCCCGGTCGGATCAATTTAGAAATACCTGTTTTTCTAAATTGTTTCGGGTCTGGG
The DNA here is from genome assembly GCA_963082485.1 of Eudonia mercurella. Classification (NCBI taxonomy): domain Eukaryota; kingdom Metazoa; phylum Arthropoda; class Insecta; order Lepidoptera; family Crambidae; genus Eudonia; species Eudonia mercurella. The sequence continues at coordinate 22,431,766 of OY720022.1, forward strand.
TGTTTCCTATGTATAATAAGTATGTATTTAAGTATATTAAGTATGTTTATCCGTTGTCTAGTTAACCATATAACAAGTTTCTTAAGGAAGCTTTTCTTGGGGCTAGATAATTGGTGTGAGTGTGGGAAACATTTATTTATTTATTTATTATTATAACTGCATTGAATCGTTAAATTAAAAAGCAAATAATTTCCAATTTAAAATAAAAATAAAGAATAAGTTCTACAAAAACAATGTTATTTCAAATGCTACTATTACATAAACTAATGTACTTATTGATTACTGTACTTAGGTTAATAAGTTTTTATGTAAATTAAGGGAGAGCACTCATTACAGATGTCTCAGGAAATCTAGCTTAGCAATAGTAGCTACACCTTTTGGTCAACCATTTGGTTACAAATATTTAGTCCTAAGTACCTATTCAACGTCACATCACCAGCTCATTTTATGTCCCCACTGCTGGAGCACGACCCTTCCCTATAGATGGATAGAAAGAACCGGCCATAAACCACCACGCGACCACACCCAGTGCGTATCGGGGTTGTTGACGACTGCTAATGCAGCCGGGACTATCGGTTTTACGTGCCTTCCCAAGCACGGAAGATCTCAAGATGAATAACATTTTGATCACCCATCCGGAGACCAGCTTTGTGAAAGTTACTTAACCTTAGCAAACGCAGACCGGATGCGTTAACTACTGCGCCATTATTGTGACAAAAAGAAATCCTTATTTACTACAAAATATCTCTATCAAATGCTCAAACATAAAATTCATATTTATACGTACCGTGCAGAAGTGATACTTGAAAATATTCCGGATATTAGAGTCTTAAAAGTGGAAAAGATATTGAAAACTTACGAAGTTTTATCAGGCTTGTACGACAGATTGAATATACTCGTATTGATAGTCACCATATTTGTACGGTATTAAAGAAGAAGAAGAATATGATAATGATGAAGATGATGATGATGATGATGAAGAAGAAAAAAAAAATTCTATACACAGACTAGAGATAGTAGGAAAAGAAAAGGTACACTCAAATTTAAAGTCAAACCGTTTAATTAATTCGAGTATAGCACTTAATAGACATTTATTGACGTCAAAACTAAGTATAAAAACTCAGTAAAAAAAAAAGTAAAATTTTGTTTAACTAAACGACTGAATCTAGCACCACTTCGGATTTTGGGAGAGCCTTCGACCGAGAAGAGTTCGCAAGAAACTCAGGTGGCTTTTTCTTTTTCTTCGTCTTTTTAACCAATTTACAGTCGTTATAATAACTATAGTACAATTTAGAACTCATTAACAATAATATTCAAGCCCGTGCAGAGCAGACTTGCAACTATTAACATTATTAAATTAAACTAAGTACCTCGATAACCCGTATTTTTTTACGGATAAAACGACGTTTTCTAATAATGAAACCTAGGTAGACCGATTTATCGCCCCCGAAACCCCCTGCATACTAAATTTCATGAAAATCGTTAAAACCGTTTCCGAAATTTTGAATATATATACATATATACAAGAATTGCTCGTTCAAAGGTATTAGATTAAATAATTTCCACATAATACTAATATTAGAAAAATAAACAAAATCCCTAGGCTAGAACATGGTTTATTATATCTAAGACTTTTCTGCGAAAATGGCAAGCCAATCTCATTTATTTTTATAAACAAAAGTGGTCTGTAGGTCTAATTAATTAGAAAAATCATAGATTTGTAAAAGCCACTAAGAGGTCCCACATTATCAGTAATAATTATTCTCTTTCTAGAGCAATCACAAGGACGCAGATATGTAAAACTTTCTCTGTGTAAAGTTAATTACTGTTTACCTTATAAGGTTAGTAAAGGATTTTTTTGTGGTGGGACAAGCTGGAAGCCTTTGAGAGGGACTAGCAAACGGTGGTACAAAAACATATCCTTTATCCTTTTTCACAAAAATTTAGCTTTGTGACGCCTTGATAAGACGCCCCACCAAACCATCACTGACGCAGGATGATGACCACGTTGTACCTTTCCGACCACTTGAGCAGCATCTTTGGAACTGTGTGCGTACACTTTATCATTTTGCTTATTGTAGTGAAATTTTTTTCATCGGTAAAGAGGATAATTTTGTGTCCTTCACCTGCGTATCGCGACAGAAGGCGTTTTGATCGATCCACTCTCTTTAATTGTAAAGATTGATTTAAGGCATATCCTGTATATCGATGACAAGCACCGGTCTTGTTTTATAATACGCGACAGAGTCCTAGCGGGAATCTGCATTTCTCGCGATAAGATTTTTTGCTTCCTGATGGGATTTCGACGAATTCTGGCTGTAACAGCATTAACAGCCTTTGTAGTTCAACAGCACGAAGCCGCCCTGATGTTTAATGGTCTTCGACAGAGGAAGTGTTGTTGTATCTGTTGATAGTACGATATACGAACATACGGCTGATACCAAGCTTTTGAAGTGTCTGGAATATGACCGACTGCTCCATACCCACTTTGTGCAAGGCGATCACTGCAATCCTATTTTCTTTTTACACCCCATTCCATATTGTAATTTGATATTGAACACGAAAAAATATGTGAAATGGCGCGAAATCGAAAGAAGTTTTTAAAGTAATAAATGCATTCCAAATTCAAAATAATTAAAAAGTTGAAAAAAAAAAGATTTTATGGAACAGTTTTTATGGCCAGACTAGTTATACTCGTATATTCTAGCTGCCCGGCGGATTTCGTACCGCTTTGACAATTTCCATGACAACAAAACAAACAAAGAGTTGACAGTTTCCATGACAACAAAACAAAAAAAATCATTCGTCTGCTTAAGAACACCCGTATCTCATGATGGACCCTATAGCAGCGCCACCTACCGGATCCAATTGTAAATCTAAACCATTCTTGAATCCACTTGAACACACACAGAAAATTTCATCCAATTCGGTCCAGCCGTTTAGAATGAGTTCAATAACATACACACGCACTGAAGATTTATTTATATAAGGATAAGTATATAACCATCATTATCATAAATAAAGCTGGCCTAATTCTTATCTAATCTTTAAATTCTGTAAAAATAATGATATCGAATGTTGATAACAATAGAATATAATAGAATATTTTAGAATACGGTTAGTAAATATTACAAGAAGTTTGTCATATTTTTATAGTTTCACATATTCTGCCATGTAGACATGCAAAATTTACAATACAGTTCAATCAATTAATCCATTTAAAAATATCAAATTTGTATTTATAAAGTGTATACATAGGTTAATCATTATTAGTCATTAATCCATTGCATTACTAATCAATATAGTTACGATATTTATATACATAGTTCCATTATTCAAAATAACATTCTAATATAACACATTATAAATTAATACATTAAATCATCATCATCGTCAGCTCATTTTTGTCCCCACTGCTGGGGCACGAGCCTTCCCTATGGATGGATAGGGAGAACGGGCCATAAACCACCACGCGGGCCCAGTGCGCGTTGGTGGTTGTTAACGACTGCTAAAGCAGCCGGGACCCACGGCTTTACGTGCCTTCCGAAGCACGGAGAAGCTCGAGATGATAAATTTTTGGTCATCCATCCGATGACCAGCCTTTGCGAAAGTTGCTTAACCTCAGCACTCGCAGACCGGGCGCGTTAACCACTGCGCCATCGAGCTCCTCGTATAATACATTAAATAAATTATATAAATGTTAGATTTACTTATCCTTAATAAAATCAGACACTGAATAATAACACTTCAACAACAAAAGCCAAGCCAAAGTCAGAGTAGACAGTGTTGATTAATTTCGCCAGGTTGAACGGAGCCTAGATCGTTGACCTTCATGGGGTGCGGGCCCAAATCCCGCTATTGGAAGTTTTCTTTTTTAAATTGTAATTTGTTTACAACAAAATTTGCATAAAGTTATATACATATTATATACCTAATCATTGTCATAAGCGGAAAGCCGCTGGATGCAAGCAGCACAAAACCGGTCGTTGTGGAGATCCTTGGGGGAGGCCTTGGCCCAACAGTGGACGTCTTTCGACTGAGATGATGATGATGATGATGATGATCATCATAAATATTATTTAATCAATTGCACTTACATAAGTATGTTTACAGCCTTCCTGTGAAAAGCCGAATTTTAATTTTGGCGGTATTATGTACTCGTAAAACTTGAACGGTGAATTGCTTATTGCCATTCTAATAAAAAAAATCTACTACTTTTCAAACTTATAGTCTTCTATTTGAGTTTACCTTGTCATATCTAGACTTGCATCATTTGATTTGAGTTTGCCGCTTTTTTTGAACTCACAACCCAAACACAAACGACTTATAGTTTATACTGACACCCCCTACCAACCGTCAGGTTACAAAGTAGGTGTCAGACATCCTTATGTAAACACAAGGGACCATCTACGTCAGGTCATGACGCCAGATCAGGACGCGCCGGAGCGCATTCTTCATCTGGTACTTTTAAGACTAGTGTCTCAAGCTAGTCGCCCCGTGGACACGTATAGTCCACTACCTATTATCCAGATAGGGTGCCGGAGCTGTAAGCTCGCTCACTTCTCGTTGCACTAAGAGCACAACTCGCAGATTCCACTGCTCGGGTCGTCGGCTCTAAAGTCGACTACCAAATGTCCTCTTTGGTGGCGGAGTTGTAAGCCCACTCACTTCTCAGTACCCATCCAGGCACCTTGCCAATTCACAATCCTACGCGGTTGGCTTGACCGGAGGTATTGCATCTAGCGGGCACCTCTACTAGTTATCCAGACCAGCTTTTTTTGGATTGTGGAAAAATCTTCATTCAAGTACCCACCAACGCGCCCGGGGAGGCGCGAAAGGTTATGTGGGATTCTCCCCTACAGCTCCCACCGCCCTGCCCAGGGCTGAGGTTCTCGACAGGAATTCGGGAGCAGTAGAAGCCTACTAACCAAAAGCCTGTGTACATCCTCTTCACATGTCACTAAGGAGGATTTAAGCTTGTCCCTAGAAAATCCGCTTAAAGGAGAACTGGCGAAGTAAAAGCAAGAAAAGATAAATAAATTTTAATAAAAGAGAAGCAATACTAACTCACTAACACATTTTCATTTTTCCATTTTTTCCATTTAAACGACAAATAAACACTCTTTACTCCGATTCACACGACACAAAATTGACTTTTTGAAGCTTAATTCGTCACGTCTAGACATGTACTTATCATTCGATAGATATTCCTTTTTCCTTAGAAAATAAACTTGAACATGAATTGATAAAGAACAGTTCAGGCCTCCATTAAGGTGGACCGAGGATCTGGTGAAGGTCGCGGAAAGTCGCTGGTCGAAACACAAAACCGATCATTGTGAAGATCCTTGGCAGGAGCCTTTGTCTAGCAGTGGACGCCTTTTGGCTGAGATTATGATGATGAAAATAACTTTTTTAACTAACAAAAATATTGATTGTAGCGAATGCACATGCACACCCCGCTAGGAATCGAACCTGGGACCTCTGGGTCTGAGACCGGTGGTCTTATCCACTAGACTAGAACAATTATAAAAGTCGCCTTTATTGACCACAAAATATTTTTACAAACAATTAAAATATCATTTCTTACGAAACCACAAATAAAACAGCTGACGAGCGACAATTAATTAAATTTCAAGTGCCTACGTGGTTGTCACTAGAGAAATTACTGTCACATCGCGATGCAATTATACCATTTCCACTCTACTGTAATAAAACATGCTTTTAGCAGGTAGCGAAAAGATTTTATAAACTTTAAAAAGCATTTTCAACATCAAAGACGGAGCTCCAGATTGGTGCTATTCATGGAATATTACTAGAAAACGTCTACGTTGAAATTTGCCTCTGACAGTGGAGCTGCTTATAAAATGTGTTTGGTAGATAAAATTTTGCGAGTGTGTTAGGTTTTTGTGTGTTACTCATATTCAATTAAGGTGTCACCTAAATATGAAAGATTGTTTAGGTTGTACCTACCGTACACATCAAATATCTTGTGGTCCCATATAATATGTTCAGATGCTCACACACTATTCATCGTTAGAACCACGATAGCTCAATTGGAGGAGCACCTGACCCGGTATGTCAGAAGGGTGCAGGTTCAAATCCTGCTCGTGGAAATTTTTTCAACATTGTGTTTTTGTAATTTGTTCGCAACAAAATTTGCGTTAAAAATTATTTAAACAACTATTTATCGTATTCTGATTAACCTTCAGAAAATTGCTGTGACCTCAAAGGTTTCAGAGTTGTAGTGAAATCATCACGAGCCATGATCGAATCATGAATGATCACGCCGACGCCACAAAATATACTTATTTTGTGGCGTCTAATTGGCGTATAATTATACTTAATTAGAAGGTAAGACATACCGCGGGAGGTGAACGTTGCTCGCGTCCGTAGGTCTAACCCTAGATACCTTACACGTACCCGCCGGGTGGTGCTAAACGAGCAGCCACGCCAAGTCTCGGGCGGCGGTCAATAAACCTGATCACCTGTGTACGCGGCTACTGCAGGCCTAGAGGTATTAAAATCTCCTCTGAAAGAGTAGACTCGCCAACATGCAGTGGCTAGCTCGGCGTTTCATAGTTTTATTCCCTTATGCACAGTTGCTTATGAGGAGGCCTACTATTTTTTTTTATTACCTATTTTTTTCTCACTTATTTTAGGTGTATTACTTCTAAAAGTCAATACCGGCTGTTAATATTATTATACACCTTTAATTAGGACTATGTTATTTAGGCTTCAGTAATAACAATGATTATTCATTTTGAGTCTTTATGGCCCAATTTTTTTTAAAATTGTCTTCTTTATTTGTTTCGCGGAATTGACTTTTTGTTTCATTGTAGTTTTGAAGGGACTTGTCTTTTTTTTCTTTTTAATGTCTGCTATATTTAGCTAGTGAAACAAACACACTACCCTTAAATTTTTATAGTGTTAAAATAAAGAGATGCTAAGAAAATTAAAGTAACGTTAGTATGAAAAATATAATTTTATTTAAAATCTTCATACAAAACGTCAACTTCGTAGGTAAGGACCTAATATGAAGCTTACCTTCTGCAGTCTCCTTATTTTGTGCCGACGACGCGGTCTTGGGTATATCGCTAGCTACAAATCAATGTTTTGTTTGCATTTGGTTTCGGGCAAAAGCTGAAGCATCTACAACGGCGTTAGTCGGCAGAAAGTTTGACCGATGTAACTTGCATCATATTCAATAAACAACATATTCGTCCATTATCTAAAAAGCGACGCGGCCATTATTTTAATAGATTTTAAAAATGCTGAAGATTCTTTTTACACGACTACAAAAAAAAGGACTGTTATGTTTTCAGGGTTCATGTATGTACTTATGTATGTGATGTTTCTTTATTCCACCATAATTTCTAAACGCCTGAACCGATTTAGATATTTAAGAGTTATCGTTACAATCCTTGCAGCGTTCCGACTAACATACTATTCGCTAGTAAAAATTTGGAAATTCAACCCCTATGTGGGTAAAACAGGGGATGAAATTTTGTATTATGAAAATTTGTCATTATTGGAGTTAGAGACTAGAACTTGATGTTTAGCATGATGTCTCCCTAGCATGACATATTTTATGAAAATTAACTTAATTATCAGGTACAAACACACATAAAAGGTACAGAATAAAGATAAATAATTAAAAAAATTAAAAAACACGACTGTCGTGACAAAAAAGACAAAAAAAGAACTAAAAGGCAAAAAACAGCATGTCATGTACTTATTTATTTGTATTTATAAAAGTGAAATGTCACTCATTCACTTAATGACTATATAAAAAAAATCAAAACCGCTTGATTAATAGAACTGAAATTTTCATGGCAGTCGGACCTTATAATTATGAAAGTATTCCGCAAAGCAGTCACCCGACTGCGATGAAAATTTCAGTTTTATTAATCAAGCAGTTTTGATTTTTTATATGTACAATAGTCATTGAGTGAATGAGTGACATTTCACTGTTATAAATACAGATAAATAAATACATGACATCTTGTTTTTTGCCTTTTTTGTCATGGCAGTTGTGTTTTTTTTTTACCACCAATCAGATAGGTAATACCAATTTATAAATGACCTACGTTTATATTATTAAGTTTAAATTATCACACAATCAGGTAAGTTAGGGTGAAATGTTTGGGTTATAATTGGATGAACGGTTTGCCTTTGACTTTAAAATTGACATGCAGCGCAATACGAATTAACAACGGGACGTGGACTGTTCAAAAAATGTTTGAAGCCTAGATCAACCAATTTCGGAGGGGCGAGCTCAAAGGGCAGACGTGATTAGTGCACCGCCGTAATAAAAAAATCGATATCCGTAATTGGATCAAAGGGTGACTGAGAATGATAGAGTATGATGAAGCAGGTGTGCATGTTGCACAGGGGATGTTACACTGCACTTGAGATTTCAATATGTAGTCACGTCAAATTGATGCAATTTTGCAAAGAGTTATACAGTGAGTAGGCACTTCTATCCCTTTTAGACCGAGATTGCGACGGCCCTCGGACGGAATCTCGACTTAAAATCGCCGGGCTATAGTTTATAATGAGTCGTCGATTAATATTATGATATTAAATAAAATAATTAATAAAATAAAAATATTATATTTCTTCGGAACGCCGCCGGCTACCAGCTTATAAAAAAAAATTATTAAAAAAAAAAATCCTGTCTAACACAGACAAGCGCAACAATTGGCGTTAAGGGTCAAATTTGATCGTGGTCGAAGCATCTGATGATGGAAGGTACAATTCCTGACGGTTAAGGAGTTGTGTACTTGCATATATTAACTTGTATTTATTTTGGTTTATTGACTTTACACAGTTATTTTTGTATGTTACCCGGTTACTAGAAGACGCCTGAAACGATTTGGAACGAATTTTTTTTTTTGAAAGGGTATACTTCCCAGGAGTTCCCATAGTCATCAGGTCAGGATCTGATGATGGAATCTTGAAGAAATCGAGGGGAACCTTCGAAACTAATAGTGGCGACTTGTTAGTGTGCGTTTGTTAATTTTTTTCATTACGTATTTTAAAGCACTACTATTTAATGAACGTCTGGATTTGATCTGATGATTAACACGAAAAACAGTTGCAAAACCCTTCTTCTTGTGATCGTACCGATTGTACTTGTCTTCTTAGCATACGCGCACTCAATGCAAGCATGAACGTACCTTTTAACGGATCTAGACATTTTCGGGAACCAGTATGTCTTTCGAATACGGTTCAAGGTATTATCGATCCCAAAATGTCCGATCTCGTTATGGTTCATGCGACAAAGTTCCCACTTTGCACCCTTTGAAACCCCCAACGTAAGATCATTGTTCTGCGTCAATACATCACTCGCACACCTATAAAAACTACTATTACCATAATTACTACCATCAAGACGACACTCTAACGAGTGTAGGAATTATGATCACCATTAGTGCCCATACTAAAGTCAAGAATGTTACGGATCCGACAAAGTTCGAAGTCTCATAACTGCAAGGGGTGGAGCCACTCCTAACTACAGATTGACATGCTTGGATATAGTTCTAACTCAATAGCCAAAAGCCATCTTGAGTGGTATTCCTATACAATGAGTTTTCGTTCGCCATTTTGCCAGCACGAAGTTCGATAGAGCGCTGGAACTTCCGTAACAGAATACCTCCGATACCAACTTTGCTGGCGTATATAATTCCGTCGCAGCATTTGAGACATACTAGCTGATCGAGGTACCTATATGAAGTTGATCAACATCTATGTCGTAGTATTCACATTGAGGAACTTTGCCGATATACCTGCTCACACGATTAACTACCTAACTTTTGAAGCTCTACCAATCACTTCCTGCATGAAGAATACAACTTCTTAACAGTAGTGGTAGTACACGTAAAACTGCCCACCGTTAACCTTCCCCTTTCCTTTCCTTCCTTTTCCTTCCCTCTACCTTCCCTTGCTAACCTTAGAAATACCCACCCCCAAACAATATTAAATTGTTGGTTTGGTTTACCTACAACCTTCCCTTTTTTCTTTCATCTCAAAATCAAAATCAATATCTAAAATGATGACTGATGATGAAAGCATCAGTCATATTTTCAAACTTTAATATTTCACAGTCTATAAAAACGACAATGTTCAGTATATAAATGTCCTACCAGTAATAAAATAGAATATTTGTTTATTAAAGTGACCAAGACTCATGTAATGGAAACGTAATTTTTTTTTTCTTATTTTTTCTTTTCTTTTTTTTTGCAAATGTCGCTACCTACACGATTCAAAAGCATTTTCGTAAGTTTATTTAAATAAAAATGTTGACTTTGAATGGAAATCTAGAAGCTTATATTTAACTACCTGACATTAAACCCTCGCACACACACCTTCGATATCTAAATTTAACCCGTCTCACTCCCATCCTTAATAAAATAGTGTTTCATATGCCAGACATTCATAATTAGAGGTTTTTTTTAGACTTACTATGTTTTGGAACAATTTTAAAGTATGACGCCGCGTTAAGATAGCTCAATGAAATTTACATGGTAAATAGTTGAAAAAATGGGCAAGTTTTTGAAAAAGGTTTGGGCCATATGTTTTAGGTAACTTTTTTTTAAATCGTCCTAAAACTTTTTTAAAGTTTATAAATTTTGTATATATAAAAATCTTCTGTGCGTGTGTATGTTAACGAATAATAATATTGTTGAGTTACCTTTAATAACAATTTGAAAATAGCAAATAAAATTTTAAAAGGAAAATCAAAATATTTAAAGGAACAACCAAACCAATGTTATCACTAAGACGCTCTTCTCGCACATGAAAAGGTCTGTAAGTTAGTAAACAATTTAAGATTGTGAGAACGTACGTTGGGTTCTATATTGTTCATACGGTAAGCAAAACAAATGAAAAAGCTAAAACGTTGTTTTGAATTCAAATTATTAAACATGATAAATCGAACGGGGATTAACGCAAACTACTTTTTACACTCGTAGGTAACATAGACATACTTTAATACGTTTCATCTCTTCTCGCACATGAAAAGGTCGGTACGCTAGTAAACAATTTGAGATTGTGAGAACGTACGTTGGGTAAAGGCACCGGTGTTCGAGAGGAACCAGTGATCGACATTTTTTTTCTTGTTATCATTAGAAAAAGGGGTCAGCAGCCTGATTTGTGACTTTAGGGGTCCATTTTGGCTCACCTAAAGTTTTTTTACCCGAAATTGTTATTCCTACCGATTTGTAATCCGAATAATCACTCTTCCTAAAAATTTTCTTCTGGCTTCTGGCTGTGTTTATGTCAACCTAACCCGCTCGTCGCTTCGCTCCTCGCTAACCTAAGCGAATTTGTTTTAAAGTCGCTTCAAATAAAAATGATATGACTTTGAATAATAGTGTAAAAGACGGTTATGTTGAGAAAATATAGGAAAACAGATAATAGTATAATAGATGTTTATTGCTACTGACATTATGAAGTTGAATGATTCGGAATTATGAACATTAGACACAGAGTAGTTAGGAATTGTGATTGTTAAGATGGAAAATGTTTAAGAAAGAACATTTTCGGAATTCCAATTATCGGAGTTGAAAATTTAGGTGAACTTTGGCGCACCCGTGACTTTAGCGACAATTGAATACAGATCACCGGCTTCGTACCTGTCATCTAGTAAAATGATTTTAACGAAGAAAATTGAGTCCAACACTGGGCTTAAAGTGTCGAACACTAGGGCCACTACCCTATATGTTGGCAACCAAAAGGAAAAACTGTCAAGGACAATAATAGAAAATCATTACAATGTAAACAAACAAATTCTTCTTGATGATAGTTTTAAAAGAATAAGATAGTCATAACGAAATGTATTTAATCATAATTTGACGACTCTGTCTTTACTTCATAGTATAAAACAAAGTCGCTTTCTCTGTCCCTATGTCCCTTTGTATACTTAAATCTTTGAAACTACGCAACGGATTATGATACGGTTTTTTTAATAGATAGAGTGATTCAAGAGGAAGGTTTATATGTATAAATACATGTATTTAGTATCGGCATTGCACCCGTGCGAAGCCGGGGCGGGTCGCTAGTTTACAATAAACGAATGAAGAACATAATAGACAAACTACTTCCGCAATACAATGTTGCCAATACAATAATTACATTGCCATATTTCAACACTTCTTTCATAAGGTATTTAGTTTTAGATTTTATCATCAATAAATTCATAAACAAAGTGTTTTTATCGAATGTCTGTCTCTTATCTCGTTGCATTAAGTGTGTTGAGTCGAATGCCTCACAGATGCGTTCGGTGAGTCGCCTGGCCAGCTGGGTTTATCTTGTTTACTATAACTATACCTAAGTACAATTTTCATTGCCTGATTAATCCGTCATCTGCTGTGAATACAGACACAATATATGTAATTTTAATTGTTTAGGGCATATGCATATGAGCTGTTAATACCCATATAGTTAAAAGGCGTTAAGTTACTATCTACTATTGAGGATAATAAGGCGCTCTGCCCGATATCCCGAGGTCCTTGAGAATTCAATTCCCAGGTCAGGCAAAATCTGTTTAGCATTTTTTAATGAATGGCTCGGGGAAACCCGCGCTTGGCAAGCGTAGTGATTAAGTCACTTTACCCTTTAATAAAAGCAATGACTATATTTCTATAATGGAGGCATCTGCTCAGCAATGGGGTATTATATTGATTCATACTTTATGATGTGTAACATCTTTGCGCTCGCTGTCTCTAAAAGCAATTTGTGGGAGTGATTTCGTGAAATGGGACGGAAGTATGTGTAACAGTGTAACAGGAAGTCGGGGAGGAGCGCAAATGCGTGCCATTTTGTAAATTTAAAATCGGTATTATGAATATGACATATTATTATTATTTGTGACATATTGTGTCATTTGACTATCAAAGGTCATTTTGATATGTCAAATGTCTTCTAATGAGTATTTACTGCATTTATTTTATACTTATAAAATGATGTAATACCTGACCCATTTTTATCAGAATAAATTGTTAAAACTACTTAATACTAAGGTGAGATGTCAAGTGTTACACATCATATGCGACTACTGTAAGGCTCGCTAGTTTTTTTTTATTACACTTAATTGAGTAAGTAAAATTATTTTATATATTCATAATAACTAAAAGTGCTCGTGAATTTACCAAATTGAAGCCGAATATTAAATTTTAACTGTGCTGGATGACGTGAAAACTTAGTACAGCTTCAGCGTCGGAAATTCATTATTCTCTTAATTATTACCTGCTCAAAGCTGAGATGCAACCTATTCAGAGTTTTTTTTAATTAGCGAGCTCTATTCAACTGAAGCCTTTGGCTTTGGCTTGAGAATATATCAGACTAAAACTGTTAACAGGAAGTGACGTCAAAGACACCCTTTTTATGCGAACATTAGTTACAGAACATTGGTGCGACTTAGGGGGTGATCTGTCACTAATGAGATAGTCAACTTTGTGTTCTATGCATTTGGTGCATTCTTTTATATCTGCTCTATAGATCCGCATTTAATACAGACCTATTTTTTGAATTACGGTTTACGAATTTGATTTGAATTATATGTTTTATTATCTACCACTTTAGGTATTTATATAATACTTAGAGATAGAAGTTAATTAGACTTCAAACCAATAACTTACAAATTATTTCAGAAAAATGAAAGGAAAAAAACCTGAAAAATAACTGAAATGCTGGAACACTACTGGTTTTCTTAATTGTTACTTTGTAGGGGAAAAGTTTTGAAAAGCATGAATAAGCTTTGTTTTGTCTTTAAAACAATACGGGTAAGGCAAATCATTTTATCAGTAGTATAAAATATTAAAATGTAAAAACCGTTAAAAAATAAAACGTAATGACAATGTTAAAAATATTAGTTGACGTTTTGTATGAAGATTTTTTATAAAATTATATTTTTCATACTAACGTTTTTTTTAATTTTCTTAGCATCTATTTATGTTAACACTATAAAAATTGTAGAGTAGTGTTTGTTTTACTAGCTAAATATAGCAGACATTAAAAAGAAAAAAAATCAAGCCCCTTCAAAGCTCCAATAAAACAAAAGATCAATTCCGCGAACAAATTGGGCGATAAAGACACAAAATTAATATCATTGTTATTACTGAAGCCTAAGTAACATAGTTGTAATTAAACGTGTATAATAATATTAACAACCGGTATTGACTTTTAGAAGTAATACACCAAACCACCACCAGTGACAAAAAAACGACAATTTGATAGGTAAGGACCCACATAAAAAACATCTTTGTTAAAAAACTTTTTTTAAAGGGAGTGATTTTTTGAAATACCCCAGTTTTTACTTAAACTGATACGCCAAAAAGTATTTACCATTTGCTAAAAAACTTTACTGATCGATAAAGAAAAGGAGCATCCTACCGAACTGTATATAAAACTGATTTTCGATCAAAGTAGCGTTTAAATTGTTTTTCCTTTCCACCTGCGATATGATTAGGCGCTTTTCCCTACCCCATGATACGGTTAAAGGTTACGCTAATAATATGATTACAGGCAGTGCAACTATTTCTCGATAATTTTTTCATAAAACGTTCAAAGTACAAGCTCTGTGGTGACGGACTAAATACATTTACGCCCACTTCCTGGAGACAAAGACACGGCCTTCCCTTTGCTGTGTTCAGAGTGCTATAGTGTCCGTTTAAATTTAATAATATCGTCAGGGATAGTTCAAAACCGCGTACCTAAGTAGCATTGGTGGATTCCGCACAATCTCTTTTAAATATGAATAAAGTAAAACAGCGTGAGTGCTTTTATCTTATGATTTACGTAGTTCTTTTAGAAAATAACTTCATTATTACATATGGGAGCCAAAACAATTGCTATGTTCTGATTGGTACGTAAAACTACCAAGTAAATAATTAAATATTTAGTTTCTATCCTACCCATTCCCTTAAAAAACAGGTGTTTGACGCATACGCGGTATTCGCCAAATACTACTTACGCGCTTTTGAACTATACCCGACGATATTATGAACTTAACTGTCAAACGAGGCTTCCGTAGTTGAGCTGTGGATGGTTTTAACGTGGAGAAATGAGGAACAGGGTGCCTAGTTTTGTTTATTATCCGTATTCATTCGATTACGTTTACGAAAACGAAATTCAAAATTCAAAATTCAAAATTCAAAATCATTTATTCAGTTTAGGCTACAAATAGCTCTTATGAACGTCATTATGCCATCGGTTCGTAAGTCTACTCTGGGCGGGAGATCTTGTACTGAGAAGAACCGGCAAGAAACTCAGCAAGTGTCCAGATCTTTTCTCCCTTACATCGTCAAAAATATTGGAAAATGCCCTATCATAAAAGGACATTTTCCATCACAAATAAAAAAAAAAAAACACATAATATAAAGGACAATCACATGAGAAAGAAAAAAAAAATAGTTTGCAAAAACACCATTTACCAGTTAAATTTTTTACAATGTCATACAGTACTAGTAAAAGTCAAAACCTGTCTAAGAAAAAACAAAGTTAAACTATAGTTGATAATAATAAAATTAAGACAAGTATGCAAGAGCAGACCAGCCTCCACAGGCGGCACCCGTTCACGAGTATGACATAATGAATCAGCCATCGCTTCGCTCAACCATATTTTAGGGAACGTAACGACCCGACGCACATGCCACCACCGCAGAGACAATAAAGAGAGCATGACACACCCAAGCTACTCTAAATCAAAACTAATTGAAATGTTTAACGTAACGCTATTTGTTATCTGTAGGACACTGTTTATAAAGGCTATCATATCAGTATAATTTTTTATTATAAAAAGTAGTAAAGTATGCGTTTCTTGTTATAGCCAGGCTGTTTTATCATCTAAATATTCTCTGACTGTATAATAACCTTTTTTAAGTAAAGAAGACTTTACATGTTTTTTAAACTTATCTAGAGGTAAATCTAGTACAGTGTTTGGTATTTTATTATAATAGTGTATACCTTGCCCCAAGAAAGAACCAAGGACCTTCTGTAACCTGAACAGTGGCATCACAAGTTTTGTCTTACTTCTAGTATTAAAATTGTGTACGTCACCGTGTTTGGTAAATGAATTGATATTGCAACGTACAAAAACTATACAATTATAAATAAATTGAGAAGCCACTGTCAACACACCAATCTCTTTAAAAAGACTTCTTAAAGAAGTTCTTGAACCTAGTCTATAGATTGTTCTTACTGCTCGTTTTTGTAAAATGAATATAGTTTCAATATCAGCCGCTGTTCCCCACAGTAAGAGGCCATACGACATGACACTATGAAAATAACTAAAGTAAACTGTTCTAGCAGTTTCAACGTCTGTTAACTGCCTTATTTTTCTAATGGCATAAGCAGCAGAACCGAGTTTGCCGGCCAATTTCGTTATATGAGGATTCCATTGAAGTTTTGAATCAAGGGTTATACCTAAGAAAACTGTTGAGTCTACCAAATCTAATCGATCACCGTTTATTCTAATATCGGTTGGTTCATTCTTGACATTTGGTAGTCTAAATTTAATACATTTTGTTTTTTTAGCGTTAAGCTGCAAATTGTTAACAGTAAACCAACTGAGTACATCTGAGAGAGCTTTGTTTACATCGTCGTAATTATTCTTACACCTAGTTACATTAAAAATGAGTGAAGTATCATCTGCAAATAATACGATTTCACAGAAGTTCTCTACAAAGAATGGCAAGTCATTGATATAAATCAAAAACAGAAAAGGACCAAGAATGGACCCTTGTGGAACTCCCATTTTTACATGAGAACCAGATGATTTAGTTCCATTAATATCGACAGTCTGTGTTCTAGAGCTGAGATAAGACTGGATTAAATTTAGTGCGGTATCTTTGAGACCGTAGTAATGTAGCTTCATCACCAGAGTCCTATGCTCAACGCAATCGAAAGCCTTGGACAAGTCGCAAAAAACTCCAAGGGTGTTTTGAGACTCCTCCCAGGCATCAAATATATGTTTTATTAGAGCAACACCTGCATCAATAGTAGAACGACCCTTTGTAAATCCATATTGTTTACTATGTAAAATATTGTTTATGTTAAAATATGATATCAACTGTTCCAATATAACTTTTTCATAAATTTTACTTAGAGCTGGTAGTATTGAAATGGGTCGATAGTTACTGGGGTCTTCTTTGTTTCCTGATTTGAACAAAGGTATGACCTTACTAAACTTCATAAGATCGGGAAAGATACCTTTATTCACACAGTTATTAAAAATTTCAGCAAGATATGGTGCAATAGAATATATAATATTCTTAATTACTTTTATAGATATGCCCCACAAATCACTTGTGTTCTTAATTTTGAGTGATTTAAATGTTTTTATAATATCCATTGAATCGATATATTTAAATTGAAAAGAAACATTACACTTTGGTACATATTTTTGGAGTAATGTTTGTGCAGCTTCTGGTGATGAATCTAAATCTGAGGTTGTCAGCACAGGTATATTTACAAAATAATTATCAAAAATATTTGCAATTTGCATATCTGAATTCACAAGGTTGTCGTTTACTTTTATAGTGAAAGTATTATTCCGTGGTTTTAATTTACCTGTTTCACGGTTTATAATGTCCCAAGTGGCTTTAATTTTATTGTTAGACTTTTTTATTTTATCTTTAATGTAATTAGATTTAGCTAATATGCACACTCTCTTAAACGTTTTCGAATACTTTCTTACATATTCCGTAAAATTATCGTTTTGGTTATATTGTCTTAAACTATATAACTCATACAACTTATTTCTACTTTTATATATACCAGTCGTGGCCCAGTCACAGAACTTAAGTTTATGAGTAATTTTTATTGTTTTTTGTGTAAACACTTGGTCGTATTCAGTCTTTATGAAGTTAAAGAGATTACTATATAATACATCTGGGTCATCTTGTACAAATGGCAATGCATTAATTTTACACGCTATATTATTTTTAAAACACTCCACTCGCTCTTTTGTAACTGGTTTACAGTTCACTATTTTTGGCTTATCCTTAATATTAAAATCATAGGTCACCTTCAAACCGCAATGGTCAGACGTAAGCTGACTAATGACTGACTTAGAAACAGGGTCATAGTCTGTAAAAACGTTATCAAGACAAGTGGCTGAATGTGAAGTTATTCTAGTGGGTTCGAGAAATAAATTAATGAGATTAAAACATTTAAACAAGGCAATAAGACGAACACTCAATGAAGTGCTTTCTAGAATATTTATATTAAAATCGCCACATACAAAAACAAATTTATTTTTTAATTTTAATTTTCTTAGTATATCCTCCATTACAGATTCGAAAATACTGAAATTGCCCGATGGGGGTCGGTATACACACACTATTACAAAGCTATTAAACTCCACACATGATAGCTCAATGTTACGTTCCACTGATAGGTCTATAATATCGCTGCGATCTTTATATTTTATATCACTTCTTACTAGTATTAAAGAACCACCGTGAATAGCTGAGCTTCGCACGTACGCGCTTGCTATTCGAAAATTATTTACCTATTATTTTATTTATTTTATTTATATTATCTGATTACATCGAAGACAAAACAACATAAAATGCTCCAATCACTCCAAAAGGTGTTTCTAATTTAAAGCATTCTTAAGTTATTTTAAACTTGTATAACGTTGTTGGTAACGGCATATAGTTTTGTAAATGTCGTTAGTTTTATTAAAGATGTGGAGTTTCTTGAGCCCATTCTTCTCCACAGCTAAAAATAGACATCCTGAATGGGTGGTAGGTAAAAAAATGTTTGGACGATTCAAAAGCACTTTTCTAAAGTTTATTTGAATAAAAAATATTTGATTTTATCTTTGAACTCCGGTATGAAGTGAAGATGACACTAAATGATGAAGATGATACTATTAATGTATATTAAGTTTTAGTACAAATAAATTACTTTTTATTATATTTATTAGATATAAAGTTTATGTTAGGATAGATATTAATGAATATGAATTGGACCACCGCCTTATAACACAACAGCAACGAGAACGCATCTTTTGAAATTTTATTTTAACTACCTACGTCGAGTCAAATGTCCAATATATTTGTATTTGTTATGTTCTCATGTAAGTGACGATTGTCTTAATGAGAAATTAAGTTCTTTAAACCGATATTCGTGCTACGATCACTGGTTCTGCGGAATCATCATCAGCTCATTTTATGTCCCCACTGCTGGAGCACGACCCTTCCCTATGGATGGATAGGGAGAACGGGCCATAAACCACCACGCGGGCCCAGTGCGGATTGGTGGGTGTTAACGACTGTTAATGCAACCGGGACCAACGGCTTTACGTGCCTTCCGAAGCACGGAGGAGCTCGAGATGATACATTTTTGGTCACTCATCCGATGATCGGCCTTTGCGAAAGTTGCTTAACCTCAGCACTCGCAGACCGGGCGCGTTAACCACTGCGCCATCGAGCTCCTCAATCATCGAGTTCTGCAGAATAAAACCGCATTTTAATAGGTAGTTCAGAGAGTTGGGAAATACGAAAATGCATATCGCCTGACCTGTTTCGCGACAAGAATAGAACTCGATTCTACTTCGCGAACAACTTTCGCCATGTCTTTGCAAAGAAGCTCTGGAACTTTGCTTTGTTGTTGGAACATTGTGAAGGGCAAAAAAAAAAGGATTTTGCTAGTATTGCGTCGTGAAGGAAATTTTTATGGCTGCCTTTAGCTCTTGAATCTGTTGTTGAAGTAAACAACACGTTTCTTAAATGTTTTTTATGGCTGCCTTTAGCTCTTGAATCTGTTGTTGAAGTAAACAACACGTTTCTTAAATGTTTTTTATGGCTGCCTTTAGCTCTTGAATCTGTTGTTAAAGTAAACAACACGTTTCTTAAATGTTTTTTATGGCTGCCTTTAGCTCTTGAATCTGTTGTTGAAGTAAACAACACGTTTCTTAAATGTTTTTTTCAGCCACAATGCGTTTGACAAAAGGTAAATGTTACGTAACATTTGCTTGTTCTTTTCTTTTATTAATTTTCTTTTTGTTATCTCGAATGACGTAGACCACACTTTATGGACTACTACTCTTATTATATCTTATGGCTTCGCCTTTCAAGAAGTGTTCATATAATAGACTAAGTATAAATAAAACTAAGTAAATGGAGTCTCACAATACGTGTTATACACACACACACTCACATCACGGGTTCCTCTGAAAATCAGCGTTGCAGTTTCTTGAAGCTGCAACTTATGCTGAGAGGAGTCCAGTTCGTCGTAGCATTTTAATTTTAACTTTATGTTTTTGTTTTATTGTTAGAACCTAAGCCTGCTACGCCAAATCAATCTTTTGAATTTTAATTTTAATTTTTTAAAAATTTTAATGTTTTAAAAAATTTGAATGTTTTAAAAAGATCTGTTACGTTAAATGTTCTGGAATTAATTATTGTTGTCAACTGCACTATTAGTACTTGTATAGTAACCGCCTCTGTAGTATAGTGGTTAGGGCGCAGACCCTGAAGGCCCGGATTCGTTGTTCGCACTCTGTTGGGTTGGTGGCTTATTTATGCCCGTCTGGCTAGTTACTACTCCATCTCTAAATATTTCGTTAGTAGCATTGTTGTTTTCTAACAGTTAGAGATAAGATAGCTAGTTCCACAGTAGTTGAAGATTCGAGAGAAATGAGGTGAGCTGGAGGACAAGTGTAGTAGGTATCAGAAAAAAAAATACTTGAACTTGATTTAACAATTAGGTTAATCTTACCGTAAAACTACTTTTTGCGGCTTTCTTACTACGTCACAAGAGCCTTTATCGCGTGCTCCGAGCACTATAAAACAAGCTCCGACGTTGTTGCACTTTATGTATACGTGAGGTTTACTGAAATCATATCGACTGAGGTAACTGTCGGGCAATTAAATCCTCTATGTATACTATGTTAAAATTGACATTCGGTTACACGTCTGAAGATGGCACTGTCTATTTCTGCTTGCAACGACAAACTGTCACCTATTTCTATACTAACTGCCGGTTGCACCAAAATTGATATACATTTACAAATTCAGTTTTACGTTTTACATAAACTATTCCGTTACTTTCACGAATTCGTAAATGTACGTTGCACCAACAAAATACGAGTAAAAGTATCAGTAAAATTACTTGCTACACAAATGAAGCGTTAATTTTACCATTTTACCTCAGTAGTTTTTTACTACCATGGTAGTTTTTATTTTACATGTAGTAAGCCATGATAATTAGCGTCATAAGTGTCAGTAGCGTGACGTTGATGGTTTGTTTATTATTATTTGTAGTTTTGAAATAGTAATGAAAGTGCATTTAATAACGGAAAATATAATTTTTTCCACCAATGGGCCCGCGTGGTGGTTTATGGCCCGTTCTCCCTATCCACCCATAGGGAAGGCTCGTGCCCCAGCAGTGGGGACATAAAATGAGCTGATGATGATTATGATGATGATTATTTTGGAAGATGACATTCTGCAAGAAAAGTAAATATCTATCTATTTACAATAACGTTAGGTACTTTATTGGGCTTTTTGGGGATAGGTCGTTATTGTTTATTTGTATATTTCGAGTTTTCATATACATTAGCGATGGTGTAATGATGGTGTTTTGTTTCGTTGTGAAGTACCTAGCTCCCCGTAGGTATTAAAGTTAAGTTGTAGATTTGAAACTGATCGTGGAGTATTAGATGGAACTTCATGTTCAATACATCTGCAAATGTAATGTGCCGTGGTCTTGCTGATTCGATAGCGGCACAATAATCGCTACCTTCAATGAGCATTTGGTCTACTCTAATATTTGTTCTCTGACGACGGCGTGTGATATATTGAATAATTTCACTATCACTGTTAGAACTTGTGGAAGACATTATCGTGATTTATTCTCTCAGAGCACGTTTCTTTAAATAAATAGAGCGTTTTCTAACCTCCAACACGAATTGCAAACACGAACGAACTGTCAAAATCTTATACTTTTACGTTATGAGCAAGGTTTGAGCTACGTAAAAAGTAACCGTATAATGTTACCGTAAAACGTATCGCAAAGCGTGGTACAACAACGTTTTACATTATACGTTTACTTTTTACGAATTCGTAAAATGAAAGTTTTGGTGCAACCGGCTGTTAATATATACCCTTTAATTTATAGGAAGTGGTGGTCGAAATTAGTTTCTTGACCGATTATACGTATCAGTCTTCTACAGATGGACAATTGTTTATAATATTGATAAGATGCCACACTTCTTCGATATCGTAAATATTTATGTTTATTTTATTTATTTATTTAATTTTGCTTTATTTGGAAAACATACAGTGATTAACTGTTTGCAGATACTAAATTGACACTATGCACTATTTACACGTTTCTGCATATATGTATATAACTAAAAAAACATTTCCAATTCATTGGTACAAACAAATAGATTACAGTGAAATAATTAGGATTTAAAAAAAATCTATTAAGCTAAACAGTTAGAGAACTATTAAACCAGGACTTAGCCAGCGTATCTTAAATTTATCTGACTTCGAATTAAACTAATCAAGTTCAGGGAAGACAACCAGTTCATTTATTTCCCTAGTTGATATTATAAAAAAGAATTCTGCCAGTAGTTAGTAATGCATTGAGGGATATTTAAGTACACAATGCCGCCTTGAAGTCCTGTTAGGAAAGTTCAAATAAAAGCGTAAATACGGGGAATCAATAACATTTTGTGCGATCTTTACCAGAAGAAGGATATTCGCGATTTTCCTTCTTTCTTGCGTTGTAAATGTGATATCGGCAACATCTTGCATCATAGTCAGAACCAAAGTTTCTACACTTGTATTGCAAATATTTTAGAAACTTTCGCTGAATAGACTCTAGTCTCTCAATTAAAATGTTGTAACGCAGATTCCAGACTATTGAATAGTACTCGAAAATGCTACGCACCAAGGAGCAATATAAGATTTTACCACTTATAATAGAATATGTTATTACCATCTGTGTCCGTATGAATTTGCATTCTTAAGAATCCGAATACATAGTGTTTTCTTTTTACAGCTCAACTGCCACGCGAAGACAAAATGGAGCAACGCCTCGCAGATATACAATCACACCTGCAGTTCCTAGAATCGCTATACCGCTCAAGACAAGAAGATGTTATGGCAATGCAGGTAACAATCATTCTTCGAGCTTGATATTTGACTTTGTATGCATTCTTAATTTTTTTTTTCTTGTAGGTATGTAGGCAAATGACCCTGTTTCAGTCAGGAGTCCGGTTTTTTTTTAAATACCATACGGGTAACGTAGATGCGAAGAATGTTTGAATCAAAATAATCTTTACAAACTTAAATACAGAACTTAACTTGAAAAAAAAAAACAAAGAAAAAATTGTAAGAAATTAAAAACTCCAGCTTCCTTTACAACAATGGTGGTATACCTACCTTCTTTAAATTTGTTCTTGTTTTCTCCTTTAATTCGTGGTCTACTATGACCACGAACCTCTAGGTTGGTAGCTAAGCGGACTCCGAACCCCTCCGCCACCTGTAAATCGAGTAGGTACCTACAGTGCATCTATTTTCTTAACGGAAAACTTCGTGTTTCGGTTGTCGTCGGATTTCTATCAGTAATAGAGTACTACTACTTTTCATCATCACCATCTCAGCCAAAAGACGTCCATTGCTGGACAAAGGCCTCCCCCAAGGATCTCCACAACGACCGGTTTTGTGCTGCTCACATCCAGCGGCTTCCAGCGACCTTCACTACTTCTTTTACTAATTGTTAATTTATTTTACAATGAATATGTGTCATACGTAATTGATTCACTATTAATAGTTTTACAGCTCTCTATAGTTCGCACGAAAAATCAAAACAAAACAACATTAAAGTACGTCGTTCTCAATTCAAATTATTATGAATGGTAAATCTAATAATTTATGGACATGGTAATTTAAATTCGATTGTGTTCGGAAATGCGATGCGAAAATAGAAGCACAAATATTTTGATACATTAATTAACATTGAATTAGGCGAGTACATTTTGAGAACATGACTTCATCATCCGCTCATTTTATGTTTCCACTACTGGGGCACGAGCCTTCCCTATGGATGGAGAGGGAGAACGGGCCATAAACCACCACGCGCTTAACCTCAGCACTCGCAGACCGGGCGCGTTAACCACTGCGCCATCGAGCTCCTCAGCCGAATATGACTTACACCTGAACAAATGAAATGTACATACTATACCAGCTGAGTACACTACTTGGTACCTACTGTTTGTATGATTTCAATACGCGGGTTGTAAATGTATGAGTTTGGCACACGTGAATATTCGGGAATATTATAAACTGATTCATTGTCCTTGAAACTGGTGTTATTATTCAGGGAAAATCGCAACTGGGGAATTGCGCAATTATTTTTTTTTATTTTTTTTTACCCAGAGGAATGCATTACGCATACCAATGCCTTGAAGAGGCCCAGGTTATGTGGGACTCACCCGTCCGCCTTTCCACAACCCACCGACCATCCGGAGACGTCATTGTCTCCGGTCGGCTGTCAAGGGCTAAGCCCGAGACAGGGAGGGGCGAGGCGGAGGGGGATACCCACCAAACCTCTGGGGGACTACAATCCGAAAACCGGTGAGGCCGCGGGACCTGTTCCGGGGGGAATTTGGGCCGCGGGAGGGAATAACGCAACTAACCCAACTAATCGGGTCATCAAGAAATAAAATAAATTGTATTTTATAAATATCATTTTGTTTAAGAAGTGACACGCTGAACTAATTAACCGCCTTTGTGATCTAGTGGTTAAGACCACTGATCTCAGACCCAGTGGTCTCGGGTTCGAGTGAGGCGCCTAAATGTTTATGTACTCGGTTTAGTTGGTGTGAGGGCTTGTTTGTCCGCCTGGCTAGCTACCACCATCTTATCTTAATATGTCGCCATAACATCGATGTTTGTAGCATTGTTGTGTTCCGGCAGCTAGAGATACGAGTAAGATAGCCAGTGCCTCAGTAGTTAAAGATCCCGGGTGAAGTGCGCTTCCACCATTGACCTTATCATCACTTAACTTCAGGTGAGATGAAGGCACTATGCTTACTCTTAAAGATATAAAACATATTTTTAATTATTAGATTTGTAAATTTTTGCACTTAATTCAAATGACATCATGTTCGCCCTAGCTCAGTTATTGTTGTGTGTTCTCGAAATATACAATGTATTCCGAAAAATGTTTTACTATTCTTATAAAACAGATACTTTTTACAACGAATTCTAAATTCTCCGGTTCACAAAAGTTCTAATTTTTTAAATTATTTTTATAATAAGAGCGTCGAGTGTTTTCAATGTCAAAATTGTCACCCGCGGCTTCAAAGACTAGAAGGACTTTTAGTGCGATTGGTATTCAACTTTCAATCATCATCATCATCATCATAATCAGCCTATACTAGTCCACTGCTGGACATAGGCCTCTCCAAGTGCACGCCACCGAGTACGTTCCGCGGCTACTCTCATCCAGCTCTTGCCAGCCACCTTGCAAAGATCGTCGCTCCACCTAATCTGAGGGCGTCCTACACTACGTTTGCCGATGCGCGGTCTCCACTCGAGAACTCGTTTACCCCAACGGTTGTCGTTTCTGCGGCTAATATGACCGGCCCACTGCCACTTCAGCTTGCTGATCCAACTTTCAATAACTTCATAATATCTGTTATCATAGCGCATACAATTATAGCCGAAATATCAGCTATAATTGGGACCAACGGCTTTCCGTGCCTTCCGAAGCACGGAGGAGCTCGAGATGATTAACTCTTGGTCACCCATCCGATGTCCGGCCTTTGCGAAAGTTGCTTAATCTCAGCACTCACAGACACGGCGCGTTAACCACTGCGCCATCGAGCTCCTCTTGTCTCATTTACTCAATAACTACAAAAACGTGTAAATAATCCCTATAATAATTACTCTAATGCTTTCTAACATAATTAAAAGTCATTCTATATCATCATCATTATCATCATCATCATCATCATCAGCTCATTTTATGTCGCCACAGCTGGGGCACGAGCCTTCCCTACGGATGGATAGGGAATTACATTAATTATATTCTAAATACAAAAACAAAATAATAAGCTCCTTCCAAACTTCCAGTAATTATTATGTAACTCGAAATGTCTCGAGCACTATGTTTTGAGATACCACAAAAGCACGAACTGCAGGGACGCTACAAAGCAAAAGCTAATTCATTAGTTGCCACTGTTTGAAAGTTATTTGGATGCGACACTGGTCATATATAATTAACAATAGATATATGCAACTGACAGGATTTGGGATGGTGTAGTTTTCAGTTTGTTAACAAGATTGGCTTACAATATTTCAATACGGTCGCAACTTTGTTGTGGAGCTTCAGTCATGAATAGACGAGGAACGTTTGAGAGCGCTATTTTGTATTTGAGAAACTTCCTTCAGGAATATTAGGGCGCAGTGATGCTGTGAGGTATCTCAAGCACAGACGTGCTTGAGTGCGTGCGTGCGCAAAATCAAGCAATTTCGACATGATTGTAGACACAATCATCAGTCGAAATTGCCTGATTTTGACTTATGGTATGTGAAACATAGACTATGGGAGAATACAATTTTTTAAGTTTTATAATTGTAAAAGCCCTGATTATATAATTAACAGTCATATAATCAAGTAAAACCCAGGGCAAGAGTAATCTCGCAGGGTATGTGAGAGTATTCTCATCCTTGTTTCACAGATTGAGCGCGAGATGGAGCTGTACCTAAGTCTATGTTACTCCACTTGCGTGACTTCATATGTAACTTCACTGTGACTGTAACATGCACTAGCACCATTAGCACCTACATAAAATACCAGACTCAACCAACCTTCAACAAGCCATAATGTCCCAATATGCGTGTAATACTCATGTTTACATAGAACTTAAAAAGCGGTGTTGTAAAACTCTGTTGTATTCCTCAGAAGTAGAGTCAAAGTTAGGTTCAATTCGAAGCAATGTAACAACTGATAGCAGATAAATTACATCCTTATAAATATGTATACCTATTGAAGCCGCTGGATGCGAGCAGCACAAAAGCGGTCGTTGTGGAGATCATCGGGGGAGGTCTTTGTCCAGCAGTGGACGTCTTTTAGCTGAGGTGATGATGTTGATGATGATGAAATATGTATAATAATATTATCACAAGCTTGCTGGTATATAAGCAGTTCGCTTTGCAGCATGAAATTCCATATACGGTACAGGAGTTTTAGATTGCGAAAGAGTAAAGTCAAGTCTCGAGGGACGTCGGAAATAAAGTCCGCGGCGTACCAAGCAAACACTCGGCAAGTACGGACTTGTCCGAAGTGCGAGTGGGCGCTCCATTAAGTAATTGACTGCGATTCATACTCTCCGCAATCCACTTGTGCGATGCACCGTTCACTTAGGACTCGACCCAATAGCGGTGCTGTCAACGCAATTCTCAGAGGACCTACTGAAGGCACTAAGAGGAAGCCTACAAGGCTTCCTTTCGATTCATTAGGACAAGTTTTTGTTAGTGACAAGAAGTCAAATCGACTAGTAAATTTGCTACAGTTTAAAAAAACACCCAAAGGTTTAATAAACTGTGTTTTTTTTTACGGGTAAGCACAGTGCCTCACCTGATGTTAAGTGAAGATAAGGCCAAAGGTGTAAGCGCTCTTCACCCGGAATCCTCAACTAGTGAGGCACTGGCTATCTTATCTCTAGCTGCCGGAACACAACAATGCTACAAACTTTGTTGTTATGGCGACATGTTTAGACAAGATGGTGGTAGCTAGCCAGGCGGACAAACAATCCTACCACCAACCAAACCGAGTACACAAACATGTACCCCTCGCGGGGTATCGAACCCAGGACATCTGGGTATAAATCAATGGTCTTAACCACTAGACCACAGAGGCGGTGTAGGCATACTCGTACCTTGACAGTACTTGAAATCTTTATCTTCAAAGTGCGGATATATAATTCCAACAAGTTGAATGCAATTTATCAGTGATATCAACAGAGGTAGGATAACGTGATCACAGGTTAATTGGAAGAACTTCACTCTGCGAGCGCAAACAAGTCGGAGTAAACAGGATTTCAAGATTTTTATTAGAAAACAACATCAGGAGCCTAGTGTAAACAGTTTTAATCTACACGTAGCTAATTAAGCGGATTACGAAGACTACGAAGAATTCAAAAATTATTCCATGGGATCTTATCTTATTAGTAAAACCTCTCGAGATATTATAATATGCCGTTGAGAGAGCTCGATCCTTAGCTTATATACACGTTCGATCAATACATATGTAGATTACCATTTAATCAACTGTTGAAGCAAAATTACTTACATTGTAGTGTTCTGGGGGCTTATTGACGCTTGTCATTTTGTAATATAGACGATTTCAAATAAATGTCAAATTGACGATGTCGTTCATTCAACATCATTCAAAAACGCCTCGCGATCGCAATCACTGACACTTGTGTATTAGTTTGAACTCAGAACAATTACTAATATTGTTCTGAGAGTTTGAAGTTCTTGAATAGCTTTCAAATGTCAAATAAAAAGGTATTACAATAGGTATTAGAGTTAGGCAATAAACCCCCGGGTCTGAAAGGTACTCAGTGCAACAAAATTAAAGTACACACACATAAGAACTACACCTTCAAGGTTGGCACGTGTAATTCCTTTTCCTATTACTATCTAAAGCGTCCAGGCAATGGCCGATTTAAATCAGGCGGGTCGTATAAGTAACAATGTCATACATATCAGCTCAGTGATAAAAATAAGTAGCAAATATTGTTTTTTGTACAGGATAAAATCGCATCGAAGAGGCAAAACGAGTTTCCTGACCGTATGGCCACCTTCGACGGCAGCGCCGCCCCAACCATGACTCCGGAGGTCCAAGCCTTGTTGAAGAACATCTCAGGTAAGGTTTTATTTTGGAAAGAGATTGCTATTGGTCGCAGCTAGGTTTGGTGGGCGGAGGGACGCTAAAGGTTCCTCAAGCACTAGGGGGGATGGTGGTATCACGCCCCTACTAGATTGTCCGAGTTGTTCGAGTTCTAAACGAAACAAGTAAGTACGCTTGACTCCACTTAGTTAAGTCGTAGGGCAATTTTGGGTGCCTACTGCGAGCTCTATCATGTTTGTGTTCTATCATCAATCCTGGTAGGCTACTCTTGACGCAAACTCAATCTCAATACAATTCCAATGCGATTAATATGTATCGATATTGGGATAAGTTTCGCAATTTCGGAACGCCCCATCTCGATAATAATTTGTTCACTCAATTTCCACGCAATTTAATTGCATTGTAGCGCTATTATCGCTTTTAATAGTGCCACTGGAATTTTTTAGATTTGGGATTGGAATTGTATTGAGATTGAGTTTGCGTCGAGAGTAGCTTACCTGTTCTGTCGTCAATCTTGTGAGTTAAAATTTGCCATACAAATTCTCGTTTTCGTTAAAGTGAAAGTGAATGACAAATAAAACTTTTACTAGGCATCTTGAAACCACCTTTCGTTTTTGTTTCGTCGCTTACCTAAGATAGATGATAATCAAGGACGTAACCCAAAAGGGAATAGAACTTTGAAGTTTGAGTGGGATGCTAAAATATTTTGGAGGCTCCTAAAAGTCTTCTGAATAGTTAACAGGCAGTTATTAAAGTGGTTCTTAATATTTAGTGTCTTTATTGGCTAGTACTACGGGTTACTTGTAGGGTTACTGTTTTATTAATACTTTTGTATCGGCTGCCGGAAAGGCAAATCCGACACAGCGACGTGAGCTGATGGATTAAGGAGCTGAGGAGGGATGGATGATGAATAATGGTGATATTTGGGACTTATTTGGCGAGCTGACGTTGACGACGTATAGCGACGACACGACTGTCGTGGGGTTGGAGCTGAGCTGGTAGAAGTCGCTTATTTCGCGCACACACACACATGCGCAATTCACGAGCAGTTCTAGAAGGTTCTTGAGCGAAGAGCTGATGGTAAAATTATATTTCTCTATGGCGAATCGGCCTGTGCTGAACGCCGCGACGTCACCGGCGGCGGGCCGATCGTTGAAACAGAAAGACGAATGCACCCCGCACACACATTCACTCCGCCGTCGGCTTGTGCCGGCGTATCTTTTATTTTAATGATACCGTCGCGTTTCTGGCGCGAACAGCTTTATATGCAATATGGCGTCTTAATTCCAGCTGCGCCTTCCTAAAAACTGTTTTATTGATTTAATTACTATGTGAATCTCGCTGGCACAAGGGCTACGTACAGGGTGCCTGCGAGTTTTATTTACTATTTTATCACGTTAACGTTAACGACAATTTGTATGGCGAACCAACATTTTAACTCTCCTTGTTTTCCATCAAGAGGCACTGCTTCAATTTCATACAAATTTATATTTTTGTCAACGTAATAATATGGCGAATGCCACTCGCGCTAGGCACCGAGATCGTGATAGGTTTTTTTTTTGCTTTTTAAATATTTTTTTGTTGTTTCTTACTCATCTTGATCAATGCTAGGTTCCCGTAGAAATATATCTAGCTCATCGATTAATATACTCATTATATTGCAATTTTCTGATTGCAGCTAAAATGTCTTATGTTAGCTGCTATCAGAAAATTGCAGTTGCAGAAACATACAATATCAAGATGTTCAAACAACAACAAAAAAAGTGTATCAAACGTACTTGTTACATGTGTACAATGTTTATAATTAAAGCGAAATGCTATATATAGCATTCGTATATATACGAATAAGGTGACCTTCGTTAGCTGCGCTAGTTCTAATGCGATTGTATCTTGTTTTTCGTGTAAATGGTGGTACTTAAATGAATGGCTTCATATTAAAGTCAACCAATTCGGCAACCACTAGTGCGTCAGCAGTTGCTACACAGTTGTCATACATGGCTGTCCAAAAGAAATCAGTCTTTATGACGACATGTACAAGTACCTATCTAATAGTAGTCATACGTGGTCGTTCAAATCAATGAAGTTGATATGCCCTTAAGAATTCAATACGTTTTTGTAGTTTTCAAATGTTTTTTGAGAATTACATAATTTTACATACATAATCACCACATACATACACAAATGTTCCACGATATTAATAGGGAAGACCATTTTAACGTACAACTTTATATTCAGTTAAAAAAGATTTTCCTTCTATTACCTATATAAAAAACGTTAAAAAAGTAAAACATTTCAATTATTTATAACTTCTAAGCTAACGCACGTAATGCTAATCGCGTGGTTTTCCCTATTAATGAACAACATTTAAAGTTCATTTTCGAGCGACGTATATATGACACAATCCATATCCATTCGCGGAAAATTAATTGTTCCGTATTAAATCTTTGTCAACTCGAGTAACTGTGACAAAACATTCTCCGAATTTGCATAAGCGAAGAATTTAGTGTTTACTTAAGCTGTGCGTAAGTATTGAGTACCTAACTGGATTAAGAACCGTGTGTTTAGTGTAGATTATAAAAGCGAATGTGTGTTAATTTGTTTGACCTGTTTTCTCGTAACAATGGAGACACTGATTATTCATTATCTTTTTGCAAAGAAGAGAGGGAAAAACGTATACTACATGTGTTATACTTTAAAAAAATAATTTATTTTCAGTTTAGTCTGTAATAATTGAGATCTTTGAAAGTTAATTCGACTTCGCGTCTGGACTCCATTAACACTTAGCATCGTGGAGTCATTTGCCGAGATAACAAAAAAAAAATCAGGAAGAGCATTTTCTTTCTCTCTTTATTTTACAGCGTCAGGAAATTGGAAAATGCTTTTTATAGTTAGGAAACTTTCACCACAAATCAACATAGTTAATAAAACTTTTGAAACTTTGAAAGTTATGAACAGAACTGAACTCTCATTAAGTACACTTATAAACTAAAAACCAATAACTTGACTGATTCTGCTGTCTTGAATGCCAGTCGCACTTAGGATGCGTTTTCGTACGAATACGCACGATACATTCCCATACAGATACAAACACGATTAGCTCGCATCTAGTGTGGAAGATATCACAGTAGTCGGAGGATCTGGATGTATGGTACGTATTCGTACGTGTTCGTACGAAAACGATCCAAAGTGCAGCTGGCCTAAAGGACAGGCTGTCATCATCATAAATAAATAAATAAATGTTTCCCACACTCACACCAATTATGCCCTAAGAAAAGCTTCCTTAAGAAACTCGATAAATGGTTAACTCCCTCCTTAGTCGGTCACTCTTGACAGAGTGGTCGTGGTTGATGACGTTGCATTTTCATTGGCTAAAACAGCCCTCGCGATGCGCCTCCATTTGTTGCGGTCTTCAGCGTCTCGTGAACTCTGAACTATAGAGGTCTGTGTTGTTGCTTTGATGGCGTCTGTCCAACGCGTAGGTGATCGACCGCGTGACCGCTTGCCCTCTACCCGTCCCTGGACAACGAGTCGCTCCATGGAGTGTTTGTTTCTAACAATGGTTAACTAGACAACGGATAAACATACTTAATATACTTAAATACATACTTATTATGTATACATAGGAAACACCCAGACCCGAAACAATTTAGAAAAACAGGTATTTCTAAATTGATCCAACCGGGGATCGAACCCGGATCCTCAGAGATGGCGACACCATGAAAACCGGTGTGCAAGCCACTCGACCAAGGAGGATATTATTTTTAGCCCATATCTACCCAATGCTGGGCATAGGCTTTCTCCATATAACGCTATTCCCTTTTGCTTTGAGCTGATCGCATCCAAGTTTTCCAGCGATCAGCTCTATATCTCTGACCCATCTAGTAGGTGGTCGGCCAGCGCTCCACTTGTCCTTCCTCGGCAGCCATTCAAGGAGAGCTTTACTCCACCGGCCTTCACACCAGTGAACGCAACGTGTCCCGCTCATCGCCATTTGAGTTTTGCAATCCGGTTAGCAATGTACTGGACTTTCGTCCGTCTTTGAATCTCGGTATTGCGAACTCGGTCGTTGAGAGTCGAGCCTAATATACTACACTCCATAGCCTGTTGTGCTACTTGGAAGAGTCCAAATCTAGTGCGTAGAGATGCACAGTCTCTTTTGTGAGCGTCTATGTTTCGGCTGCGTATGTTAGAGTAGGCATCACATAGTGTTGAAGACTTTGGTTTTCAGGCACTGTGGTATCACTCAAGCCTTGAGCACGCCATCCTTAGAGCATTAGCTCTAAGACGCCATCGAGCTTATGAAAAGCTGTAGGTGAACTATATTCTTCTTTTTATTGATGGCTTTGTGCGGTTAGATCATTTAGCCAGTGTCAAAGTATGTTTTTTATAAGCTATCTAGATAGACTAGTGGTCGCCCAGTGGTCGAAATTCGACCGTAATTTTATGAAGGCTGCACGGATTGTATCTTATGCAATTAAAAATTAAAAAAGATAGAATGTAAGTTCGGATTGGCATTGACAGATTTAAACCGCTCCTCTTCCATTTTTGAATTTTTTGAAAAGAGTATTTAGGCGTGTGGTTTAGGTCTGCGAAATTTCATACTCCTCCGTCCGCGCAATTTTTCGTAAAAAGGGGTACAAAGTTTTCTCTTCACGTATTAATATACTTATAGATAATATATCTTTTGTTAATATATGATAATAATTAATGATAATAATGATGAAAAGTGTGAAGTGATATACCCCCCAACCCCTTGAGTATTTCAGTATAGATGTGGGGCTACCTTACGGGGACTTCTTGAGAAAAAGAATTCACAGATTTCGCAGTCCCCGCAAAAATCGGAGCATTGAAAATGAATACAACAATATACGAAAAAAAAACCATTTTATTTTAAATAACACAATTCCAACCTGAATGCACTTCTCGCCTGCATCCGCATCTTTTAACACCATTACCATGACAATCG
The DNA here is from genome assembly GCA_963082485.1 of Eudonia mercurella. Taxonomy (NCBI): domain Eukaryota; kingdom Metazoa; phylum Arthropoda; class Insecta; order Lepidoptera; family Crambidae; genus Eudonia; species Eudonia mercurella. The sequence continues at coordinate 22,465,619 of OY720022.1, forward strand.
ATTAATAATCAAAGAAGCTACATCACTTTTTATATACGGAAATACCCGTTTTTCTACAATACCAAATCTACAGGTCACAACTATTAACCGACTTTCAAAATTATCTAATCTTATTATCTAAATAACCTAGAACCCTTTTTTAATTTTTTCTTTTGAAATATTTACAATTTAGTAAACAAACACCCTCCAAAAAACCCGAATATTTTTACATTTTTCAAAATTCCAAAAAAGTTTCCAGTTGATTTTCAAAATTCAAACGCTCACACGTGTCTCCTAAATAAATTCCTCAAGTCTTGGTACTATTTCCATCTCGATTCACACAAAATCCTCGAAGCTATGGCGAAAAATACGTCTCAGGCGATTTGCATCTGATAACCATTTTCAATGGTAAAATAATTATAAAATATAGTGAAAAAATAAATGCCTACCTGACCCAGTCATAAATCAAACCTGGGTCTTCCGCAATCCGGGCTGCTGCACTGACCATTATGCTCCCGGGAAGGCTGACGTAATCACTGATTTTTTCCACTACTTCGATTTTGACTGCTTTTTAGCAGCAGCAGTAGCAACGATAGTAGTAATAGCAGTGGTCAGTGCAGCCGCCCGCATTGCGGCAGACCCAGGTTCAATTCTTGCTGGCTCGGGTAGGCATTTCATTTTTTCACAATATTTTATAATTATTTAATTCAGCTTAAGTGCAACAATTAGCACTTAAAAATAAAAACTTAAATGCTTGAGAGAATTTGAAAAGTGACGTTGCGTTGCACTATTTTGTTTTATTTGCTAACACTCATGCACGTTCACCAACACTTAACGGTTAATAATCCACCATTATTTGACATTCATATTTAATATAGCACAAATTTTAGAAAATAAAACAAAACCGCAGCATGGCTCGTCACTTTACCGCCAAGAACCTTCTACAGGTGTTTATTCAAAAGCTGACGTTCACGCTGACGTTGACGCTGACGTGGAAAGGCCGAGGCGCGGCCACGTGACTCCATCATGCTACTCAGAGGCGTAAATTGAAGACAGGTGACGTGTGTCCGTGCCACGTTCACGCCAGAGCTTCGCAAAACGTTAAAAAATCGGTAACGTTACGAAAGAAACTGTATGCTTGGTAACGTTACCTGAGTAGTTTTTTTTTAACGGTGAACAAACTATTCGTTAAAAACACAAATGTTGAAAAAATTTCGACAAGCAGGATTTGAATCTGCACCTTTCTGACATTCCGGGTCAGCTCTTCCAATTAAGCTATCGTGGTTCTAACCAGGTGTTCGCAACAAAATTTGCGTTAAAAATTATTTGAACAATTTATAAACTATCTGTTATTCGAGGAATTTTCTAAGACATTATGACAGGTAAATCTACGCAAAAGTGAAAAAAACATGTGTTTTAAAAAAAATCCACAAGCTGGATTCAAAGCTGCACCTAATGTCATACCGAATCAGGTGCACTAGAACAACCAACTATGCTATGCTAACTTATTTGCCATCAAAATTACATATAACCCATTTTCACACTCCTTTCTTTTACAACCAAAATATTCACTAGAAATAATGTATATGGCAGAACAAACAGTTTGCCAGGTCAGCTAGTATTGTACTAAGTATACGTTTAAACCTTTTACTTAACAGCAGAAGTTTTAAGTTCGTTTCTAAAATCGTGTTTGATATCTGTCGCTATACAACTTCTTACTTCCTTACTTACTTTCTACTTACTTGTAACCAGACGCAGTATATTCTTTTATCATTATCATCAACTCATTTAAGTCCCCACTGCTGGGGCACGAGCCTTCTCTATGGATGGATAGGGAGAACGGGCCATAAACCACCACGCGGGCCCAGTGCGGATTGTTGGTTGATAACGACTGCTAATGCAGCCGGGACCAACAGCATTACGTGCCTTCCGAAGCACGGAGGAGCTCGAGATGATAAATTTTTGGTCACCCATCCGATGACCGGCCTTTGCGAAAGTTGCTTAACCTCGGAACTCGCAGACCGGTAGCGTTAACCAATGCTCCGTCGAGCTTCTCCATCGATTCTTTTATAAGTACTAGTTTCAAACTTGTTAAAGCTTTTGCGTTATTTCTCAACAGAAGTAAGTAATCGTCTTATGAACAATTAGTTTTCTACTTTCCTTCACAAAACACAAAGGAGCTTTTGTATCTCAGCTCTTCGAATAGAGAAAAGTCAAGTTTCTTCTTACAATTGATGTTAGATACTTTCAAATAAATAAGAACAAAATAAATACATAGTCGGGTCGGTTTTATTCGTCATATTCGAAGGGGTTGTCGTGTTGAATGAATCTATACTATTAATAAAGAGGTTAAGTTTGTGACTTTGTTTGTTTGTTTGTGGAGGGTAATCTCTGGAACTACTGGTTCAATTTCAAAAATTCTTTTGCTGATAGATTGCTACATTCCTTGCGGGTAACATAGGCTATATTTTATGCTATCAAAAACAAACTTGTAAAAAAAAAAACAAGTGGCGCAACTTAGTTTTTCTACCGTAAAATGTTGTGAGATCCATGTAATACCAAGTCAGTTAATTTATTCAGTCCCTACTTAAGGGACCTTCTGTCTTAAGCTATTACGTAATTAGCAAACCTAACAACATTCTATGGTGACCACATCAATATTAAAAATCTTTTGTGTTTTAAACAAATAGAGACTTGGCCATCGCATGAAAACACAATGTATCTCACAAGTAATAAAGTAAGACACAAATTAAAAAAGTTTTTTTTTTTTTTTATTTTATAGCCATGCAAACGATGTCGCGAGTACAATTAAAGTCAATGGTAGCCTACTTATATATTTTTTCGTTCATTTGCGTGAACTTTTTAGAATTATCTAGTTTTCAATTACTAGCTAATAGTTGGTAGTGCCAATAAAGTAATTATTAATTTGCTTAAACGAAGGTTTGGAAACGGGAAGAAATTTTTAAAACTGTTCAAAGTGCTAATTGGACAGTCGAACGCTTAACCTAAACATTAGCATACAGATCTTTGCAGAAATATATTGACATTTTTATGTATAGAGTCGCAAAGTGAGCTTGTTTGTATGAAAATAACGGGGTGGGCGGTTAGATGTGCCCCTGAGTATAGTTGCAAAAAAACCGTTTTAAACCAAAATCTGTGATTTAAAACTCGTTTTAAATTGGTTTAAATTGATTAAAATCATGACCCACGTCGTAGTGTTATACTTACTAACTACTACATTATGCGAGCTTGATGGCGCAGTGGTTAACGCGCCCGGTCTGCGAGTGCTGAGGTTAAGCAACTTTCGCAAAGGCCGGTCATTGGATGGGTGACCAAAATGTATCATCTCGAGCTCCTCCGTGCTTCGGAAGGCACGTAAAGGCGTGGGTCCCGGCTGCAATAGCAGTCGTTAACAACCACTAATCCGCACTGGGCCCGCGTGGTGGTTTAGGGCCCGTTCTCCCTATCCATCCATAGGGAAGGCTCGTGCTCCAGCAGTGGGGACATAAAATGAGCTGATGATGATTCCGCATAACCGTGAGGGATTGTCTATGTGTTGTCTGTGTATCTCTCAAGGGCGTTTGTTTGAAGCTTACCTTTTGCAGTCTCCTCATTAACTAATTTTGTGATATCTTTTGTTTAATCGCGCACACTTGAGATCTCTTTATTTAAATAATCTGTTAGTTTTACAGCGCCATACCTCTTAAGTATTGACAGACAGGCTAAACATACAATTTCGGGAACTACAATCGTACATACAGTTCATTTATTTTCTTAATGTATCTCGGCAATCATACCTATATTTTTTTAATGTATAATAATTTGAGTTTAGAACAATGTTATTGTTCTTTTGTTTTGATTTTTCGTGTGAACTATATAGAACTGTGAAACTGTAAATCGTAAAATGACACTTAAATTCGTAGTAAGTAAAAGGAGTAGTAGCGACTCTATATTTATACCCTATATAAATAAAAGAAATCCGACGACAACCGAAACAAGAAGTTTGCCGAGAGACATTTAGAAATACACCAGTATTTCTATGTGCGCGCGTAAGCTGACAACATATTTTATAGCACTATATGGAAAATGTCGTCATAGCAAAATGCATTGGAAGCAAACTTGTCACACATTCCGCGAAGATTTCTTGTGAAGTGCCACCCCCTCCCCGTGAAGGGGGATCGATGTGAATTCAAGCAATGTTAATGCCGTTATTGACATTGCTTGAATTCACATCGAGTTATACCTTGGGAATAAATACTTTTTATGATACTCTAACACCCGTTTGCACTAAAGTAAAGTGTAAGCGACGTTTTCGAGCTAGGTGCCGAGTTAACATAACCAGGTAATAGTTAAGCCAAGACTTGGGCGATTCATAAGTTTAGTGCAAACGGCCATAAAGACTTTAACATGTGTATTTAGTGTTTTCTCAAGTTTACGGGAACGCTATACTGTACATTGAAATTAAACAATTCTTACGAATTTACACTCGTTAAAAAAATCAGCGTTTCAGTTTTTAGGAACTGCAACATAATTAAGCGGTTGGATAGATAGATTTTTATTCATTTTGTACCTAATGGAAACTGTCCGTTTACTCGTATGATAGAGCATTTTCCAATACTTTTGACGTTGTAAAAGAAAGAAAAAAATAAAAGGGCATTACTGAGTGCTTTGTCAGTTTTTTTAGCATTTATTTATTCTCCCGTAGTAGACTTACAACCCGTAGGCATAGTGCCTATCTTAAGAGCTCAATTTTATTTATTAATAGTTTTATTTTATTTTTTGTTTTGTTAAGAGTCTTGATTTAAAGTGTTTTAGTAACTCTTTATCTTATTAAGTTAACATTTGTGTAAGCCCGCGTCTCCGTTTAAATTAAAGCTGTGCCAACCTTTTTTCTTTTTAAAAACTTAGTTTAACAAAACAGCGTTACGAACAATTTGAATTGAAATGATATGTAGTGGTAATTCCGCTAAATCAATCGTATCAGGGATTTCTGCATAATAACGCCTGATTCCATTAATTAAAACTGCCTTACCTATTATTTAATCTGTGGCGGTAGGTACCCTCACGATCACGGGCATTGCCATTGTTTCTGTTCCCACCAAGCACAAGGGCCGGCTATCGCGGCAATGAATAAAACCTCTTTATATTTAATTTGAAGGGTAAGGCACACTAGCGCCACCAATTGATAATTTGACAATTACTAACGGACCGGATCTTTTTTTAAATATTGCGTACCGTCCGGCAACAGGAAAGCATCCATAGTATTTATTTAATGATTGTGCACTACTTTTTGTTGCGTGGTTTATTCACAAAACGGGCTATCGCATTTATTCACAAACAATGACCACTATTGGTGTTAGCGAATAAATAAATACAAAAACAAACCTAAAAGTAGTGCACAATTATTAGATAGTAGATGTTTGCCTAGTGTCGGAAGGTCCGCAATGTTTGAAACAAAATCCAGTTTAGCAGTTATCAAATTTAATTCATTAGCGGCGCCGGCGCTAGTATGCCTTACCCTTCGCCTTAAGAACTTATTGACCTTAAATATACTGTCCCTCTTCTTCAACTATTTAAATTTCGTGTTTCTTTTAGATTCCATCGACAGCCCTTTTTACCTCTGTATCCCCATAGATAATCAAGATCAGGAAATAGCTCACCGGTGCCTAGGTTGTGTAAGCTCCTAACTATCTTATTGATAGTCCTACGGATTAATTTGCCAAACTCAAATCATTGCTGTCGCAGAAGTGACTAAATTTTTTTTTTATACCTACTTAGCTCTATGGATAGGGAGAACGGGCGTAAACCACCACGCGGGCCCAGTGCGGATTGGTGGTTGATAACAACTGCTAATGCAGCCGCGACCAACGACTTTACGTGCCTTCCGAATCACGTAGGAGCTTAGGATGATAAATTTTTGGTCACCCATCCGATGACCGGCCTTTGCGAAAGTTGCTTAACCTCAGCACTCGCAGACCGGGCGCGTACCATCGAGCTCCTCTTAATGCGATAGTACAAGCATTAAATTAATTAAATTCATTTTATACATAATCCACTTACATTTATTTATATTTATTTTTCTATTTGCATAGCATATTAACAGTGCAGCCATTACGAACTCACTCTGAGTCTGAGTACATCCAAACGAATCGACTTCGCTAGTACATACACGTGCGCATCAGATTACTAAAAAACTGTCAAATTTGCTCTATACACTTTGAGCTTTACGTATAATGGTATAAGGTTGAATGTACACCGTGACAGGTTAGACAACGGACGCGTTTAAGGTGGTAAACTAGTCACATATCTACATCTCTTTTAGTTAAAAAAAGGTTATAGCAAATTTTAAAACGCGAGGAGGAGGAGCTCGATGGCGCAGTGGTTAACGCGCTGGTCTGCGAGTGCTGAGGTTAAGCAACTTTCGCAAAGGCCGGTCATCGGATGGGTGACCAAAAATGTATCATCTCGAGCTCCTCCGTGCTTCGGAAGACACGTAAAGCCGTGGGTCCCGGCTGCATCAGCAGTCGTTAACAACCACGAACCCGCACTGGGCCCGCGTGGTGGTTTATGGCCCGTTCTCCCTATCCATCCATAGGGAAGGCTCGCGCCCCAGCAGTGGGGACAAAAAAAATGAGCTGATGATGATGATGATGAAATTTTAAAACACGCGTGTTATTATGCGTTTATAAAAAGTGAACTATCGGCATTTCGTATGCACTACACGCATTAGTAAGGTCAACCGCACGCGCGGACAACGCCTCGCTAGTCGCTTCGTTCGCCCGCGTAGTAAATCGTAAACAATACCCTTTCTTTGCAGTAGGGTAATAAGCAGAAAAACCATTTCAGTTAGGAAAAAAGTAAAAAATTAAGGCGGTGTTTTTTCATTTTTAATGGAACAGGTATCGGCTTCTTATACACCTCCTTTAACGCGTCCGTCGCCCGATCCGATCCGAACCCTTCGGAGAATCTAGTAGGGCACGGGTGTGCGATGCCGTTCCCTCTAGAAAACCTCCGAAGGTGATTCGTTTCACACGGCTTGAGAGACCCTTCACGTTCCTCGCCGCCCCCAAAAAAGCCCGGTGAAGCTGAAAATGCCGTCTGAGGCAATCAGCAATCTCTAAAAAAAAAAAAGCGTCTGTCGTCTAGCCAGTCACGGTGTATATTGAAGTGCTGGCGTCTGTAAATTAATAAGCCGCGTGGCGCAAGTGAGAGGCGCCTCCTTCAGCATCTCATATCTTTTTTATTTACTTTATTTACTTTTCCTCTTAATAATTTGAAAATGTGTGACACCAGAGTGAGATCTTTCCTTACACTAAGTTCGTTATATCCTCTCGCATCTCTAGTGATAATTAGTAGGTATAAAACATACCGGTACGCTGTTCTGTGGTAGATCACGAGTCGTCGCCAATATTGTGTTTCTGTTCGCACCAGGCACCAGAGCTGCCGCCGGCGTTCTCCAGCAAAACCGCCAGACTCTGCGCCTGCCGTTCGTGTACCAGCTGCTGCCCCACCTCATGAACGACCACAACAGCCTTAAGCCCGCCTTCCACATGAAGAGCGGGAAACTGATCGCCGACGTCGTCATCGGCGTACCCACAGTGAAGAGGGACAAGGAAAATTACCTCATGATGACATTGACAGTAAGTACACGTTGTGTTTGAAATTTATTAGCTGTAGGTGAGATGAGGAGTAACACGTCTGAACCTAGTCATGTGCCAAATCCCGCTCAAGAAAACTTTTTTCATCATCTTTTCTGAATTAATAGTTATGAATAGTTAGTAGAATAATCTATAGGCGTGACGAAAGATTTTGAAATCCTCTTCCGTAGTGTAGGTACGTATACATTTACTATTTACGAAAATACCTTTATTTCGGTAATAAATTTAAGTTTAATGAAGTTTTAAGCCATTTTTCTAATATTATTTTCAATTGTGCGCGAAAACAGCTCGCAGGTGTCATGGCGTCGCCTCTGACGTCACGCTTACGCGATAACTTAAACATGTCATTGCAATGTCATTGTGTCTATGCGTAGCGGCGAAGAAAGCAAACCAAACATTAAATTAATTCGTGTGACAAAAATGAATTCTAAAGTTTATAAGTGGTGTAAAAACACAAACACACACACACACCCAACAAAGTGTTTGTACAAGTTCCAAACAAGAAAATAATAAGAGTTAAGTGGTTAAAGCTCGTACGGCAAAATTTTAGGTGTTTACTATGAGGAAAAATATAGGGTACTAGTATATTTTTCCTCATAATAATATACTATACTATACTACTATAATATACTATACTATATATAGGTGATAGTAGGTGCTTTATAGTTATAGAAATTTACTCGTTTTATCGGATATTAACATGTTATTAACTCTAAAGTAACAACTTACAAGCTGTGAGGGAATCGGAAATAGAAATGTGCTTTAAAAATAGGTAAACAATGACAAGTTTATTGTAAAAATAACCTATGAAAGTAAAATAAAATAAACTCGCATGAGTTCAAAACAGGTTTGATTATATCTAAGTTGGTTATATTTAGTGGTAAAAATATATAATTACAAATTTTACTAACAAGGAACTTTTCACGTTTCTAAACTCAGACGAGCAAAATCTTTATTTGTTGCGAGGAAATCACCCAACATCAAGACATCAAATCCTAGGCAAATTTGAGCTGTTTGCCTTAACAAAGCTTGGTTCCATTGTTATAGTCGAGTGGAGTCGATAAATCTAAAAAATCTATTCAAATGCGTTATCAGTAGTATTCACAACAACAAAACACAGTGAAGGACAATATTGACAGCGGAGTTTACCTTATCGTGACGTCATGCGGTGTTTCAGTCAAAATGGCCGATTGCAGTATTTTAATGTTTTATTTTATTGAAAATTTTAATAATCTAAATTTTTTTAACAAAACTTAACCAGTGTTTTAAATTTTTTTAATAATTATTGTCCCCTAAAATCATTAAATCGTTGATTTTTTGATACTACCGTCATGCCTATTCATCCCACTCCAAAACTCGGACCAAGGACCAGTTCCACCTTTTCTAATTTGATAGTAGACAACTGGGACCACGATTATTTAGGTTTAAAGATGATTACAGTACTGAATATTCTCTAGGGGTTATTGGTCCCGATGTGATGCTGGCTTAAGTAAAGGAAGTTTAAGTAAGCCGATAAAACACAATCTTTGATTTGATTGCGACTAGCACTTTACTTTGGTTCGAGATTTATAAAAAAACTTTTTTTATTAATATAAAATTTTACAAATGTTACCCGCAACTATTATAGCATTCCAATTAGAGATTTTTTTTTTGTATTTGGTCCAGTACTTCCAGAGATCACCCGCCTCAAACAAAGAAACAAAGTCACAAACTATACCTCCATTAATATAGGTAGGTAGGTAGGTAGTAGGTAGTATCTACCTACCTCACTCAAACACTAGTGGAAATTTTAAAATAGCAGACTCAAAGCCCCGGTGTGTCAAAGAATGCGAATTCAAATCACGCTACTGAAAAACAAATTTTGCAACCCTTTTCCGAACTCCAATTTCGTAACAAAGTTCGCGTAAAATTTACATATGCCCATATTCATAGCTATTGACTTACTATCGAGTTATTTGCATCCGTGATGTGCCTCGGCGCACCCGGAGTCGCAGCTCTTGCGTTATTCATATGCAATATTCACCATACACCGTGATAAATAAATGAGAACCAATGGTTGTTATACTGGCCGATTCAATTGGTAAAGTATAATTTTCACGCTCCGTTCACTAGTACTTATTTCAATTTTAATAAAAAAGGATGAAAAAAAAAATCAGATTTCAGCCGACGTTACATATTGTTATAATCCGATTTGTTAATACTATAAAATTTATACTATTTTTATTGGTAGTGTGTAGTTTCAACTAATCGTATTATACAAACATCATTGGTCGTCGACTGAAATCTGTATTTTTATACATCGTTTGCTGTCAAAATTGATATGAGTATATTGAATTCCTGTGAAATTTGGGATTTGGTTTACGGGAATATATCCTAAAAACGGTAATGTTATAATGTTTTCGAGAATTCGAATTACGAATACGAATTCGAGTTACATACGTATAATTTATTTTATTGTAATCATCGTCATTATAATAATCACCATCATCAACACGAGCTCATATTTTGATTGATTTTAAGCAACAAAAATGTAAATTTTAACTAAGTACTGTTTAAATATTTTACTATAAAGCAATAATATTATTATAATAAGTATCTAACCTAACTGCAACAAAGTATTATTTTGTATTTTTTAAACACTCCTTGTCTATTATTTAAGAAATTACTGTAAAAATATATTTTTTTTATGACTTTATGTGCCAAATATTTTTTATTTTTTTTATCTCCACTGCTAGAGCACGGGCCTTCTCTATGGATGGAAACACCATAAAGAGAACAAGCCATTATCAACTACGTGGTGGGCCCAGTGCAGATTGGTGGCTGTTAACGACTGCTAATTTCAGATTTGAAACAGCAGTTTTTAGCAGATTTTTGACCGCGCATCACGTGAAAATGGTTGAACGGATTTGGATGAAACTTTTATATACATAAACTTTTATATCCGTGCGGTGACGGAGAAAGAATACAATTCACCGCCCCTCTCCTCCGGTGGGTGTCGTAAGAGGCGACTAACGGAATTTAGAGCTCCCATATGCTCCACTGCGTGGTAGGGCTTGCCCCGTCTGGTTAGTGACCACCGTACGCATGGTGTTAAACCCGTCAAGTGACCGCTTGTCGGTCGCGTTTCGGGATCAGCCAGCGTATAACCAGAGCTCGAGTGAATGGTGCTGCGATGCATTTGGTCTGTGAAGGCTTCCGTCTAACCAGTGCAAGGAAGACCTTGTTAACCCGCCGACCAGGGAGACCCGTAGAAACGGCTGTCCCGCTGGCCGCCCGTGGCACAGTACAGGGGCCCAAGCGAGCCTAACCAACTCGTGAGGCTGCCTCACCATGCCACGCATAATCTCGGGGTGGCCCGTCGTGCCGGTTGGTGACCGGAAGGTGGGGTCCCGGCGGCCATTCCCGGGGGGGTTCGGGGGCCCTTCCGTTCGGCGGGTTAATGATACTCAACTTTAGGCAGACCCCTGGTGAAACAGGCCGCTGCACTTTGACTATTTGCATCGCGGTAGCATTTCCTCGATTCACGCCTCCCTCTTTCTCTCCACCATGACAGCGCCTAAAACAAAAACTGGTAATACAGCGGTGCACACCCCCACCACAACCATACCGTTTGAGGTCGAGTTCGCTAACAACCGCGGACTCCATGCAAACCTCAATGCCGTCCACCACCATCTTGAGACGGCACGGCCAGCAATGTTGTTTTTGACGGAGACACAAATAATTTGTCCAGCTGACACCACCTACCTGCACTATCCCGGCTTTGTGCTTGAAGAATCCTTTAAAGCCAAAGCCGGAGTTTGCTTGTTTGTTCGGACAGACGTTTGCTGTCGCCGTCAGCGCTGTCTGGAGGACCCTTCCTTTTCCCTCATTGTGGTACACGTCGACTTGGGCTCTCATAGCCGTGTCTACGTCTGCGTCTACCGATCACATAATGGCGACATGGAGACAACTCGACTTATAGAACACCTTAGTCGGGTGGCAGATGAAGCGCAGGAGCGGTTTCCTTCGGCGGAATTGGTGTTTTTGGGGGACTTCAATGCTCACCACGAGTTGTGGTTAAGTTCCTCCAAAACTGACCATGCTGGTAGAACTGCCCACGTATTCGCTCTCACGCACGACCTGACTCAACTGGTGAACCAGCCCACCAGGATCCCAGATATAGTCGGTCACGCGCCCTCTTTGCTGGACCTTCTGCTGACGAGTCGCCCAGCTGGTTACCGAGTGGAAGTTCGAGCTCCTTTAGGATCTTCGGACCACTGCTTGGTATCCAGCAAAGCGCCTCTGGCCCCGCTACCGCCTTCAGCGGTATCGAAACGCCAAATTTGGCACTACTCGTCGGCAGATTGGGATGGTATGCGGGACTATTTCGCATCCGTTCCTTGGGGGCAGCGCTGCTTCAGTGGGAAGGACCCGACAGCCAGTGCGACTGCAGTTGCAGATGAGATAGTGTTAGGTATGGAATACTATATTCCGCACTCCTATCTCGTCAGCAAAGGCCGGCGCAACCGATGGTTCAACCGTGAGTATGCCAACGCTGTCGATAACAGGCAGGCGGCATACCGCGCTTGGATCAGAGGTAAAGCTCTTGGGGATCCCGAAACTCGCTCGCTGAAAGCAGCCTATAATAATGCCACCAAGTCTTGCAAAAGAGCCTACATTAGAGCGGATGCCCAGCGCGTTGCACGGGTCGGCCAAGAACTACTGACGCATCCTACGGGCAGCCGTAGCTACTGGCGTCTGGCCAAAGCCGTGCAATCAAATTTCTGCCAACCCTCGCTGCCACCACTGAGATGTCCTGACGGGACTTTAGCTCACAAGCCGCAGGAGAAGGTCGATCTCCTGGCCAAACTTTTTGCAGCTAATTCCCGAATCGATGACTGCAATGCACAGCCACCTTCAATTCCTCACTGTGGCCACACAATGCCTGATTTTAAAATCAGGCAGTGTGATGTCCGTGCGGAGCTGCAGTCAATCGATGTCCGGAAAGCTAATGGCCCTGATGGCATCCCAGCAATAGTCCTGAAAATGTGTGCAGCGGAGTTGTCCCCCGTGTTAACGCGCCTTTACCGTCTCTCGCTCTCTTCTGGTTGTGTGCCGGAATCTTGGAGAGAAGCTAATGTGCAACCGGTCCCCAAAAAAGGAGATCGGTCAGACCCATCTAATTACCGCCCCATAGCCGTTACTTCAGTTTTGTGCAAAATCATGGAACGTATTTTAAATAAACAACTTGTACACTACCTGGAAGAACACTCCATAATTCATGATCGCCAATACGGGTTTCGGCCGAAACGATCAACGGGTGATCTTCTAGCGTACGTTGCACATCTCTGGGGTGAAGCTATTGACAAGCGTGGTGAGTCAATGGCTGTTAGCCTTGACATAGCCAAGGCTTTTGATCGGGTCTGGCACAAAGCTCTTCTCTCCAAGCTCCCGGCATACGGTCTGCCTGCTCAGTTCTGCAACTGGGTCGCTGGCTTCCTACATGAGCGGAGAATCCGTGTCCTGTCTGATGGATGCGCTTCGCGGTTCATGTCAGTGAACGCCGGTGTCCCTCAAGGTTCCGTTCTGACCCCCACGCTGTTCCTTCTGCATATCAATGATATGCTTCCACTTGGAAATATTCATTGCTATGCAGATGATAGCACAGTGCATGGGGGATATAACGGTCACCCAGCGGCTGGGCGGGTCGAAACCGAAGTTAACCGAGTGAATCTTGTCATTGAGCTCGATCGGGTATTGGACCTCATATCTAAATGGGGCTCCAATAATCTTGTTGAGTTCAATGCCAAGAAAACACAGGTGTGTGCGTTCACGGCAAAAAGTCACCATTCCTTCCCCTTCCAACTCTTCAGGGTACATCTCTAAGCCTGCAGAGCAGTATCAACATGCTCGGTATGACGATTCGCTGCGATCTGAACCAAAAGGACTACATCGAAGCCGTGATCAAAACAGCCTCGCGAAAACTCGGTATTCTGAACAGGGTGCGGCGATTCTTTACGCCTGACCAGTTGTGCCTTTTGTACAAGACACAGGTACGGTCTTGCGTGGAGTATTGCTCGCACATCTGGGACGGTTCCGCAAAGTACCTTCTCGATGCTTTGGACAGATTGCAGCGTCGCGCTGTACGCATTATCGGCAACGCAGACGTCACAAATACTCTTGAAACTCTGCAATTGCGAAGAGATATTGCGTCACTCAGCGTGTTTTACCGCTTATACCATGGCGAGTGCTCTGAAGAACTCTTTGACCTCATCCCACCTTCTCCATTCTTCCATAGGAGTACACGTGCTGCTCTCCGGAGTCACCACTTCACTGTCTCTAATATTCCATCGCGCACTAAGAAATTTGGTGACTCGTTTTTTTGTCGCACCTCCAAAACATGGAATAGTTTGCCAGCACACGTTTTCCCTCCTTCCTATGATATGGGGTCCTTCAAACGAGGCGTGAAGAGGCACCTTGTGGGCCGGCAAAGTGAGGATAACTGACGCTGCGCTGTTCTCACGCTGCACCAGTTGTCGTCGCATCTGGATTCCATATTTACTTAACATCAGGTGAATTGGAGTCATTTGCCGTGCTATGTATAAAAAAAAAAAAAAAAAAACTGCACATAGACAAACCATGACCCGGACTAGGGTATAGGAAAAAAAGGCTGTATGGTCCATGCTATGCTAACATTCCAGAAAGTGTATAAATAAAATATATTTATTACTTTAAATATAAATTCATTAATATATTATATATTATTTACTTATTATTATGTACTCATACCCTTTATGTTTGAATTTCAGCACTTGATCGCCGGTTTAAGCGAGCAAGACGTCAACTCAACCCTCATAGTTGTAATGGTTGGTGAAACTGACCTGGAATACGTCATCAATACAGCCAGGCACATCGAAAGTCAGTAAGTAATTGATATATATACAGTAGACACATATACATACCCATACACATACAGATAGTATTACACCTAATATTATAAAGTATTTGACACTACACAGATGCTTACGAAAACGGAAGTTAAAAGAAGTTAGTGTTATTTAAATTTTTACTCTATTAGGGAAATAAACAAATATAATTATAAAAGTATGAAGAGTGGAACATGCAATACACACTGAAATCAGTAAAGTTCTATTTCAACATTGAAATGCAATTGATGTTATTCAAACTTTCCATAGTGAACTTTAAATCTCATTATAATATACTCAGTAATTATGAATTCTTTCGTATTCTTGCTTTTTTGAAATGTTTTCTATTAATTAATTCGATCTCTGTCGACCTTAAACCATACAAAGTCAATTAAAATCGACTTATTAATTTGAAGTTTGTATAGAATATCGAAACGAAATGTATTTAATATGTTTGGATCATAATAAGAAATTTTTGTGAGTAGTTAAGAGCGACTGCATTACCTCTGCTGTAAATACTTTTCGTAAGTCAGTTGTCATAAGTCAATTTCACAAGTGAACTGGTAAGTGAATACAGAAACTTTTTGCGGAGCATTTAAAAAACCTAAAAATAAAAAAATGGTTAAGGTATTAAATAACTGTTACTTGATTGCATTTGTACGTTCTAGAATCAATTAGTTTTGTTCTCAATATCCCTTTGCTCCTCTGATTAATATCGTTGAGAGCCTTAAGATTAAGTCTGAATTAAGGTTAAGTATCTGAGACGAACAAGGCTCCACCGCTCAGTATTTTATTACGATCTCGCTGCTTGTTGTATTATTTTCATAGTTTAGTTTAGTTTTCATTGTGTTGCTTCATTCATTCTGTAGTATTCAGTATTCTGTAGTAACAGATACAGATTATTTTATGGTATACAATGCAATGTTATATAAATATCAATATCAATCAATATAAATATTGATAGATATAATTAGGAACTGCTACTACTATTTGAGCAGCTCGATGGCGCAGTGGTTAACGCGCCCGGTCTGCGAGTGCTGAGGTTAAGCAACTTTCGCAAAGGCCGGTCATCGGATGGGTGACCAAAAATTTATCATCTCGAGCTCCTCCGTGCTTCGGAAGGCACGTAAAGCCGTGGGTCCCGGCCGCATTAGCAGTCGTTAACAACCACCAACCCGCACTGGGCCCGCGTGGTGGTTTATGGCCCGTTCTCCCTATCCATCCATAGGGAAGGCTCGTGCCCCAGCAGTGGGGACAAAAATGAGCTGATGATGATGATGACTATTTTTTTAATCAAAGCAATCTAAATACTTTATCTGGAGGTACCGTCAGCAGTTTTTGCTGAAAACTATAGACAATTTGACAAACCAAATAAATTATTTAACAGGCACTTGTCAGTTATATCTATATAATTTTACGCAAATTTTGTAATTGTCGACATTGAATAGACTCCTTTGGCTTACAGAGTTAAAGTAGATAGTGTTGATTAATTTCTGCGAGTTGAATAAAGCCACGGTAGCATAGTTGGTAGTGCACCTGACCCGGCATGTCATGGGGTTCGAATTCGAACCCGCTTCTGGATTTTTTCCATCACTTTTGTCTTTTTTAAAAAAAATTGCAATCTGTTTGATTCCCTTGCGAACTTAGTAAACCAGTACCTGGATGACCGAGCTTTGCTCGCTTTTTTAATAATGTTTTCTAAAAATGAAATCTAGCTGGATCGATTTATCGCCCCCGAATACTAAATTTCATGAAAATCGTTGGAGCCGTTTCCGAGATTCATATTACATATATAAGAATTGCTCGTTTAAAGGTATTAGATTTGCGGTAATAACTAGATTCTTCTAGTGTTCCGGGTGTTCTTCCATGAGTGGTGGTGATTACTTCCCATCAGCTAACCGGCTGATTCGTTTGCCACTTCTTACATTAAAAAAAATATATATTTATATTTAATTGAAGAGCTCGATGGCGCAGTGGTTAACGCGCTCGGTCTGCGATTGCTGAAGTTAAGCAACTCCCGTCATCGTATGAGTGACTAAAAATATATCATCTCGAGCTCGTCCATGCAACGGAAGATGCAACAGTCATTAACATCCAACCCAACCATCCTGTGCTGTTTCCATCTAGAGTGCCCTAGTAGTGGGAACACAAAAAATGAGCTGGTAATAGTGGTGGTGGATATTAAATGCCTTGCTAAAAGTTCTTGCTTCTTCCAGATTCCCGAAGCAAATGGATAATGGCCTCATTGAGGTGATTTCGCCATCTTTATCGTACTACCCGGACTTCGACAACTTGCCAGTGACACTTGGAGATTCTATTAAAAGGGTTAAATGGAGAACGAAACAGAACCTTGACGCCATATACCTGATGGCTTATGCGCAGTCGAAGAGCACCTTCTATCTGATGTTGGAAGACGATGTCATAGCTAAAAAGAACTACATGCAGGTGAATTTTAAAATATACTATTTTGTTTCTGATATTATTTTTTTCTATTTTTTTATTTACAGTTGCGTGTTTGAAAGTTCAATAAATTGGGTTTTATTATGATGTACTTAGATATTAGTTTGATGCTTATGTAACTAATGATATACAACGTGTAACAGAAAGGTGTGGTCAAAATGAAAAGATCCAAAGTGTATTCGATCTAGATCCTGTATACAGAGTTACTAAGTCATGATTATTAACTTTAATGTGTTATGCAATTTTTAATTTAATATTTCTATTATGACGTCACATCAAAATAAACAAGTCACAGCCTTAGTGGTTCAGTAACCTCTGTGTACTTACGTTTTATGATCACTGCAACTTGCTTATGCGCGCCTGACGCGCATGACTTCACAAATATAAATATTTCATTAACCATTGCATGACGAATTAAAGTTAATAATTATGGCTTAATAACAACACATACAAGTTCTAGATGGGATACACTTTCGATCTTTTAATTTTGACCACACCTTTTTGTTACACGTTGTATAAGTAACAAAAAAGGTAGATACATTACTAGCAGCCCCATGTAGTTTCAAACAAAAGAAGGTTTTGGCCTTATTCAGTCGCCTCGTAGAAGGAGACAGACAATTGGGTCAGTTGACAGTACCGATTAAAAACCCCATTTTTATATTTAATTTTCGTTAGAAAAATGTCAAATAACAAACAATAGCGGTTTTTCTAATTATTTATTTTGTTACATCATTTGAAAATGTATTCAAATACTGTTAGTTGTAATTTAAAATTAGTATCTGTGCTGTCGCTGCACTCGAGATTCGAACGAAATATTTCGAATAATACTTTGCATTTGTTTTGTATGCATAACGTATCTATTTAACATCATTGAATAAAACACCTTACATAATCTTTGATCTAAATGCACTGAAGTATCAAAGTCATCGTTTCTCTTTTCTTATCATTTATGCATGTTATATATGTTTACTGAATTTTATGGCCAATATTCTATTTGTGTTTGAAGTTTGCTGTGTTTTGTTTACTTACTTACACGTAGTTTTATGCCATGTGTTTAACAACCATTATATTAAACTGTTTTAAGCAATGCGATGTGACTAATGCAATCCGCGAATAACTTTTTAACTAAACTTGGACGCCCATTCTATACTCCATTTCTATTCATTGTATTTTGTTACCATGTTCGTAGGTTTTTAAATAAATAAAATCATTAACTATTGGAGTATAACATTACTTTATATTTTGTTTGTAGGAGATCAAGACGTTCACCGCGTCCACCACGGTTGCAAACCCCAACTGGTTCTTCATAGAGTTCTGCACCATCGGTGGCATCGGAAAGCTGTTCAAGTCCTCCAGTCTCATCCACTTCATCACATACGTGCAGCTGTTCTACAGCAACATGCCCATTGATTGGCTGCTTGAGAGCTATCTTGCTGACAGAGTTTGCACCATAGATAAAGGCTCGGTAAGTTTCTATTTTTAGTTTTTTTTCTCTCATACAGCTCATGTTGTTGAGATGACCAGGCTTATGAAAAAGTCATCAATGCTGGCTACAGAACTTCTCGTTACGGGCTGAAGTGGCCATAATGATAGCTGACCTTCGATAGGAGAGGTACAAAAGAATAAGTTTTGTTTTTAAATTGTCTGAAGAGGTCGGCTTATTTAACACTCTGGATACCGAAAACGGACAGCGGGGTAGTACGCGTTGATTGTACGATCTCGTCTTCATAAGAGATTGATAAAGATTAAGAGACCGCTAAAGAACAAACATTTAAGGAGAGACCGTTACCTAGCAGTGAGTGAAAAAAAAATTCCCAGATTCGATTCGAACCTCACGGAGAATCCGTAGCAGTAGTGCGTGATTTATTTCTAGAAATCTTCTGACGGTGTTTCGATCACACGGCTCGAGGATCCCTTTAAGTTTCTCGCCTCTCCCAAAGTCCGGTGATGCTGAAAATGCTAGCTGAGGCAATCATAAAGTCGCTGCAAAAAAAGAGTTGTTTCCGAAGATCGTTTTACAAGCGCATCGACTTACCATTATTTCGTCGTAATCGGATGAATGATAATAATATAAACGCATACGGAACAAAAGAAAGATACAATCATTTGTAAGTAAATTATACTATAAGCTAGCACGCGTAACTGAGTCTTCGCCTGCGGTAATAGGTACGCGGGGCGGGGGGCGGTAAGGTGGGTACACACGTGATAATTTTAACAAGATTCATCTGATGATATGCAGTTATAAATATGCTACAGGGAATATTTAAAACTATTATTACTTGATCTGGGTTTTAAAGGACCCCGGACCTAAAGTATGGAAAATGAGGTTTCAGTTAAATATCCTGAAAAAAAAATGCGGATCTAAAAGGAAACTCCTTATCGAACAGCCAAATATAACATCGTGGAGGTGGAAATAACTTTTTTTTAATATAAGAAGGAGGCAAACAAGCAGGTGGGTCACCTGATGGAGAGTAATCACCGCTGCCCATGGACACCCGCAAAACCAGAGGAATCGCAGACGCGTTGCCGACCTAAATACTATTAAAAATATCGTAGAAAAGGAAGACATATTTTATATCTTGACGAAACTTATGTTAATGCGTCTCATAACGTTTAAAAATGTTGGCAACCAAAGGATGAACACGGCATGCTTTCTCATATCGATAAAGGAGACCGTTTGATCATCGTACATTGTGGAGGCCGAACTGGATTTGTAGACGGAGCACTTGTGATATTTAAATCCAAATGTAAAACAGGTGATTATCACAATTCTATAAATTTCGTGAATTTCAGTAAATGGATAAATGTAAAACTCATGCCTAATATACCACCAAATTCGGTCATAGTAATGGATAACGTAGCTTATCATTCGTTTCGAGAAGAGAAAAAGCCGACTATGGCTTCTACCAAGCCAGCTATGCAAGTTTGGCTACGACAGTATGCAGTGCCTTTTGATGAAAAACTTAGAAAGGATGACTCGTTCAAATTAATTAAAAACCGTTTCACAGAAGATATTTACAAAGTTGACGAGTTTTTAAAAAGAAACGGACATGAAGTATTGCGTTTGCCTCCATACCACCCAGACCAGAACCCAATTGATTTGGTCTGGGTTGATATTAAAGGACAGTTAGCACAAAAAAGTATCGACTCTAATCTGAACCAAAAAAAAATATGTTGGAGGAATTATTTGCTGGATTTTCCGTAGAAAAATGGGAGTATTAATCATATAATTAAAGTCAAATTGTTGTTAAATTGTTGATTTTATTATTAACGTGCAGGTCAGATTCAGATGATTCTGATGATGTCTACTTCGAAAGTGAAGAATCAAGTTCCAGTGATATTGATATGGATACAAGTGATTGATTTATTATTTTGATAAAGTTTGTTTAATAAATAGTACACAAGTTCATTACCATTGTATTCACCAAATCTTCTATAATAAATAACGGCTGCGAAATAAATAAAAAGTTTTTTTTTTTACTTTTCTCAAAACAATTGACTTGAATGGTAGGCAGGCACCTTTATTTACAATTGCTTATCTTCAGATGAATCTTGTTAAAATTATCACGTGTGTACCACCTTACCGCTCGACCACGACTACTGACGTCTTGCGACGCGGCAAACGGATTTCTAGTTCATTGCGTTTTTTCTATTACTGCTGACTGTGACTGCCGTAGTATACGCGCAATAAACTAGAAATCCGTTCGCTGCGTCGCAAAACGCTCGTACTCGTGGCGTACCTCCCGCCCCGCGTACCTACCGCAGGCGAGGACTGAGTTAAGCGGTCTAACTTATAACTTTTGACATAATAATATATGAATGGGATGAGTCAAACATGTGACGCAGACACACTTCATGTACAACTTTCATTTTACTTTATTTGGAACAACGAACAATTTAATATTTTGGTTGTACCTAAAAAATTGGTTCATACTAATGAGTAATGATGATACATGTAAAATCCATGGTGTTATTCATGATTAAATTATTTATTTATTACATTTTTTCAGACTTTAGACAGACCATTGCTGTATGAATCCCACCCTTCCTTTATCAGTTCTTTTAAATTAAGCGAACTATATTCATAAACAACAATCAGATTTTAACGAAACATTTTCATGCTCTTTTCAGAAACCGTGCCACAAAAGTAAAGAAGAAATTCGTCCCAAATACAAATCATCATTATTCCAGCATATCGGATTGTATTCGTCTTTAAAAGGAAAAATACAAAAAGTCAAGGTATTAGTCAAAATTGTGTACATCTGTAATTGGATAGTCAGTCCAGTCATTTGGTAGTTCTACCTGGAAAGTTTTCCGGAAGTTTTGAAATTGATGATTTTATAGACTTTGATGTGCTCTTTTCGAATTTTCACTTTGCCACCTCGTGTCTGCCGCTCGCACCGCCATATTGGAAAAATGGCGCCCAAAAACAGTTTTTTGACAATAAATCCAATAGATTAAACTAGTGAAAATTTCCTATAATTAATGTAATAACCTTTTTTTTTGTAGATTCAATAGTTTTAGTGTACGAGCGCCACAAAGTCCATTTCAATACGCGTTTTGGCCAAATAACTCATTTCCACACCACCATGAGGTAGAGTAAGTGGCGCGTTTTTTTGTGGTATCTCCAGAAGGCCTAATCTGTGCACTTCCTTCGAAGCCATGGCTCTGAAAATACGAACAACACTGTAGAACGCCTATCTAGTGACCCTGATAGGTAGGATATGGCAGTTGGAACTACGGGTCCGGCTGTCTTTTCAAGGGTACCACGGGAGTTCCGGATCCTGAGCCCCCTGCCGGTTATGCCTTCGCTTGCGTCTTCAGCAGGTCCCGGATATGGGTTGGACTCGTGGTGGCTATGTGGTTAATTGTAGAAGTGGGAATGTTCGTTTGCCTGGTTGAAGTCTGGCCAGGTTTCCATTTCCGTTGTCCTTAGTTGGTTGTTCTGCTCGGTGGTTTTCATTGAGTAGGCTTCCAACATCTCCGGCACTAGTCTGGAGAACTAGTAGAGGTGCCCGCTAGATGCAATGCCTCCGGTTGAGTCAGCCGCTTAGGATTGTGGATCTGACGAGGTGCCTGGATGGGTACTGAAAAGTGAGTAGGCTTACAACTCCGCCACCAAAGAGGACATTTGGTAGTCGAATTTAGAGTTGACGACTCGATCAGTAGAACTGCAAGTTGTGGTCTTAGTGCAACGAGAAGTGAGCGAGCTTACAGCTCTGGTAACCTATCTGGATATTAGGTAGTGGACTATACGTGTCCACGGGGCAACTCGCTCGAAACGCTAGAAATAAAATAGAATAGAAAAGTAAATAGTTAAAATAAAATAGAAAAGTTCCTCAGTAGTTTAAGATTCCGGGAGAAGTGACCTCCGGCCTTATTGTCACTTACCATCAGGTGAGATCCTTATCTCACCTGATGGTAATGGCCAAGCGCTTATTTGTGACAGAATTGAAAATTAAATGTTTTTAAGTTTATTTCATGATGTAGGTAAGACAAAAATTTTAAACGTCTTAGTTGATTCTTCTAATTGCAGGACTCCAAATTTGGTGCCGTACCAACATTCTATCCCCACCAAAACCCACCGCTCGAAAGCATACGCACCAGCATAGCAGAACACTCTGATCACACGCTGAAAAGGGCATACGATGGTCAAACCTTCTTCTGGGGCGTGAAGCCGAAAAGTGGAGACTACATTGAATTTTGGTTCGAGAAACCTACTGCACTTAAGAAGTAAGTTTCGTAGAACTTGGAAATTTATTAAGTTGCTTGCTTTTTACGAAGGATACTTTTTCTTCTTCTTCGACATCATCGTATTCTAACCAGAAAGTTGCCACAGCAGCCGCCTTATGGTCAATCTCGATATAATCGTTCATAGTGCAAGAAGTGGGTTATAAGTAGTGGAATAAGGGATAGGTGAGCAGGTGTTTAACATCAGGTGGAGTAACGTCAAGTGCTTATTTATAAAAAAGCAAAAAAAATACAAATAAATAGTTAAGTTGCCAGGTTTCAATATTTTCGTCGCATAAAGTATTCAATTGATATAACAATATTGCAGATACATATTCCGTAGCGGAAATGTGGAGCATGTCTCAGACAAGTTCCGTGAGACCACTATAGAAGTATTACCCGTGAACAAAAGCAATTTCACCGTGGTGGGGGCTTTCGACGAATTCGGCCTGGCTGAGAGCGAGCTGCGACGAGACTTGGGCCCACTGGCGGCGATCCGACTGAAGGTCAACAGGAACAGCTTGTACTGGGCCATCCTCAGCGAGGTAAGCGTTTTTACTAACTTTAATGGGGCTTCTGTGCTTCGGAGGGTAAAGTCGACCATAAAATTGCTTTGGCACTTTTGACACGAAGTTCCATAACAATAAAATTTCGCTAAGGGTTTCTTAATGATGACATCGTATCTTACACATGGCCTTATAAGCGAAAATAGATCTTGTTGTTTGATGATATGCAAAAAACATTAACTTTTAAGGTGGTAAAGTAATATTTTGGTCGATTATACGTTAAGAGTCATTTTATATTAAGTTCTCCTATGCAAACTTCGAAGCTCCTAATTCTTTAGGGCCAATAAGACCATTTAAAAGAAACTTTGGATGCTTAAAACTATAGCTTTAGAGTTCTGATCCTGAAATGCAAGATGACTCTTAAGTCGTTGGTACTCTCAAGAATGGAATTGGAATTGAAGGTGAACAGGTAAATGTATGTCTTTTCTCAGCAGATGAATTTTTTACTAACATTAAAATGGATTCTTTGCTCCAGAAGGTAGGTTAAGTCATTGATTCTGGTTGTCGTCGTAAAATAGCAGGCTTTGAAACTAATCAGCAACATAGGGCCAGCGAAGAAGGTAAGACCCTCTCTCCTAAAGCGCTATGGCTCATTTGTCATCTTTCATCTTTCTGGATTGCGGGCTTTAAAAGGCAAGTTATCCCTAAGTTCCAGTTGATGTCGTAAGATGCAATTCAGGAAATCCATTTACCAACCTTTTTTGGGTCAACGTGGAAGATTATAACCCGATCTCCTTATAGCTTCACTTGCAGGTTCAATAGGAGTAACTGACATGGGGTCAGTTATTCCAATTGAACCTGTAAGACGATATGCTATTGTTCATTTGGGAATTAATAAGCCTAAAAGGGGTAGGTAGTATACTGTTTATTATTCAACTATCCCGTTGGATAGAACCTACCTACAAGATGACAGGATAGAGACCAACTTAATACCTTCTTCTGCAGTACCAGAGGCAAATGTAGGTAGATAGATAGGTAGGTATAGAAAGGTATTCTTAGTAAAGCATTATTGTTTTGCATGTTGAGTTCCGGTTTGCAGGTACTACATCCAGATCCAGAAAAAAAAAAAAAAATAGCATAGCATATACAAAGCATAACAGCTGAAGAATCAGTGTTAGCAAAGAATGTGTGATACCCTTGGTGTTGCAAGCTACTATCCCCCAGCCCTTTTTCATCAAGCGGGCTGTATGCTCGTTTTATCATTATCTTCATCATCAGCCCACACTAGTCCTGGACATAGGGCATTATGCTCGATTGCGCAACTCATAAATAAAAGTCTATTAATAACTAAAACGGTTTTATTTCAGATTGAAATCAGGCCATTGGAAGACACAAGATAACAATTCGCCAAAGGGATGATTCTAAGAAAGTTGCGAAGGAGGCGTGGGCCCGCACATAAAAAACGGAAAACTAATAAGTAATGGCCATCTGAAATAAAACAGATAATCTAGATTTACAGCTGTTTCTGCTCAAAACATCATTGTGCTCTCCCAATCGTTTCAAGGTGGTTGGAACAGAATGACGTTTCTAGTAGTGTATATAGTAGTACATAAATACATATCGCACCTTCGGTGGAACAAGGGCAGAAATTGCACATTTGCAATTTTACAGGAGAGCCATTTTAAGATTTTTTTGACATTCAAAACCGTCTTGTTCTGTTGCTATTGCTCTTAAATAATTGTCCTTTGTTTAAAATAATCTTTAATCTATTAACATTCGAGGCATGCTATTTTCAAAAATTATGAACCTTTACTTTTTTTATGAATTTTATTTTAAGACCGTTTGTCATTTGTGCCCTTGTTGCGTCAAAATGTAAATTATTTTGTAGTTTGGGCCGTTTTTGAGCATTTGTTTTGGATGATTTTTAAGTAAATAAAACGTTTGTTTTTGCAAAAATCTTATATTTTCTTATTAATAAAGGAACATTTTGCAAATTTTTGCTAAAATCATGTAACACAATCACTAGCAAAAGTCTTTGGAAATACACTTCAAAAAACTTATGATTAAGGTAAAATCAACGTAACAAATATTTTTCTTTTATAATCTTTAAAACTTATTATACTTCGGCCGTTTAGAGAATGCTGATGTTGATGATGATTGTTGCTGACGTTTTTAATTTGACAGAAAATGTATAGGAAGTTTGGTATTCTTTCCATACATTTTCTATCAAAATTGATAACATCAAATAATCATTCTCTGGACGGCTGAAGCAGTCTCTGAATCAGTCTTAATTGTTCAACAACATTGATACTTACTCGAAGGACTGCTTATTGTTTTTATCGCCACTTCCCATCATTAAATTTTTTTTACTTCGCGATGCCATTCTAATCTGAAATACACACAATATTTTGTAACATTTTAATACTGACTATTGACACAAAAACTAATAAAAAACCGTATGTATTAATTATGCGTCAACAAATACATAAACTGATGATTTTTGTATTATTTATTTTGTTCAGACGCCCAAATAGAGTTTCATACGTGAATATTTCGCAATCCCAATAATATTATATTATACATACGTGTTGAATTGATAACCTCCTTTATTTTTGAAGTAGCTTTTAAATTATCCGACTTATGAACAATACACCAAACAATATCACTATTACAGCTTACAAAATTATCAATCAACAATTATTTGGAATGACAAAAACATAATTTAAATTAAGTCTACCCAAATAAAATTTAAATTGGAATGACAAAGTCGCAATCGTTTCAAAGACTACGAATTTATAAACATATTGGACTGACAAAGTCACATTTGTTTTAAGGACTGCGAAATTATAAAAGTTTTGGACTGAAAAGGTCACAACTTGCTTGAACGACTTTGTCGCTCCAAATATGTAATCATGAATTAGGCACAAGTGTACTTAATGTGCCTTTGTCGCTCCAGAAATAAAAAACATCAAAAAGCATATTTACCTTAATGACCTTAGCGCTCCAGTTTACGTTTGCTTCACTCACCGCGGACAGCGCAACTGACCAATGTGCTTTTGTCGCGCCAAAACGCTAATAAAATGGCGGCAAAACGACATAGGCACTATTTCCCCCTGGCGGTTTTTGAAGGAACTTAACGGGAGTCTTTGTTCCAACGGAAGAAAGGCTATTTTTAAAGCAGTTTGGCATACTTAAGTCATTTTTGAACTTTTGGTAATTCCAGCCCTTGTTCCACCGAAGGTGCGATATGACCACCCATTGTGAACACTAGCTACATCGATACCATTCGCCATATAGATTCTTTAGCCATTGTTATATGCGACTTAATAGAGTTTAGAATTAGATCCATAGTTTTAAATTGTCAGAACTACGCTGCTTGCGCGCGTAGTATCTTGTAAGCGTAATCTAGTCTTAAAGTTAATGAGTAATTTATTAGCGTCAATAACATGAACAGCACTTTACAGTTAACACTTCGCAGATAACCGGTCGTTCACTCTCGAACACTTTTCGAGCGAGACGTTTAATTTACGATGTCTTGAATATATCACTATTGCAGCCAAGAATTTGAAAATAAATAGACTGTCACATAATCGTGTATCGACATTCAGCAACTCCCTATCGTAGGGGCACCAGTTTTCGACAAATGTTTCTCGCCACACACAAACCAGCCAGCAGCAATCTCTTGAAAAAAAATAGGTAACTTATTTAGGAAAGACTTTTTTTATTGCGGCCTCGTTCGTTCTTAGCTCCGTGTTTCGCTGTCTTATCTATCTAAGTCTACCCTTTGGCCGTATTTACGTCCGCGAGATAGGATTGTTCGACACTTATGGTGTACAGTCAGACCCACACTTATGACCGTGCTCTATTTGTGATTATGACTGTACCTACCGACGAGTGTATGTTATGAATGTCACTTCTTATATTAATAAATACTTAAGGATAAGTTGTGCTAGATTTTAAATAGATTTAAATTCATAATTAATCAATAGCAGTTCTAAAGACAAATAGCACTTGTTTAATTCATCAAGATAACAACAGTAGTGAAATAACGGAACTCGGGTATCAGCATAACACAAATGATAGACCACGAAGCCTAGCAGCTGTAAGATGCTAGGCTGTTGGCAAAAAATTCAGCTTTTAAAATACACGCCATACATGATCCGTTTCAAATACACTTAACTACAACGTCAGAATTCCCTGCAGTGCACACTGTAAACCACAGCTACGTTTCTAGACGTTGAGCCCAGTCTTCAGACGTAGAAAGTACACTGAGATAGTGTCTGTGGTTTAGGTGGTGCCTGCAATGTCTAACACGTCAACCTTACGTAGTGTTAGCAGTAATAAATGAATGAAGTGAATGGTGGTATGAATAGGTGAATATATGATAAATCGACCGTCATGTACCTACCTCGAAGCGTTAACTTAAATTTAATCGTGTGTATATAATAGGCTGTCAATAATTTATAAGCGTATCATAAATTATAGTATCTATCGTATTAAAAATAAAATATTTTTCTAATATACAATAAAAACTAAAAAAATATCGGTGTTGTCCAAATTTTATGAGATTGTTGATTGTTGCCGTTACATTATTATGAAGTTACGTAATTTATATATTGAGATATTTTTTTGTTTTTTTTCTCACATATTTCTCTTACTCCACATGAAGGTTATTTATTTATCATGTGTTTATATAGAGTATTCGACCCCTTATTTTTTAAATTATGAGTTTGTTCCTTGCGAGACGAGTACCGAGAAAAAAACAAAATTCAAATCATTTATTAGAGTCGTTAAAATGAATAATATGTACCTACAATCAAATTTGGTGTAAAAATGCAATTAATAATCATCAATGAATAATAGTTAAATCGCACAAAATACTGAACACCCCAAGTATGCTAGATGAATGCCAAAGAAATGTCGCAGTTTGTATCAATTCCAAAATCACGTTAATAAAAAAAATCAAGTTAAATCAAAAATCGAAGAAAAATTAACACAAACCAGCGTTTTTTCGCACTGTGTGCTGGATCGGGTTTGGTATGATCTCTCTAAAAAAGATTCCATATTCAATAGCAGAACCTATAAAATCTAAAAGAAATACATAATTCTTGACACAACTACCATTTGTAAAAAAATTGGCTAAAAAAATCATAACAACAGAGAAATAAATAACAGTAATGTCTCGTGACACACTATTTTCTTTACTTTGGTTAAAATGTCTTCTCTTTTTTTAATTAAAATTAGGGCCCACCATTCAAGGCTTTTATCGATTAGAAGGATTGTATAATAATGAAGGTTTCCCAGTGATTATATTATTAACTGCGTACAAAATTATAATTCTTGCTATTATATTCAAAAACAGGCTTCTTATTATTTTATAAACCTCGTTCCATTAAGCACTCCTATAAACAAACAAATATTTATAAATCATTTCAGGTTTTCATTACGTTTTCTGTACGACAACAGGTTGGTTCAGAAAAGATAGAGATTGGCATTTAATTCTTAATACATCATTTTTTAAGGATAAAATAGAGATTAAGCCAAAGCCTTATAAAGCATGTAATGTATAGTAGTTTATAAATAATTCCTATGATGTAAATGGTAGCAAGTAGGTATGTTTAAAGTAACAGTTTAGCAGTATATAATCGTATAGGTAACTCATATAGTGTTTTGTCATTAGGTAAGTATAAACATAGGTAGGTAGTTTTAGTCGTAAAAACTAAATCTAAATGATTTAGTAGTAATAGAATTATGTTGCAATTTCGGTATATTATCACAGACTTTTTTATGATTTGATACCACTTTTTTACTTTTAATAATGTTTTTATTAGGTTTCTTTTATGCATAACATATTGGATGGTTTTGTGAGTATGATTTTATATATTTTAATGCATTTATTGTGTGGTATTGGTTGTAATAAACTTCAATAATAATATTAAAATCATTTATTGCAGACTATTGCAATAAATTATTCTATTATTGTTATTCCATATGTTGTTATACTTATATTATTTTCTATTTAATGGTGTAAATCATAGAAATATTTAATGATAATGATAAGATTCAAAATCTTATACACGCACAAAATATGCGCACAAAAATTTACCATTTCTTGATTAGTTCTCATTACGATTTGACAACACATAAATAAAAATAAAACAGAACAGCTAAAATTCTACTCTTTTTTTTATCATTGCCGAGAATTAAAAGTTTTAAACAATCTTACTAGGTTTTTTTAATAGTTTGTTCCCAGAAAAATCATTCGTTTTTTTGTATCCATAATTAAAAGCGCATAGGTAAAAAGATTGTAAATAACACATCAAATGTATATTAGTTGTTTTTTTTGTTGTTTGATTTACTTTTTAAGTATTTATTTTTTATTTTTAAACTTAGTCGAATAATTTTATACGGTTATATGCTCGTGTAAAGTATGTTAAGTATATACTCGTACTCCAGTGTGCTTCATGAATAAGTGTTGTTATCATTTTATTTAAATTAGTTTAGCATGTTCCTTTGTTCATAATTTTTTTTGTTTTATTAAACGTTTTCTTTTTTATATTATTTATATTATTTTTAATATATTTTTTCCATGAATAAAATTAAATATTTTTTTATAATTTCATTATGTTGTTTTTATTTTTACACCTAGCGTAAGTTTCGAATAGTCGATGTACATTAAAATGAGTAGGTTGTGTTAACTATTAGGCGGATAATAGATTTAGTTATTAATAGAAAATTACAGAATTAATTTTAAGTAAGTAGGTAGGTCAAACTTTAGGTAGGTCAAATTTTAAGTAAGTAGGTAAGTCTATTTTTTTATTTTTATACCTAGCGTTAGTTTCGAATAGTTAATGTACATTAAAATGAATAGGTTATTTTAACTATTAGGCGGATGATAGTAATTAATATTAGATAGTTTCTTTTTGTGATATCGCCTCTCCAACTCTTTCTGGATCAAAAGAATTTACCCACCTTTCCGGATACATTAAATAATGATCAATAGATACCATTTCAGCTTTTTCCAGTCTTTTTGCATAGCAATAACAGTATTGACAGTATTAATTTAGGTGAATAGTATTGAGTTCCCTTTTAATTTTTAATGATAATTTAATTTACGCTTCTGGATACCTTTCTCCTACTTTGTGACTCATCTGTTTTATCATACATCACCCGCTGGAGAATAGTTTTAGTTCCTCTCTCATAATTCCTGTATATTCATCTTAATCAATTTGATCTTCATAGTGTATTGAAATCGTTTTTACCTAATTTGTAAGTGAGAGTATATTTATTTAACTCGTCGTTATGGATTAAAAGATTTAATCATGTCATATTTAAGAGATTTAAATTGCACTTTAACCGATATTCAGTCTTGGGTCTACTTTGTTCTTTATACTCGTTTTAAGAACTTTATTTTATCAAAATTAACTTCGCCGAATATCATTGGTTACCTTTTTTCAGTAATAATTTTTTTTTTGTTTCTGCGTACATTTATTTGCTTCTGTTTTATCATACATCATCCGATATAGAGTGGTTTTAGTTTATCGGTTCAACACACTGCATATATATTTAAGAGTAGTACAATTTATCTAGATAGTTAATTGAAATCGTCTTTAACTAATTCGTAAGTAAGAGTATATTTATCTAATACGTCGTTATGGATGAAAGGAGTTTATAATGTTATAATATTATGTTTATGAGATTTAAACTGCAATTTAACCGTTCTTAATTCTTGAGTTAACGTTGTTTAGTTATATACAAAATTAACTTTACCGAATATCATTGGATAGCTATTTTTCAGTGTTTTTTTTTGTTTCTGCATACCTTTCCTTACTGCTGTTTTATCATACATTACAGAATGTAGACTGGTTTTAGTTCTTTTGTCAGAAAACCTGTATATATTTAACGGTCTGTTCGGAACACTGCCTATATTGAGGATTAGTCAAATTTATCTAGATAGTTAATTGAAACCGCCTTTACCTCATAGGTAAGTGAGAGTAGATTTATCTAATTCGTCGTTATGGATTAAAGGAGTTTATAATGTTCATGTTTCAGAGATTTAAACTGCATTTTAACCGATCTTCATTTTTGAGTTTACGTTGTTTGGTTATATAAACAAAATTAACTTCGCCGAATATCCTTGAATAGCTTTTTTCAGTATTTTTTTTTTGTTTCTGCATACCTTTCCTTACTGCGGTTTTATCATACATTACAGAATGTAGACTGGTTTTAGTTCTTTTGTCAGAAAACCTGTATATATTTAACGGTCTGTTCGGAACATTGCCTTAGTATATTTAATATTACTCAAATTTATCTAGATAGTTAATTAAAACCGTCTTTACCTAATACGTAAGTGAGAGTAGATTTATCTAATTCGTCGTTATGGATTAAAAGAGTTTATAATGTTATTGTTTCTCACGTGAGTTATACCTACTCACCATTAAGTTTTAGATATTTAAATTTAGCTTTAGCCAATTTGTACATTTAGGTGTCTTTCATTTAATTTTATGACTCAGTTGTTTTATCACTCATTCCTCGATGCAAAATGGTTTTAGTTCTTATGTCAGAAACCCTGCATATATTTAACTTTAATCAAATTGATCTCCATAGTTTATCGAAATAGTCTTTACCTTATTTTAGTAGTTGGTATGGATTCAACATGCTTGTTTAGATTTAAATTACAAATTAGCCTTAATAAAAGATGTAAATAAAGCGAGTAAAGTACAAAAGTAAAGTAAATAAGTAAGTAAGTATAATTTAATTATGTGTAAGTTAGCAAAAAAAAACAAAAACAAAAAAAAATCTGGATACTCTAAAATCTCACAACGTTACTAATAGGATTATACGCACCCTGGAACACACATTATTATTTGACAGACTTTTTTTAGATTATTATTGATTACTTGACAGACATTGTTTTAGTTGAGGTACCTACATCATCATTGTAAATATTTTGCATTAAGCTAATATTGGGTCCTTACCTATGAAATTGTCATTTTTTCTCACTTATTAATAGGTGTATGTATTACTTCTAAATGTCAATACCGGTTGTTAATATTATTATACACCTTTAATTAGAACTATATTACATAAGCTTCAGTAATAACAATGATTATTCATTTTGTGTCTATATCGCCCAATTTTTTATAAAATGACTTCTTTTTTGTTTCCGGAATTGACCTTTTGTTTCATTGTAGCTTCGAAGATACTTGATTTTTTTTCTTTTTAATGTTGCTATATTTAGCTAGTAAAACAAACACACTACTCTACTATTTTTATACAGTTAACATAAATAGATGCTATGAAATTTAAAAAAAATGTTAGAATGAAAAATTTAATTTTATAAGAAAACTTCATATAAAACGTCAATTTCATAGGTAAGGACCTAATAATATAATAATAATAATATAGAAATTCTGTTTTAATAGTATTTTATAGGACAGTGACATAGAATCTGTTCTATAGAGTGTCGTTGCGAGTGCATAAATTAAGTTAGGATAGGGTTAGAGATAGGGGCGACACCAAAACCGTTACTCCAATAACTTTATTGTAGAAGTAAGCAGCTGTGAATGATTGATTGAGAGACGCGTGTTAGACGATGTATCTTGTATTAGAATAGGTAAGAGCCTGGCTCATTTACTAGTTAGTACTATGTAAATTGCATACACACCACTATGTGAGTCGATATTAACGCGCTATAAAGCCGCTTCCTTACGCACAAATCGTTTGAAGATTTCGAATGATTAGAATTAGTTACTTTATAAGATTAGTTAACTATATATCATTAAGGTGTCAATGCGTGTTTGAGGACAGCTGAATTCGGTATGCAAGCTCTTGCGGATTGATACCTAGGTGCCTACAAATTTTGTAAGGCACGCGTGATTTGTAACGTGTGGCTTAGATAGATAGGTACTTTTATAAATCAAAACGACTTAAAAGACAGTGACAGACAGACAGCTTAGTCATCTAAGACAAATACAATGTTACAATTTTGCTGTTATATCGCTTGAAAACGTCATCCAACCACCAGTCGGATGGAGAGGCCATACACACACCAAAATAGGATGTGCAGTTTTCATGGAATACTTTTATCTATCTGGACCAATGGGTGGTCATGCCTTACGCCACATTGCGTAGGCGGCCTTTTTGGAATATTACGTATACAACGGATACGTAAACTCCACATAGAACGCCCATACCTACTCACCGACATAACATTACGAATTCCTGTTTAAAATTATTATTTTTAATTTAGGTAGTTTTTCAAAATCTTATGTTCAAAACGTTTTTAGATATCCTTATTAGCTACAATGGAACTCTTAATGTTGTAAAGGAGAGTACTCACTTGAGTGTTTATACTCATACTATGACTCATGGTTACCTTGTGCTGATAAAGTGTTAATATAAAGGATTTTAGTATTTAACTTCACATTATTATGTGTAACTAGTTATTACTGCATTTAAAATAGTAGTAGAGTAACCTTCAAAAAGGGTAGGTAAGGAATTTCGTTTAAGATAAATGTAGGTATATGTTAAGGCTTTGTCACGCAGGAGGCGCTTGGTTTGCGGACGCTTTCGCGGGACTGTGCTTTTTGACTCGGAACTTGAACTCAGTGTGATCACACAGTCGGAAGGTTGCACGCTACTTTACAGATCTTCAGTTTGTTCTGGAAAGATATGCTGGACTGCTGGCGTGACTGGCTGCAATGCACCATGCTCGATGTGATGCTAGCGTAAGCGTGGCGCACTTTGTGTACCGACTCTCATATATTGCGCCTGCGCCACTTTAGTATTGAGCTCTACCACGCCAGCTGTGTGACAAAGCCTTTATTCACTCTCATATAACCATTAGATGTCTAAATATATTATTATCCTTGTTGTCGTGTTTATTTCTTAATATTGTAATCATCGATTTAAGTCTTAGTGTACTAGTAATTTAATTATTGTCAATGTGTTGCTGAAAGAGAAATTTGTGTATTCTTTTTTTTTCACCAAGTTATTAAAAATATTACTGAGAAATTACCACCGTTCTAAGATATAACTGGATGACCGAATACGCGACAAGATGATTCCACAGATACCTACACCAACTTGATCCGTAGCTGGTGGTAGGATAGCCCAAAACTATTCATCATCATTCATAATCATCATTTTATCTTAATAATCAAATTATAGTATTACAAAAATATTCTATTTCATAGTGTATTTCATGATACTTTTAAGGCGAGATCACTGGTTAGATTCAAAATTGAGGTCTTTTTTGTCATATTGTCTTTTGGTCGCCGGTTGGGGCTAACGACAAACTGTGTCCACTCATTTAAGTTTCTCTCATTTGACTTTTACAATGCCACTACAAATATGTGTAAATCAAGTAACTTCAGATCACCCTTAAACGCATTTTCTCTTCTAGCAACCATTGTTAGTTTTAAGAACATTGAAAGGCAAAGGCAGTGAGGTTTACAAATAGATAACAAAAAAATATTTCATAGTAATTAAAATTGTATCTTATCTTTCATCTGACGTTTGACTCGAATTCCAGAAGCATTGCTTTAGGTTAGAGTAAAATGAATTACCGGCGTAATCATAAAAACATATTACTACGTCTGTTAAACCTAATTTATGTTACTATTTTATGTGAAAGTTAGTTAGGCCGTTCGTACCACGAGCTGTTTGAACCACCACTGTATGACCATTGACAACCAATCAAATTAATGGAACATCATAAAAAAAATACTTAAGTAATATAAATATATTTTTTTAAATTGAGTTTAACTAAAACAACAAAATGTCTTCCAAAATTTACAATTTGATTCAGCTTTATTAAAAAAGTGTTATTTATTACCTAAGTATTTTTTATAACTTTTTAAAATACAATTTGTAATTAAATCTAAATTAAAATTTAAAACCACAAAAATCTGCTAGCATGGCCGGTTTCAACGCGCAACGCCCAGCGTGATGCTAGCGTAAGCGCGGCGTGTTCTGTTAGACGACTCTGTCGTCTTCATTAATATCTTCATCATCATCATCATCATCATCATCACCATAACCATCATCATCACCATCATCATCAACAACATCTTCAGGCACCTCACTCTTGCGCCACGCAAGCGTTGAGCTTCGCCACGCAAGCATATAAGTAGTATAATATAGCTTTTACATTTATTAAAACGTATACAACTAAAATCAGCCACCACACTATCCTTTTTCTTAGCCCTGACATAAGTCTGGTAAGGAATACGGTAACTCCTGCCTGTATAAAGGGGGCTTCGGCGGAGAAGGCAACCCACAGCAGATATGCTACAGGTGTTGGCGGATCCGGCGAAGTAGGCAAGGTGGATGGCCTAGAGGGCGGCGGTAGTTAGCACAGCTGCTCCCGTCGGCCAGACACATCATCCGAACCCTCTTCTAGTTGTAGCGGTCTTCTGTTCTACTACGTTAGGGAGGGGGAGGACGGGCGACAGCACCTGCGTTTGCGCGTACGTATTATCTCCTGCGCATTTGACTGCGCACATTGTAACGGATGCTTGCATTTACGTTTATCGTTCGTTACTTTGATTAACTAGGTACTTATTGTTACTTTCTATCATGTGTATGCAAATTCGATACAATGTTGTGTGTAATTATTTTAATATTTATGTTTTTCTTAGCCCAGACACAAGTCTGGTAAGGAATACGGTAACTCTTGCCTGTATAATGGGGGCTTCGGCGGAGAAGGCAACTTACAGCAGATATGCTACAGGTGTTGGCGGACTCGGCGAAGTAGGCAAGGTGGATGGCCTAGAGGGCGGCGGTAGTTAGCACAGCTGCTACCGTCGGCCAGACACATCATCTGAATCCTCTTCTAGTTGTAGCGGTCTTCTGTTCTACTAGGTTAGGTTAGTGGAAGACGGGCGAGAGCACCTGCATGCGTTTGCGCGTACGTTTGTTTATCTCCTGCGCATTTGACTGCGCACATTATCATTACGCAATAGTTGTAACAGATGCTTGCATTTACAACGTTTATCGTTATTGTTTCTTTCTGTCATGTGTATGCAAATTCGATACAATGTTGTGTGTAATTATTTTAATATTTATGTTAAATCTCACTAGTAATAGATTTTTATGGAAATGTCGGTAACTTTGGACGAAAGCTGATTGTCGGCTGACGTCATGACTGAGTAAATGGCCCAACTAGTGGTAATGGTTACTTCTGGAACATTCGGCGAAAGTCGTCCGTCAGATATTAGTGTTCTATCTCTATTAAATTCTGATCAGTAGGTAGATGTTACGAAAATGTTAAAACTGTAGGTATTCTATGTAGAATCTAAATTATGAATCTGTCTCAAAATTGTTCTTTTGATAATATGTAAAATAAGCAAATATTTATCAATTTACCGTAATCGAACCTTATATTCTCAATAGTTACAGCTCATCGTATAAATACATATACGAGAATACTATGTATATTATATATATATATTAATATATGTACTACATATACTACATATACTAATAATGTCAGAAATTTCAAAAATAGTAATGTGTAAAGTTAGACCTAATAAATTACTGCATATTTTGTCTCTAGGATAACATGTCATCGCTGTTCGTAATAAATAGTTTAAAAAAATACGACTTTCAATTCTAACCTGCTTATATACAAGGTGTTGCAAAATTACCCGTTATACCTAAAGGTTGTTAAAGTACATCCTATCAAGAGTCCTCTGTAAATTTCTTAAAACCTTTGTATTAAGATTTAGTTTTCAGTAAAAAGAGTTATTTTAATGATTAATAAAAATATCGACTATGTTAAGGCACATGACTATTTCAGGTTCATGACGTTATGCTACCTACCAGGAGAAACGACTCCTGTCTACTCTGTACCTATATCACAGAGTAGCCTATACCTAATCTCCAGACACTGTATTCTGTGCTCCTAGTAAATACACACTGGATATTAGATATCCCAGATTTGGTGAACGTTGCCTCGTCCGTCCAAATTGTTGAAAGTAGGCACGTTGATAATGCCATGTGCTCTATTATAGCCACATAGACAGCTAAAGAGGAATAATACTTGTGTCATGTCCTTAGCAACTACTAACAACGTTCATTGTATTGTCAGTATATCTATATTATAAATATCTTATATAATCTCACTGTGTTGTGTTATTTACATCAGGTTATGGGCCCAGTAGAAGGTTTGCAACAAAATAATTTCTATTCTTAGTTAATTTATATGGAAAATATATTATTTTGTCAACATGCAAAACATTTCGACGACAATACAAAAACTCGTTGGTCAGAGTAATTATGGTACGTGGGCATTTGCAACTCAAATGTACCTGACCGACTGTGATCTCTGGGACTGTGTCGAAGTTTCGGACAGCTATGAATTGGACACCGAGGCCGCTAAAAAAATGTATTTCCATTGTAGTCAATGCCAAAACTGCAAAAGAAACATGGAATGCATTACAGAAAGCTTTCGCAGATGGAGGGCTACTCAGGCGTCTCACATTACTGCGGAAATTATTTAGTTTTAAATAAGAAAACTTTGCGGATGTCCAACTTTATATAACAGAGGTGCAATCTATACATCAAGCTCTACAATCGATTAAGGCAGGTTTAAACGATGAGTTCATTGCTATTATTATGTTGGCCGGGTTACCGGAAGCTTATAACCCTTTAGTAATGGCCTTAGAGCATTCAAATACGAAGTTAACTTCTGATACTGTAATAACGGCTTTACTTAAAGAAGGGCAAAGACAGCCTGTAATGTCAACAAACTCAAATGACTCAGCCATGATTTCAAAACCCAGCGGTAGTGGCAATAAGATTATAATTTGTCATTTCTGCAAAAAGAAGGGGCATTACAAGTGGCAATGCAAAGCATTCAAATTACGCAAATCTGACGGCAAAGCGGATGGTATAGCAGATAGCTTCAGTTGCTGCAACTTGTGAAAGTGATCACTTTGTTACCTTATTGTGTTCCTTAACTAATAGTAAAAGTAGTTGAGTTATAGACTCTGGTGCAACATCTCATATGACAGCTTTTAAGAATTATTTGAATAATGCGCGTAGTGACAGCAAATGTATCACTACTGCCAATAATGGCAAAATAGTTTCAAAAGCTAAAAGGGATGTTCTATTCGACAATTACAAAATTAAATTTGAGGAGGTTTTACATGTTCCAGAGTTAATAACTAATTTACTTTCTGTAAGTAGAATTTGTGAGCATAATTGTGTAGTTGTTTTTGATAAGAATTGTTGTAGAATTTTTAGTAATGATGTGTCCTTTGTTGAGAAACCTTTATTGACAGCACCATTAAAAGACGGGTTATATTTTATAAATAAAGATGATAAAGCGTTGGTTCTTACTTGAAGTCCTGACAATCAAAGTGTTTTTAAATTATGGCACAGAAGATTGGGGCATCTGTCTGAAAGTCAAATGAAAAAGTTGAAGGAATTGGTTTGACGTTTGAAGATACCAACAAGGAACCCTGTGTAAGTTGCTGCAAAGGTAAAATGTGTGTTAAACAGTTTCCAAAACGT
This sequence comes from Eudonia mercurella, assembly GCA_963082485.1. Taxonomy (NCBI): domain Eukaryota; kingdom Metazoa; phylum Arthropoda; class Insecta; order Lepidoptera; family Crambidae; genus Eudonia; species Eudonia mercurella. Next base: position 22,504,379 of record OY720022.1, read on the forward strand.
AAACATAAGAGGGCAAAGGGATTATTAGAGCTGGTGCATAGCGATTTGGCTGGACCCATGGAGGTAGATACTTGGGGAGGTAATAAATACTGCCTAGTCTTTATTAATGATTTTAGTAGGAAAACTTTTGGATATATGCTGAAATCAAAGACAGAGGTTTTCGCTAAATTTAAGAAATTTAAAGCTCTAGTAGAGAATCAGACCTGTAAGAAAATAAAATGTTTCAGAAGCGATAATGGTATGGAGTATGTTAATACCGATTTTCAAAATTTTCTACGTCATCATGGGATACGACATCAAACGTCTGTTGCATATACAACAGAATGGTGTCGCAGAACGGACAATACGCACAATAACCGAGAATGCTAGAAGTATGCTTCAGGACAGTAGTCTCAATAAGAGGTTTTGGGGTGAAGCCATTACTTGTGCGATTTATTTAAAAAATAGATCACCTACTATGGCTCTTGCAAATAAGGTGCCTGAGGAAGTGTGGTCAGGAAAGAAGGTTGATGTCTCTCATCTTAAAATATTTGGATGCAAAGCTGAAGTACTGATTAAAAGTGGGAGAAAAAGGTTTGATTCTAAGTCAAAGAGCTTAATTATGATTGGCTACAGTGAGAATCGGAAAGGTTATCGTTTCATGGATTTAAATGATGTACGCAGGATTATAGTTGCGCGAGATGCGGTGTTTAATGAAACTGAGGTAGCATCAAGTAGTCCCGTAAAGGATAACTCTCCTTTTAAGGATGAACTAGTTGATAACAATGTTACCACAAGTACGCAGTCGACTGTAGTAGGTGTCCCATTATTGATTGAAGCTGTTCAGGACTCAGTGGGGGTAAATGAGGTGATCCCTGTTAGGTCTAATCAATCAGATTTAAATGCAGAGAGTCCGCAAGTTTACGAAATCGTTATATGGTTTAAAACAGTCACCTCGTTGCTGGAATGAGAAAATACACACTTACCTTTTGGAGATAGGTTTGGTTCCATCAAAATATGACCAATGTGTATACATGACTAAAAATACCAAACATTTCTTGGCTATTGCTCTTTATGTGGATGATTTTTATATATTTATAGACTTAATTGCAGAAGCTGACGAACTTAAAGCAAAAATTTGTAAACGTTTTAAGATAAAAGATTTAGGTGAAGTAAGAGATTGTTTGGGAATTACTGTAACAAGAGATAGAACAAAGAGTGAAGTTTATTTGAAGCAAAGTAATTACATTAAAATTATTCTGGAAAAATATGGGATGCAAGATTGTAATGCTGTTGGAACTCTAATAGAGTGTAACTTGAGGCTAGAGAAAGGAGATAAACAAGATGATAGACAATATCAAGAAATAAAAGGCTCCTTGATGTATCTCGCTTGTGCAACGAGACCTGACATTTCTTTTACTGTCAGCTATCTGAGCCAGTTTAATGCCTACAATAATAGTACACACTTTAGTGCTTTGAAAAGTGTCCTAAGATATCTTAAAGGTACATCTGAATATGTGCTGTGTTACAAAAGGACCGGTAAGCCTATGACGGCCTACGCTGATGCTGATTGGGGTAGTAATAGCGACGGTCATTCTTTTACTGGTTGTGCTTTGTTTTTTGGTGGTGCTGCTGTGGCTTGGCAGGCTTGACAGCGTTGTGTTGCGCTTAGTACTGCAGAAGTAGAATATATTGCTTTTTCTAAGGCTGCCAAGGAGGTAATTTCAGTAAAGGGTTTGCTAGCTGAATTAACAGGAAACATAGATAAGCCTATTGTGATATATAGCGACAGTCAAAGTGCTAATAAATTAGTGTATAGCCCATCAATTGGTAGACGGTCTAAACACATTAACATAAGATATCATTTTGTTCGAGAGTTAGCTATTAATAAAGAAATATGTATTGAATATTGTGATACAAAGGCTATGCCTGCAGATATGCTAACTAAAGGTCTCAGTGGCGCGAAAAAAATGTTTTGTGTAAAGTATATTAGATTAAGTGGGGGTGTTGAAAGTAGGCACGTTGATAATGCCATATGCTCTATTATAGCCACATAGACAGCTAAAGAGGAATAATTCTTGTGTAATGTCCTTAGCAACTACTAACAACGTTCATTGTATTGTCAGTATATCTATATTATAAATATCTTATATAATCTCACTGTGTTGTGTTATTTACATCACAAATGACCCGGTTCACATAGCTGCGGTCAGCTTCCAGATGCCGCAGATACCACTCGCAGAAGTTTCTTCGGGGAGCGAAATCACCTGGTGTTAACTCCTGTGTACACCGGTAGTGGTAAGGGTGTTGACCGTCAGCTCGTAAAATCCGCCAAACTGTGACATGGTTCATGCCAAATCTCGCCGCGGCACGCCTCGTCCTGATGGTTGGTTCGTCTTCGAAGATTTCTAACACCTCTTCTTCTCGCCTTGCATCTAACGTATTCGGACGTCCACTGCCACGTGAACGATGAAAGGATCCCGTGGAATGCAAACGTGTTCTCATTTCACGAAAACATTGGTAAGATGGTAACCGCCGCTGGTCAGCAGGTGCTCTGCCTTCAATGAAACGTTCATGGTACAAATCACGAGCGCGAGCTATGTTTCCATCAGCTCGTCCCACGCACAACATCATCTCGTAGTAATCGGAATTGAAGAACATAGCCATTTTCGCAATTAAAGAAACACACGAAAAACACACATATGGACGACTAAATGAAATAGAAAGAAACTCAAAAATTATGACACCGGCCGGTCTGTCAAAATTCAGGTACTTTAGAAAAAACCATGGTACGGTTTTACACGGATATTATTTCGTCTGAGATGAGAGTTTTATTCTGAGGTTTTAATGCTAGATGTCAAAATTACGTTATTTTTGCGTACCATAATCTTAGAGCATTAAACCAACATAATGGAAGTACATGGTACGAAGGCCTGTTGAAAACTTTCTTTTATAAAATTAAAATCTTACAATTAAATAATAATAACAGTAATAAATTTTTTTGTTCAATCATCATCAACAAGGCTTTTACGTCTATTACAGACCATTCATGGCATAGTAGTACATTACATAAAATTACAATTTACTTCATTGACAATCAAATTTTATTAATAACTAATTCACAACATCAGATAGTATTTTTTTATCGGATGTGTATTTATTTATCATTTTTAGTGTAAAACAAAAAAAACACACATACACATTGATTTATGCGCGAATACCACTATGCAATTTCCTTCTGCCCGTCGCTCGGCGCGGCGGCCGGGGCGGCTAGGCTCTCGAAAGAAGTGTCTATGCTTCTGACTAGTTCTGACCGCCTCGTAGTACGAGGTGGTCAACTTTTGTACGGATTTAATAATCTAATTTGGGTTTTTAATCTTAAACGACACCGGCCTAATTAATCATAAAAGACTGATTACTATTTTGATATTGTTTAACTGTTAGTTGTTTGTTTAGTGTAGGTAATCTACTTGTGTAAAACATAATGTTTATTTCTGAGTTGGGCTTAAAATAAGTAAAATAGCAAACGAAAGATAAATCGGTGTGGTGTTTTGTATTATTTGTAATATTTTTAACCTGTAGTATTACACGGCTCAGCTTCAGCAGCTTGATCAAATTGATTTGTACAAAATAAAAAGCAAACTGCTTTCAAAGCACGTGTTAGAAAAAATGTTGTCAATCTATGCGGTAAAAATCTAAGTTTTCTGTATTTGGAGTTTCGTAAAAACATTGAAAAGCCAAAATCTGCAGTCACTGCTTTCCTAGTACATTGTTGATCGAAGACTACTGCTGTGTAGTTTCTATTTGTTGGGAAACCACTCCGCATTAAAATTAGGATACGATTTACATTTCCAGAATTAACTGTTTATGTGTTGTAATAACTTGTTTTACATCTGAAACCTTAGTGTAAGTTTGTAAAAGTGCAAACGTTACTATCGCGTTTGCTTTAACAGATTGAATTCTCGATCTTATTTACATACCATTACGATCTACCTGTAAAACTTAACTTAACCGATTATTGAAATGAAACCTTTTGCATGGATCTACTCGCTTTTATTGTTACTTGGTTTACAAAAATTATTTCATTTCAACGTGTAGTGTTTGCGTAAACTTCAGAAAACAATGTCAGGTAATCAAAAGAAAGGAACAAACAAGTGCGAAAAGGCAACTCCTCTCTGTTGCATCTTGGGATGATCCTACTGTTAGCATGGCAAGTGAAAACTCACCCACATATACCATCTATCAACCGATATGTAGCGACGCTATAAAATACTGTGTAATAATAAATAGCTATCCATCCTTTGTTCCGTTAGAGTAAAATGATTTAATTTCAATTATTATTATGCGGAACCCACTAAATAAATATTACCAAAAGTACCAGGTAAACATGATTTTTAAAAAAAGGAGGTAGGAAAATTCAATTTCAGAGATCAAACTACAGAAAGGGTTTGCGCATAAGTTATGTACTTAAGTACTTACTTAGCTAACAGCTACGATTCTTGTTCCCGCTATTAAACTCTCTTTTACTTCTTAGGTCGGCTTGCACCAAAACTCACTCAAACATGTTTAGAGTATCATTCTGTCTCTTTCAACTTCCAACAAACGTCAGAAATGGAATGATATTTTAAACGTGTTTAGCGCTAAACGTATTTAGGGTAGATTTTACCAACATTCAATTTATACGAGAATAGTTATCCCAGTATAATTTTACTCTTATGATTTAATCTATGGATAAGTTACTCTCGCTTAGTTACTCTGTGCTGTGACGGGCGATGAACGAATGAAACGAACGAAAATATTAAATTAACCACCAAGCATAAAAGTACATTCATACCATGCCTGAGCAATAACGCTGCGTATTTTTAATTAACCAGGGTAATATGTCTACTTGACGTTTTGAATAACTTCAATAAAATATTCTGTCTGTTGTGTTGATTGTTTGTTGACAGATAATATTGTAAAAATAAGAAGTCATGAACAGCGTAATTCTTTAACATTTATGTAACAAGCTCGTAAATACAACGAGCGCATACAACTCACCTACCTATTTGTTGCATACTCCAGACGATGCTCAATTTTTGTCAGCAAATTATGCACAGATGCTTTTGACAAACGGAATCTTATATGGCGAAGTCGTAGACGTCGTTATCTTCAAAGTAAATACTATGTCCTTTCTTTAAACCATGTAGGGCGAGAGCCAAAATATTCTTTATCGTCATTAATCAATAAATTGATTCAAACGTAACGACATTTTGTTAGGTTATCTATAAAATTTGTAACAGACAGCTGTTATTGTGAATTATAAAGCAAATCTGAATAAGTATAAATTTAACTATCAAGTATTTAATTTGGAAAATCTTTTAAAAGGGACTTTAACTAAGTAGATTAAATGTCCCTGCACTGTTACACACACACAATGCACAAATACCGATAGTTGACCAATCTGAAAAAATAATAATCTTTGATTTAGAAGCTAATGACTTCAACAGCTGATCAGTAGTGTAGGGAATCTTTTAAAAATCATAGCGATGTTTTTGCTGAACTTCGATATTGTTTTTTTCGGAAACTACTGTGCCTACAACTTAAAGAACAGCACCCACCACTTCAGTTTTATGTATAGCTACTGACATTTCAGGCTTAACGGGTTTTTTTGGAACAAGTTGTATAAGCTTTCAATTCGGTCAGTCTCCACCGTATTGTACCATTCGCGGCAAACTTAATACGTCATTGCTGACTAACCAATAACAGGGTTGAGCGAGCGGCGAGGAGCTCGGTTCACTGCACTGACCATCTAACCACTGACCGCTCACGGTCCGCTCAGTTCGCTCACTATGGGCCTCATAAAAACAAAGAGCGATGGAGAGTGCAATGCTTGGGGTTTCTCTACGTGATCGAATCAAAAATGAGGAGATCCGCAGGAGAACAAAGGTTACCGACATAGCCCGAAGAGTTGCTAAGCTCAAGTGGCAGTGGTAGCGATGGGCGTTATTCAACTGGCTGAACAACGATCGTTAGTAATCCATCGACAAAAAAACTATCTATTTTCCACAACGCTCTAAACTTCTATAACCAAGCGAATATTCACTTTAAGTAAATGACAATACGTTAGATAGTTTGTTCACGCGTGAGCGAATGAACGAAACTATATAATATGATTATGACGTTTGCATAGGTGTGAATGAAATGGGTATACGTACGGCATTCGGTCAAATTGTAATAATAAACATTAGATATTTATATTTCACTGGCAATATAGCAATATAGACAGTCCTATGCCTGGTAAAGTATGAAGGGAAGTTCTTTGAAAACGTAACAGTGGCTAACAACTCAAACCTAACAACATAATGTTAATATTTATACAGCTCGACGACGCCGACGTTGTGAAAATAGATAGTTGTCAAAAATAGATAGTTTTAATAACGTTATTTACATATGGATAACGTTTTCTGATTTCAAAAAACGATAACGACACATTGCTAGGCAGTGGGCAGGGTACATCGCTCGCAGGAGTGACGAAGACGACCGCCAGGGCAGAACAGTTCTCGAGTGGCGAACGCGTACCGGAAAACGCAGTGTGGGCAGGCCTCCAACAAGGCGGACTGACGATCTCTTGCAGGTCGCGGGTAGCCGCTGGATGCGAGCAGCACAAAACCGATCGTTGTGGAGATCCTTGGGGAGTTCTTTTTTCAGCAATGGACGTGTTTTGGCTCAGATGATGAGGAAAATGCTCCGGTCAACCCCTACCTTAATAACAAAATTAGGCTTCCGACACACAATTGAGCTTTTTAATGGACTAGCAGACTTGAGCCCCAGCCACGTGGATATTTTTTTTTTTTTTTTTGAGAGAATTTGCTGATTGCCTCAGACGGCATTTTCAGCTTCACCGGGCTTTTTTGGGGGCGGCGAGGAACGTAAAGGGTCCCTCAAGCCGTGTGAAACGAATCACCTTTGGAGGTTTTCTAGAGGGAACGGCATCGCGCACTAGTGCGCGTCCCCGTGCCCTACTAGATTCTCCGAAGGGTTCGGATCGGATCGGGGGGCGGAACCACCCGAGGGCGCCTCTAAAGGCTCGGACCTCGGCTCGGGTAGACCAGGCCGTGGAGGAGGAGATAAGCGCCCAGGTACATGTCTGTACCTGGTATAGAGCGCGTGTGAACCGGTTCTTCGTACCCTTGTTCTACGAGTACGGTGTCTTGGACCTAAGCTAGTGTGCATGTTTGGTGTATTCTGTAAATGTGTAGTGACATTTAGAGGAGCAAGATAACTACCTATACATATAGGTGAGTCATCTCGATGATAGACACTTCATAAAGTCTTGCAGTTATCTTTTTCTTTGTTCCTAGATGGCGGTGTAGTTGTTCATATGTTTTCTTATTTACGTACGATAATTAGTTTTTTTATCAGATAAGATTTAAAAATCTTTCCGCAATAAATGTGTTTTATTACAAATACCTTGATTGTTAGCACTTTAATAATCATGTCTTTTGTTGGGTTACCGGCCATCTAGCGACACACTATTGAGACGCTATGGAATTAGCTGACTTGAAGCCCTCTATCCACGAATTGGAGCATTTCGTATCAACTACCAGTGCTTGTTGGTTACGCAGATGATTGTATTATATGACGCTAGATGGCGATCCTTTACCTCTACTTTCATTTCCACAATGCTTTTTGTTCGAGATCAAACATTCAAGATTATATCTGCAAATAAAATTTTACGTACGCATTCAAAAATAAATAAGATTGCCTGCAAATTCCTATGCAATTTTTTAACATAGTATGCACTTTGTAATCCTACATAAATGTATTGGATTACAAAGTTACATTTGCGGTTAATGAATCAGTGATCCTGTATGTATAATATAATGGAATAATAGGTGTAGATAGGTACCTAGATGATATCGGAAAGGAAAAAAGTTGGACTATCTACAAAAAGAAATGAGCTACCATTAAAAACAAACTTGTAAAAAAACCTTCATTCACCTTGAACCAAGTTCTCAATATTAAAAATCTTTTATGTTTTAAATAAATACATTAACTTGGCTTGGTATTGCATTATTTTTTACTGAGATTTACAATCTTATCTGAATCTGACCTTACATCATGCTGAGTAGCAAAATAACCATTTAGTGTAAAAAAAATATGTAGTTTTGTCATTAGTGTTGTGTCACTGATAAATGTTTTTTATTCTATATTCTATTATATTTATTATGATACCATAAACAAGCGTTCCTAAACCTATCTTATAACTATACTAGTTCTTGTTCTTAGTGCTTTATGCAGTTATGAAGTAAATGTAGTTGGAAAGCAATGAGAAAGGCGAAGCTATATATTCATATGGATCATCCAAATTTAAGAAAGTGGCAATTTGTTTCGGCTTTGCTCCAAATTTACATTACACATAGTTAACTGTTTCACATACATTGTTTGTTGCCTGAAATAAATAAATCTAGTTTATTCTATTCTATTCTGTTATATACTTCACTATGTCATATCGTTTATTATATTGTGAGTGTATATTTAATTTTTTAACAAATAAATACGAGTTCTCAAATAACATTGGATTACAAAGATAAGCAATCTTTGTTAGCAAACACTTTACAAAATTATACCATTTTATTACTGTTATGTACATAAATAAAACGCCTGGCATTCTCCTGTTTTTCATGCATCTATTTACATATTCTCTCAGCATATTATTTGATTGAAATGTCGACTTCAGTCGTTGTAAAACAATCGCTTCATACCGTTGAGGCGGGGTACTTGAAATTTCAATATAAAAGCTTTCAACCGTCCCTCAGTTCGTTGACAAAGAAAGCAATGTCCGCGTGACACTCTGAATGACACTGACAATGTTTTTCACATTTTTTGTGCTTCTCTCGCTTTCGCTTGGGCATTAAAGCAAATGGAGACGCCATGCGCACTAATTTCTATGAAAAAAAGTCTGTCATTTTCTGCGGGGGACGAGGTAACGCACACAAAAACAGTTTCACACTGATGCATTTTTCAATGACGTCGCTACGCACGCATACGACAAAATTATTAAACACTAGCATAAACTAGACCACAGATTAGGTAACTAATAAATTCACACACAGGGATAACCTGTCCGTGCACGAGTCTGACGGTAACTTTATGTAAACGTCGATAGTGCTTGACCCTATCGATTTAATTTGTCGATGCCAATAATAATGACATAGCCCGAAAAGTTGCTAAGCTCAAGTGCCCCACATCGCTCGCACGACTGATGGCCGCTGGGGCGGAATAGTCCTCGAGTGGTGACCGCGTACCGGAAAGCGCAGTGTCGGCAGGCCTCCAACAAGGTAGACCGACGATCTGATAAAGGTCGCGGGAAGCGAAAAGCCGCTGGATGCGGGATGCACAAAACCGGTCGTATTGGAGATCCTTGGGGGGAGGCCTTTGTCCAGCAGTGGACGCCTTTTGGCTGAGATGATGATGATGATGAATATTAATGTGAATTTTTTTTTTGTTTAAATCAGGCTCTTCAGTATGGTTAATTAAGGTAGACACTTTGCTTTTCTTTATCGTTAAAATCGACAGTTATTAATTAGGATAAGTCAAAATCTGCAAAATATACCTATATAATTTTATTCCATTCCAAGGAGAATTGTTTTTAAGAAAAGCTGCAATCTTATTCTTTCATTATGGAAAAATACTTTGCTACCTATCTAACCGAGACTCTCAAACAGGAGGAACCGAAAAACTGAACAACATGTATAGTACTTTCATGGTTCCATAACGCAGATCAATTCTTTTTTGTAGGTAACGTAGGGTCTTAATTTTTCAGATTTCCAAATGCAATTATTCGAGAGATTTTTTCTATTTATGGTTAAAGAAACTTTATTTCTCATAAGAATAGTTAAAGAAACTTTATTTCTCATAAGAATACATAAGATTCACTTACTGAGAAAGATACATTACGTTTTATCACTATTAATTTTTAGCACAATGAACGCACGCACTGAGAAGAAAACAAAATTGACAATTTTATTTAAGGTAGGTAGTTTGCATCTATGTGCGATTGCGGCCGTACCACCAACTACAGGGTATCATAGCGCGGGCGCAGAAACATGGATGTACGAAGCAACTTAAATGTAGATGTGGCATTGACAGCGTACTAATGTAATATAATATAATTTGTTTCATTGTTTATTTTATTTTATTAGATTGTGTTTATTTCTTTAATTGTTACTATTATTATTATTTTCTTTTTAAGTATTAGTGAACTTTAATCCTAGCTTAGTAATATTTGTATATAGATATATTTGCTAACTTTTTTCTATTTCTATATAAGTTTCCAAATAAGGCTAAGATAAGATAAGAATTTAAAAGCAACAGACTTAAATTAAAACAAACATATCTATATATAGGTATGTACCGAACTCCAGAATGATATCACACAGCGAAATATACCTAATGCTGTCAAGGTTTATAATAAACTGCCTTCTGAGGTTAAATCTTTGAATGATGCAATTAAAGTTACTAAAAGTGTCCATATAGTTAAAAAAAAATTGGAATAAAAAACGTAATGTTATAGTTTTAAGTAAATCTACGTTGTTAGTTTGTTGTATTATTATATACATATATATTTGTTGTATCTACGTTATCTAAGTTGACATCTACGGTTCATCACTCGCTACATGGAAGTACGTTCTTTATTTAATTATTACACAACAAACATTGATTACAACATAATCAATGTTTGAATGGTACTAACTTATATTTAAATATCATTATTATTATTTATTTTCTCCGCTATACATAATTTTATAAATTTTGTCTTCCTATATTTAATTTTGTTTCATTTTATTTTATTTTAATTTTTACTTTTTATTAACATTTTATTCTTAATGTTTTGTTCTATTAAATTCCATTTTCAATTCAACATTATTTATATGATTGTGATTTTAATTTATATTTGCTTGAAATGACGCTTTCAACTAACTAAATAATAATTATAAAACAAATGTTTCTTTAGCAAATATTCGTATTCATATTCATTTATTCAGCTTAATTTGCAACAATATGTACAATGACATACAAGTTAATAACTCATCACATACATCAAATAATCTCAATTTGCGAGAGCAATGACTTGCGAGAAATACGTTTCTCGTTACGAAGGCAGAATTATGCATGGGGATTAGGCCAATACCACAATATATATATATATACCAATAAATTTTGCGGTTTTGTATGGAAAAGTAAACCTACCTACATACCTACATAAATATTATGTGTCCTTTTTACTTGGTTGCATGCCTATGTTTCGAGATTATATACCTATTACCAAATACCCTGTATGTTTATAAATAAAACAAAGATAACAGTTTAACAATGAGCATACAATACATCGCATTTAATGGTATTATTAGTTTAATTGTTATCAAACAAACGATTATTAATATTCACGTAATAATTGGACTGCAATATGGTGATTACGGAGTATTACTCGTATTAATTGCGAACCCCAACATATTTTGATATTTAATCTGTTACCGGGGTTAATTATGTTTACGGTTAATAAATATCTGTTACATAAGTTAATTAATAATTTCAACATCATTATTTTGAAGCACTATTTTAGTGGTTGTTGTGTCATGTAGGTATTTAATTGGTTATTTTCTATTATCAATGCTTTATTATTTATGTCGAAAAAGAGCAGCTTATATAAATTCATAAGGCAACGTTTTTATTTTAAATATTTAGCGCAGCAAATGTCTGATGCTGACGGAAGGAAAATGACAAATGACTGAAGGCAAATGACAAATGACTGAATGATGATAGCAAACTGGTGCAGCGCACTATGAAAAATCGAGGTCTGTTTCAGATCAAACATCGATAACTTTTTTATTTGTTACGAAAGACGATAGAATTTTTGCACAAGCATAGTGGCTTCAGATAAAGTTCAGATACTATACTTTTACTAAAGTATCTATACTTATTTTAAAAAAATATAAAAAAAGTTTTAGAAAATGACCTTTATTTTATTTCCTTAGGGATAACACTATTTATATTGTGAATAAAAAGTTAATAATACATTAGTTTATTATAAAAAATAGTAATAAAACTCATTCCTATTTAAATAAGTAATTAAAAGTTATGATTACAAATATTTATTTTATAAAATAATTAAAGTTATAAAATATTAAATTATAAGTAAAACTAACTTTTGCCCGCGGCTTCGCACGCGTGGACTACATGCATACAGCATACTACAGCATACTTCAGAGTTTGTCCTTGAGCCTTATTAATTGTCATGGCAAAGCAGACTTTCAAAGGAAACTGCAGTCTCTTGAATTCAAAGGGAACATCATTACGTCCTTGTGACGTAATCGTTGCCAATTAACTGAAGCAGTCACAATCATCATCGCATCTAAGAGGAATGCATCCGCAATGCAATGCTTCTAATTTTTTAAAACGTGAATAGATACAGTACACAAATGAGTTCAACTCGTCTGTATACTGTACTTACCGTAAGCTCTGATTATGATACTGATAGTATGGTAGCCAGAGCTCACGTTAGGCGCCGCGGATTATACCTAGGTACCTACACTTACTTATTTCCTATCACTGATTCATTTATTAAGTAGTTAGAAACCCATTTACAGAAGTAATTGTTAGGTAATACATTCTTTATATGATTCCTATTTTTGATTTGCTACACTACTGACCCCTTATGTACTTATCAGAAAATGAAATTAAAACGATATAAAATGAAAATTATTTCGGTAGAATTGTTACACGTCAATGTTTAACATTGATAAGTTAGGTCTATCCCTATCCCGTCCCTATTTAATTCCTATATCTATGCGTTGAGCCATTTTATACTTACCAACAGACTGTAAAGACTTAAAAGTATTTTTAATAATTTTGCCTTTGTCAAGACTTTTTTACACAACATTTCATCCCGCATGATCCTTCCCCAAGGACAGAATTCCCAAAAAAACCTTAATTTGCGTTAATCTTCAGCCCAAACCCAAAATTCGAAGATACTAACTCAAAACTGACCGACTTTTATACAAACTTTCATCCCTTATTTCACCCCCTTAGGGGTGGCATTCACAAAAATCCTTTCTTAGTAGATGCCTGCACAATATAAAACATATATGTGCAAAATTTCAAGTCTCTAGACGATTTCATTATTCCCATGACTTCATCCCCCTTTTCGCCCTCATGGGGATGTAATAATCAAAATCGCTGAGACACGTGTAATTTATTTTTTAATTTTCAGTCCAAACACAAAATTATAAGATCATTACTTCAAAACTGACGGATTTTCATACAAACTTTCACCCCCCTTTTAACCCCCTTAAAATTAGAATTTCCAAAAATCCGTTCTTAGTGCTCATCTACACTACCAAAGGAACCTACGTGCCAAGTTTCATGATTGTAGCTTCAGCCGTTTGGGCTGTGCGTTGATGGTCAGTCAGTCAGTTACTTTCTTCTTTTATATATTTTTTTTAATAATTTTGCCTTTGTAAAGACTTTTTTACACAACATTTCATCCCGCATGATCCTTCCCCAAGGACAGAATTCCCAAAAAACCTTAATTTGCGTTAATCTTCAGCCCAAACCCAAAATTCGAAGATACTAACTCAAAACTGACCGACTTTTATACAAACTTTCATCCCTTATTTCACCCCCTTAGGGGTGGCATTCACAAAAATCCTTTCTTAGTAGATGCCTGCACAATATAAAACATATATGTGCAAAATTTCAAGTCTCTAGACGATTTCATTATTCCCATGACTTCATCCCCCTTTTCACCCTTATGGGGATGTAATAATCAAAATCGCTGAGACACGTGTAATTTATTTTTTAATCTTCAGTCAAAACACAAAATTATAAGATCATTACTTCAAAACTGACGGATTTTCATACAAACTTTCACCCCCCTTTTAACCCCCTTAAAATTAGAATTTCCAAAAATCCGTTCTTAGTGCTCATCTACACTACCAAAGGAACCTACGTGCCAAGTTTCATGATTGTAGCTTCAGCCGTTTGGGCTGTGCGTTGATGGTCAGTCAGTCAGTCACTTTCTTCTTTTATATATTTTTTTTAATAATTTTGCCTTTGTAAAGACTTTTTTACACAACATTTCATCCCGCATGATCCTTCCCCAAGGACAGAATTCCCAAAAAACCTTAATTTGCGTTAATCTTCAGCCCAAACCCAAAATTCGAAGATACTAACTCAAAACTGACCGACTTTTATACAAACTTTCATCCCTTATTTCACCCCCTTAGGGGTGGCATTCACAAAAATCCTTTCTTAGTAGATGCCTGCACAATATAAAACATATATGTGCAAAATTTCAAGTCTCTAGACGATTTCATTATTCCCATGACTTCATCCCCCTTTTCACCCTCATGGGGATGTAATAATCAAAATCGCTGAGACACGTGTAATTTATTTTTTAATCTTCAGTCCAAACACAAAATTATAAGATCATTACTTCAAAACTGACGGATTTTCATACAAACTTTCACCCCCCTTTTAACCCCCTTAAAATTAGAATTTCCAAAAATCCGTTCTTAGTGCTCATCTACACTACCAAAGGAACCTACGTGCCAAGTTTCATGATTGTAGCTTCAGCCGTTTGGGCTGTGCGTTGATGGTCAGTCAGTCAGTCAGTCACTTTCTTCTTTTATATATTTAGAAGATAAGATAGATTAATACTAGAAAAATTTTGTAAGTAAAAGTATATAAATTAATTAGTTTATCACCAAGTATGTAGTACTTGGTGAACTTCGGGATCCAAAATGAGTTCACTCACTTTTAAAAGATCTAGAGTATCTTCAACAAGTGCTTTCATTCTTTTGCTATGTTTTTCTAAGGCTGGAAATATACGGAACTGATGTGTAGATAAGAGTATGAAATACATCCTCATTTGTAGCTGATCGAGAGCACTTCGTGGAATGATGTAGGTGATTTTTTTTTAATAATCCTTATTACGAGATTAAGATTAAGATACCGGGTGAGAGCTGCTGTTGCCCGGATTTTGAAAGTTCATGGGTTCGAGTCCCATATGAGGCAGCCGACTGTACCGTAAATTTATTAATCCTAAGCATTGAAAAATTAAAAAAGATAGAATGTGAGTTTGGATTGGCATTGACAGATGTCGGCTGCATTAAAGACAAACAATACGTGTGTATCAAATACATATGCGTGTGTGTCAATTTCATGGTAGTTTGTGTAGTGTTGTTTTTGTTGATTTAATGTATTTTTATGCATAATTAAAAAAATATATTACTATTCGGATAACCTTCCCTATATAAACTATAAGTGTGCGAAATTTCAAAAAAAATATTTAATATTGACAAATTAAACAACACATCAAGATCGGATACACTTTGGATTTTTTTAATTTTTGCTAATATAAATGAATTTACAGGTACTGAGAGAAATTCAACACTCATAATATTAATGGACGTTGATACTAACGTAGAGTAAATTATGAATACAGCAAGGAGCATTGACTTGAAGTAAGACGCCGTCTTAATTATGAGTTCAAAACGGACCGCACTATCAAACGACAGACGGATAGCGACCTCGTTAACTTATAGAATGACCCATTCATAAGAAAACGGTCTGCACTGATATTGCTGCTCAGCTTTATGTACCTACCTAGTGCCTATATATACAGTGTGTCTGGGTTAGAGGTAGCGATATTTTAAGGTCATGTTGTACACTCAATTTCATCAAGTAATACACCCCCCCCCCTATGGGGATTCATGGCCCTCTGATGAAATGGCCGCCGTTTGAATTTTTAGATTTTATTTTTACTAGTGCTGCCGAACTTTGATGTCTTAATCTAAACATGGTATCGAGATATTCACCAACAGAATAAAAACACTGTTCCTGTAGCCATCGTTTAACAAATCTACGGAATCGTGTCTTTGGCAAAGTTTTAAAGTCTGCTGGCAAGGCGTTGAATACTTTAACGCACATGGCTGAGCAATTCTTTGTGTAAAGAGTAGTCTTTGGTTTCACACTGTATGTAAGTCTATAAGGGTACCTCAAGGACCTCTTCGAAATATCTCTAAATTTGGTGAGCAAGTGATTATTAAGTTTGACAAAACATACCAAATTTAAAATATACATACACGGCAGTGTTAATATTTTCAATTTATAAAGAAAGGTTTGCATGTAATATCTGGAGCTACGCCATGCAAAAAAAATTATATCGAAAAATTATATTCCTATGACGACATCAGTTGGTACTATTTACAATAAATAAATGAATAGACTGGAACAAGTAAATTACTTGCGGCGAGCAATCGTATCTGCTCCAGCCTGTGCGCAAAAACATCTGTGTGTAAGTATTTGTTGAGATATCTACAAGTTGTTGAGGAAATGTGTTTTCAGTTTACCTTTGATATTACTTTCCGCAATGTTTTGCACAAAAGATGGATCCAGCTTATTCAGAAGACGAGGAATGAGATACAGTGTGGTTGTCTTACCGTAAGTATTAGTTGCCCTAGTTGTAAGTAATCTTTTGTTTGTTTTTGAATATTGTGATATTTCATTTTGGATATCTTTATTAAAGAACTGTTCTTTTAAAAGGCTACATATAACATTAGTATGTGTCGAAAGTATCTTACAGTATCTAAATAGTTCTACTCCGTTTTCCTTAACTTTTTCTTTAATGTTGGGTGAGGCAATTTTTTTTAATATGTTGATTTGAAGTTTAAGAATACAGTCTAGATAAGATTTAAAAGTTCTGCCATAACTTGTTAGTCCATATGCAATGGTTGAGTCAACGAGGGCATTATATAGCATAAGCCTAACCTTGAAAGGGTATTCTTTTTTATAATATAAAGGTTAGCGAGAAAAGCTTTAAATTTTTCACATACATGGGTAACATGAGGTAACCAGTTAAATTTTTTGTCGATGATTATTGATGATTCTTATTTGGGTCTGATTAGACCCAAATAAGAATGTCTATCAACGGATTCAATTTCTGGACAATTGCAAGTGCTATTATTGTTGTGCATACATAGATGATCGTGAGCCATAAGCCTTCCATCAGTGTCACGGGTTCTGAAAGATGAAGAACAAATGTGGTCAAGTTTGGTTTTGTCAGCGTTGAGGACCAATCCATTGTCATGGCACAACTTGTTAATGTTATCAAGATCTTTTTGCATTATTGATAGCGCCGAGCTAGCATCTCGATCTGCGATTAGTAGACAGGTATCTATCATCCGCATACTGGTAGGAGGCACAGTGACTGAAAACATTATTCATATCATTGACAAATACAATGAAACTCATCGATCGATCGCTGACCCTTGGGCCGTTCCCTCACTTAGCGTAATCATATTGCTATAGTCATTGTCAACATTGACACAGTATGACCTGTCTTGTTGACTACCTAGTTTTCGCACCATTTTAACAGTGGGTCGCGCGCACCAGAATTTTCTAGTTTCTTTACAAGCCTCGGTGATTTAGTGTGTCAAATGCGCGCGGAAAGTCAAAGAAAAGGGCTAAGATATGTTTTCTAGAGTTTAAGCATGAGTTTATGTGATCTGTTGTTGAGACAAAAGAGAAGTTGTGATTTTACGAGGTTGAAAGACAAATTGTTTTTTACTTATGATGTAGCAACTGATATATGTATTATTACTTATTTTCTTTATATCTAAAACTATAATCTTATCTTGACCTGGAGCTTTAAAGGAAAGTTTTTTTATGATTTGCTGTATTTTATCTGTAGATGCTTTACTGACTAGGACACTTACATTTGCGCAATTGAAATAGTAACTTTTATTAAGCAGGGGCTTATCAACGGGTACTAAGAGTTTTACTGAGTTTTGAAAATCATGTGCGAATTTGTTTGCTATATCTAAGGAAGATAGCTCGTGATCGCTGAACGCTTTTAATAAGATTTCATCAATCGAAAGTCTACCACATATTGAATTAATGATTTGCCATAACTTCCTAGGACTGTTGTAATTATTTGTAATAGGTAGTATTTTTATAAATATTGTTTCTGTAAATTTCTAAGAACTTTATTACGCGACTTATTATATTTTAATCTTAGACATTTATTGGTTTCCATGAGCTAAAAAGTATATCCCTCGTTTTACATAAGTTTAACATATTTTTGTTAATCCACGGAAGTTTACACATCAACACTGTTTTTTTTTGGTTACAAGTGATTTGTTTGAAGTTCAAGTTTGGAAACGCATTAAGCATTTTCAAACTTAGATTTTATAAACTTATGTATTTGGTTAAGGCAACTCATACTATCAGTGAGAAACCAGTCCGCATAACTCAACTCCTCCAATACTATTCCACTGTAATGACAATATAACTTGGCTTATTAGGAGCGCCCTATATTTGCTCTCGAGCACTGTTGCAAGCTTAGAGCATTAATTAATGCTCTAAGGTTGCAAGCGATTCCCCAGGGGTCTTTTACTGGGTCGGCCTTCTTATAAAAGGTCAGCACCAGATCACTCTTGCTTTTTTAAAAGCAAGTTGAATATGTTTGCATATTTTTCACCTGGGTCATTAAAAAAAATTATAAATAAACAGTTGCAAGCGATCAGTGTGACGCGGTGATCCGCTAGAACGGCATCGATCACCGCCGAGTACGCACCCAACGTAGATAGCCTAGCATAAATATGATCGATGCATGATTTTGTAACATACCTAGTTTGCTTCGGTGTCAATTCGAGTATAATCCGAAACTCCACACACCCATTCTCAGATAATCTCAGATAATCTCAGATAAATTTGTATATGAGTCGCGATATGAAGTGTATGATTTTAAATCAATATTAATGTCACCGAGTATTATCATGTCAGTGGAGCCATTTTTTTTTAAGTGTGTATAGTTCAGTGACAAACATAGTTTTATTAGAAGACGGCGGTCTATAAATTGCACATACAGTTATCGGGTCATAATTTGCAGTTTTTAAAGTACCTGTAATAGTTTCAAATAAGTGCGTTTTTAGTGGGAGAATAGTGAATTTAAGATAGTTTTTTTACAAAAATTATTATATTGCCACCTTTATATATATATCTTTATCTAAATTTTTATTCTTTTTTCGTAATTATGTATTTGGAATAGGTTACATATTGCATTGATATACCCGCTTCGGTGACAATAATAACATCGAATGACTGTGTAGTGGAATCTATTAAACAAAGAAGTTTAGGAAAGTTTCTTATTAGTGAACGTATGTTTACGTGCATACAAAATAAATTAGCGTTAGTAGTACTAGACATATTTTTGATAAACGAGTTTACTAAGATGCAGTTATAAGGGAATGGGAAGTATGTAAAAAATGTTTGGAGGATTCAAAAGCTAATTCTTATTTTTATTTGAATAAAAAATATTGACTTTGACTTAATAAACTTCGGAGGGTTGATTCTACTAAGAAAAACCCAGCGAGAATCTCAGTAGCTACTCCTTTCAAATCAAGAATTGTATACAAAAAAGTACTCGATGTAATGTGATACAGCATGTGCAGGCGAGCAGACTAGGATGACCACGCATTCTTATCATTAAGATAATCATCAATTTTATAATAACCTGCATGTTATCTGTTAATTTGTTTCAAATCCCTCTCGGAGTTAGTAAGAGATAAAAGAGCTATCTATGTATTTTAGCCTGCAAAATAAAGGTTTGTCACTGAAAGACTTTGAAAAAGTTGGTAGTATCAGTATGCCGGGATTTTTGAAAAAGTTTTTTATTTTTGTTTTTAAAACTGTCCTTTTTATTTCACATCAGGAAACACTTTGGCTTCATCTCAGGTTGTAAATAACGGTAAGACCGAAGATGCAAGCGCACTTCACTCGATACGAGGGTACCAGGATACTACAAAAGAATGGCTATCTTATCTAACTGTTAGAACTCGACTATGATACTAACAATAATGTTATGGCGACACATTGAGATAAGATCGTGGTAGCTAGCCAGACGGGCTTGAAAAAAGCCTTACCACCAACCACACCGACCGAATTACATGACCACTTAACATATACCACCCGCTGGTGGACAAACCTGGGACCTCTGGGTCTAACCAATTAACCACAGAAGCACATGAACATATCACAATTCATTAAACATTAGTTATTAAGGGGGTGCAGCGCGGAATTTGAAAATTTACGTGTTTTTAAGTCACTGGTCCTAAGCGCTGAATAGGTCTTATACATTAAAAGGACTAGTGTAGGTTAGCTTGATCCTTTCACAAGGTCATGGTTGTCTTGGAATTTGAAACAAATACCCAGAAACTGCATAAACATTACGTAAAATAATGATATCTAAAAACTTATTTCTTCAGAAACTTTGTAAATGTAGCTCAAATGAAACAATGATCCGACATCAAAATGTTTGTATTGATATTCCGCAGGTCACTGTTGTCTTATTTTTCCATTAAAAAACATGAATATGAAAATATTAAGACTTTTCTTATTTTTTACCCAAACGCCTATGATTTTACGAAAGTAAACAATGCTCTAATTAAATCACCAGCCTACTCTGTACAGATATTAGTGTGCGTGCGTATTCGTAGTCGTGCGCCGTTGTCACACCACTGCCACGCGCCGCTCGCTCGCTATCGTAAAGAAACTTGAAACTCGCAGTTTTGCGTCCGCGCTGCACCCCCTTAAACAACAAAACTCCACAGGACGTGAGATTCGTTTGCAATATTTTGTCTTCTATTTTTAAATTTTCTTAAATTATTCTGCATCAGAAACTCCTATAACGAGCACTCTTCAAAGTTTTCCTTTTGTGACACTAATAAGCAACAGAACTCATCTCCTGTAACCCACAGGTTCTGTTAACTTCAAGTTCTCTTGACAGCAATAAACTAGTTCTGCACGTACCTATACAATAACATTGTCGATTTATCGAAGATACGGCGATTACACAACGCCGCCCTACCAGGAATTTGCTTACAAGCTTCTTGGTACGCGGTTACGGTATAATAGCATAGCAAAATGAACAATACAATATAGCAAAAGGGAATAAGCTGGACTCTGACACAAGCGATTGCCTCGAAGTAGCTATGGAAGGGAAGCCTTTGCCCTGCAATAAGAATTTACACATGACACTTGAATACTGGAAACGAAAAAAACCAAAGAACCTTCGTTGCTATTAAACAGTGTATTAGATTGGAATAGATTTCCTTGTTTTGTTACCGTCATGACACCTACTTCATTCCAATTAAGTAGAGCTATTTCAACTATTTGTAGCTTATAGGTACTCTGTTTAATACTAGGAGACTATGTTTTGTGAATTTCGCCGAACAAAACGCGAACGATTTCGCTAGCGAGTTGCGCTGTATTAGGTACCTCATGGTAGGGGCTCAACACCTATATTGTTAAAGTTACGAGACGCAAGCAAAGTTGAGATCATTATCGACTCCGGACCAGAAGTATGAGCGGGGAACTTATTCAAACTATGAACTGAAGTGTGAAACACAATTTTCTGGTCATTTTTAATTTTACGCATCGAATATTTCTTTTTGTAGTTAGCGGTGGTTTCGTAGCGCTTTTTATAATCTGACATGACTTTTTGTTATTAATATAAGAAAACTGGTTTACCTAAGGAGACTTGAAATGTTGGTTCCTATTCATTTCAAACAAACAGACAGCTGTGAGCTGCCAACAAAGGCACTTCCTCGCGCTTAAGTAGGCAGCGCCATCTGTTGAGCATGCAAACTGATGAAAGAGTACTAATTTGAAAAGTCACTTTTCAGAGGCAAATAAGGTAAAAATAAGCAATTTGCAGTTTTTAGTATCTTTGTAGGTAAAACAGATCAAAAGAAAGGTGTACAGACACTACTAGGAACGAAAGAAAGGTTAATAACAAAACCTAATGGAAGCTCGCGGGAGTTAAACGCGTTCCAAGAAACGGATAAAACATTAATATAAATAATATTAGGTGGTATGTACTACACATTAAATATATATTATACTAGTGGACCCGGCGGACTTCGTACCGCTTTGACAATTTCCATCATTAAGTTAAATATATATCAATGGTTTCCATGACAACAAAACTCACAAATCATTTTGTATTGGAAAATTAAATTGTCATTTTTAGAATTTTATTTAATGTATTTTTTAATATAGCCTATGTTACTCAGCGCTAATGTAGCATTCTAATGTTGTAAACATTTTTCAAATCGGTCCAGTAGTTTTGGTGTTTATTCGTTGCAAACATACATACATACAAAAATACAAAGGTTTCCTCTTTATAATATTAGTATAGATATTCGCCGCCATATACTGTGATATGTCTAAGGCATTTGACCTTGTAAGCCACCAAATTTTACTAGATAAATGCAAATGCTATGGTTTAAGAGGAAACACGTTAAATTGGATCTCCAGTTACTTGTTAAATCGGTAACAACCTTTAACCGTTGAGATTACGCGTGTTGATAAAAAACCTTTCTAATATTCTGTAAGGTCAAATTATCAGGTAAACAAAGCTGGCGTGACTCAAAGGAGTATACTAGGTTCTCTTTTTTTCCTAGTTTATATAAACGACATCCCAAAAATAACAAAACATTCCTGTGTCCTCTTCGCTGATGATATCTCAGTGGTCGTACCTTATAAAAATGTAAAATACGAATCACAGTGGCTAGATCAAAATCACTCAAAAGTCAATTTAGCGAAAACAAAAATAGTCCGATTCTCAAAGCATATAAGTAAACGAGAACCAATGAATATAAATTTTAATGGCGAACATATCATGGAGGTGCCAGAGGCTAAATTGAGGCTTAATGAGGCTTAATGGAGGCGAAATTTCTGGGCCTAATGCTTGATTCACATTGCAATTGGAAAGCACATGTAATAGTTATTTGTTATACAAGAGAGCAAAGTTGCTTTTTAACCGCGTGCTCAATTTTGATGACCGAGCAAGCGAAGGATTCTAAAATTGAATCACGAGCGCAGCAAGTGATTCGAAAATTAGAATCCTGAGCGTCAGCGAGGGAATCAAAAGAGCACGAGGTGAAAAATCTTTGCACTCCAATGCAACACGTAACTTTTGGGACATGTTGGCCGATGCTAATTATAACTTTACAACTACTATATGACCATGTTTCTAGCAAAATAAAAGTTATTTATTCTATTCTATTCTATTCTATCATTATATATTAAAATCTTCTGTGTGTGTGTATGTTATTGAACTCCTTCTAAACGGCTGGACCGATTTGGATGAAATTTTCTGTGTGTGTTCAAATGGATTCGAGAATGGTTTAGATTTACAATTGGACCCGGTAGGTGGCGCTGCTATAGGGGTCCATCATGGAATACGGGTGTTCCGAATGATTTATTTGTTTTGTTGTCATGGAAACTATCAAAGCGGTACGAAGTCCGCCGGTCAGCTAGTTCTATATAAAAAGCTCATCGTTTCTGAAAATGAAATACTTCATATCCACTTGTACGATAGACGACCCCGGATGGTTGATGATTGAATTCTCCCACTTCAGTCACAATATAAGGACAGTGCAAAAGGTACGCTTCATAGAAACGCGCTCGGCAACGCACGCACACATCGACAACCTCTCGCAGACATGAAATCTCCCAACTCGCAACAGCTGCGCGCTGACTGTTCCAAGCTGATTTTAGATCTGTGTGCGTGCAAGGGTCTATGTTTTTGGAGTAGTATTTTTATTTTACTTTGCATTTTACTTATAAATTATTATATCCTTATCTAATTTAATGTCAATTTCAAACATAATATACACTACACAGCTTTTATATTAAAAAATCTTTATTTATTAATTTTCTAGATTTTGTTACTACGCGGTCAAGGCTACGCTCATGGGCACATTATTGATAATTGTTATGGGCACCGTCCTCGTGGTCACTCCTGGTTGTTGCTGATAATCAGCGCGAGTGAATACCACGCTGAGCAACGACCCTTTTGAGATGCTGCGCCACACACACATTTTTGTATTTTTTAATAGTTAACTGTGTTATGAAATTATGTTTGTTTTTAGTGTAATTGTGGTTATCTATCTATGTGTAAGTTGCCTGAGTGCGTTTGTACGAAGCGTACTTTCTGCCCTCTTCTTATATTGTGCTGCAGTGCTCTTGGAAATGGGGTGCAGACGGCAGACGTCGATCACTTTATCAAATAATTGCAAGTGTTCTATTTCAGTATGCCTTTAGACTTTCTTATCGAGAGTTACCTATTCGACATTGCGGTATTGACAAATACTCGGTATTAATCCTTTTTATTATAGTTAGAACTTCAAAGACTCCTTTTGTACAGCCTATTGCAAAACTCTTTAAGGGGGTGCCACGCGGAATTTCGAAAATTTACGTGTTTTTAAGTCACTGGTGCTAGGCGCTGAATAGGTCATATACATTAAAAGGACTAGTGTAGGTTAGCTTGATCCTTTCACAAGGCCATGGTTGTCTTGGAATTTGAAAAAAAAAACCCAGAAACTACAGTAACAATACGTAAAAGTAATGATATCTAAAAACTTATTTCTTCAGAAACTTTGTAAATATAGCACAAATGAAACAATGATCCGACATCAAAATGTTTGTATTGATATTCCGCAGGCCACTGTTCAATAAAAAAATATGAACATGAAAATATTAAGACTTTTCTTATTTTTTACCCAAACGCCTATGATTTTACGAAAGTAAACATTGCTCTAATTAATTCACCAGCCTACTCTGTACAGATATTAGTGTGCGTGCGTATTCGTAGTCGTGCGCCGTTGTCACACCACTGCCACGCGCCGCTCGCTGGCTATCGTAAAGAAACTTGAAACTCGCAGTTTTGCGTCCGCGCTGCACCCCCTTAAGGGATATTTGTTATTTTAGCTTTTGTAGTCTTGTAGTTAAGTTGTTGTTAAGTTTGTAGTATATGTCTTTGTTCTTAGCTTTATATTTTTATATTGGTTAGTAAAAGCTATTTGCTTATTAGGTATTATTTTACTACTCTTACAAAACAAGACAATTTTTTTGATATTTTATTTGCACCACACAAACCACTACGCCATTAAGCACCTGGCCTTCATCTCACCTGATTGATTGACCTGAGTGATAAATTAAAAATTAAATTAAATTAAATGTTTCCCACACTCACACCAATTATCTAGCCCCAAGAAAAGCTTCCTTAAAAAACTCGTTATACGGTTAACTAGACAACGAATAAATATACTTAATAAACTTAAATACATACTTATTATACATAGGGAACACCCAGACCCGAAACAATTTAGAAAAACGGGTATTTCTAAACTGATCCGACCGGGGATCGAACTCGGGACCTCAGAGATGGTGACACCATGAAAACCGGTGTGCAAGCCACTCGACCAAAGAGGTCGTCAATGTCAAAGAAAGCGCACATACATATTTAGATGAGATGGTGGTAGCTAGCCAGGTGGACAAACAAGCCCTACCTTACGTTACTCTACTTTACTTAAAACTTACTTCTCGCCGCTCCCAATAACATCGTTAACGCTGAAAATGTCATCTGAGGCATTTAGGAAACTGTCTCAAAAAAACTAGAAAAATATTCAACAATGTTTTCTACACGGTTGCACCTAATCAGGGGTGCCAAGTGCGAGTTTCATTCGAAAACGAGAATTTGTATGGCAAAATTTTAACTCTTCTCGTATGCCGCCGCGCTGCTTCAATGCCATGCTAATTTTTGTTTTCGTAAACGTAGTCGAATGAATACGGATATTAAACAAAACTCACACTAGGCAGGCAATCGAGACATAAGCCTTTCCCGTCTTTCAGCCTTTGCCGTCACCCGCCCGCTTCGCTGAGCGAAAATAATGGATCAATGAATGCTAAATAAAATAGTTATTAGGTTTACCAACATTATATATAGCCTACCATTTGCACAATCTCATGTTCTTACTACATACAAATTTTCATCAAGATCGGTCAAGCCATACAGACAGACAGGCAAAATTTTAAAAAAATCGTAGAATTGTGAATCAGTGAGTCATAAAAAGAATATTTATCCCAAAATGTGTCAGAATTGCATGTACATACAGAGCCTACAGATTTAAATAGTAGTATTCATTAGACATTTAGGAACGAGTACGTTTAATGAAGAAGACTGTAGTTTAGTATTAACTCAACTGTAGTTTAAATAGTAATTAATTCCTTAGTAGGACTGTAGTCCTACTAAGGAATCTAAATATCCTTATAAAAACGAGGAGCTCAATGGTACAGTGAATAACTCGCCCGGTCTGCGATTGCAAGAGTTAAGCAAGTTTCGCAAAGGCCGTGATCGGATGGGTGACCAAAAACGGATCATCTCGAGCACCTCCATGCTTCGGAAGGTACGTAAAGCCGTTGGTTGGTCCCAGCTGCATTAGCAGTCGTCAACAACCAATCAATCCACACTGGCCCCGCGTGGTGGTTTATGGCCCGTTCTACGAGTACCTTTCCATCTATAGGGAAGGCTCGTGCCCCAGCAGTGGGGACATAAAATGATCTGGTGATGACGATAAGAACGTTTGAAATCGATTCAACAGCCGATTTTAAACAGAATACTTTCAAAGTGTGCACTCATCACATAATGTAACTCAATAAACAGATCAATTAAACAAACGCTAGAATAACAGCAAAATTTAACACCTGCCAAATTACACAGCATTAACGAAATACTAGTAACAGATAATTAATTGTATTATTTGCCCATCACTGAATAATTAATGATCCGTAATTGTTTGATAGAGCTATTGAGCTAAGTTATTCGCACCAATTATGCATTGTTTGTCATAATAATTTCAGATACAGACTTCGGAATAGTAAATACTTGAACCAAAAGGATATTTTCTGCAATATCAATGTTGAAGTGGATTCTGTTCCGAGGAATAAACTCGTTGGGGCATTTCTGAACTGGGCTTCTCAGAAGCGAGTCTGGACTCTGGAATACTGCGGACCATAAAGCTGCAAGTGATTAATACGTGTTTGTACGAAAACAGGAAATGTTATACTGAGTGAGATAATTATTCTGGTGTTCTTAGTAAAGATTAGAGGGTAATTATCAGATTTTGTGCAAATCTTATGTCCGTGGCTGTATAAAAATATGTATTTTACTTTCAAGTTGTGGGTTTTGTATAAACGAAATACTATACAGTAAGCTACATGTTTACTTAAATATGAACTGCTAAGTTGAAAGGTTTTTAAGAAAATCAATATTTATATCTTAAAATGTCACTACCCTCAGTGTCCCAAACATAGATTCTGCAGAACAACTACTTTAATTTTGAAGAAACGTTTGTTCAACAAATCTGGATTTTATACATATTATTATACTGATCGTAAGTAAACGTTATCCGCATTTTCGCACGTACGAATGTAATAAATATTTTTTTTTTAATATATAAAGTTTTGTCATCTTAAAGTTGTCATCACCTTCAACAGAAATTGAAACTACAAAATGCCCTAGGCGTGCGGTCATCTTACTCCTCCACTCCCCGTTTTCCCACGCTCACGTGTCGGTCAGTCAGCCACACGGCATCGAAGGGAAATACGTTTGCTAGTTCAAAAAATAAAAAATAAATTGTGCGCAAAGTCGTCGTTTGTCACGAAGTTTGTGTCTTTACCATCATCTATATTTTGATGTAAGTAATACATTTTTTCGTTACATTCTCGTGAATAATTAAGGCTATAAGGATCCAATAACATACTTATAAATGTCATAAATATTACAATTATGAATAGACAACTATAAACCAAAATGCGCTAAAACATCATTACCCTCTATATCATTACCTTCATTTACCATCAGCTTTTGAACTGAAGGTAATGACTCCAAACTGACGGTAGCGATTAAATATTTTATGATAATATATACTCACCCAAATACTTTACACCCATAGCGGGATTCGAACCCGCAACCGTATATTTTGTAGGTTTACTGGTAGGCTTTTTAATGCTTTTTTATGAAATTGATCCTTTGGCAGGACCTTCATCATCCAAAATGAACGAAAAAAAAACAAAAGAAAGTAAAGGATGTGAAAAATGTGCTAAAACAGAGAGCCAATTGAGACGAATTCGAAAAAAAATGTTAGAAAGAGCTAGAAATATCAATAGACTATCAACAGAACAAAAAATTGAAAGCTTGATCGACAACATAGATAGTAAAAAGAAAGAGGTAAAAAAGAAGTTGTTATTCGGAGAAGTTATATCTAAACAACTCCAAGAAGGATTCAGTAGATTAACGAAAAGTGATAAACATCAATTTAGTAATATAATTTTAAAAGACAAGGATAGTTTCAAAAAACACAAAGTATTAACTGCAATAAGACCGTAAGGACGTTTACAGTGAGGAACAACTTTCTTGTTCTCACCGTGGAACAAGCACGGTAACAAGCGCACCCATTCATGACGGCCTGCATAAATGCCGTTTCACGCCCCGCTTAAAAGACCCGGGACTATAGGAGCTGGGAAACACATGCGCCGGCAAAGAATTCCAAAGCCGAATGGTCTTACAGAGGAACGACTTGCCAAATTTTTTGGTACGAGTACTGATTGACTGTACAGTATGATGGTGGTTCCTAAGACCAGCATGCGTAGTCCGGGAGAGGAAAGAAGAAGGCGGGATTAGATCAAAAAGTTCTTCAGAACACTCACCGTAGTAATTCCGGTAGAAGACACTGAGAGAAGCAATGTCTCTTCGCAGCTGGAGGTCCTCTAGAGAGGCTGTAACCTCAGCATCTCCAATAATGCGTACCGCTCGCCTTTGCAGTCTGTCAAGTGCATCGAGGAGGTATTTAGCGGAGCCGTCCCATAGATGGGAACAGTACTCCATACTCGATCGCACCTGAGTCTTGTACAGCAAACAGCGCTGCTCGGGAGTGAAAAACCGCCTCACCTTATTGAGAATACCCAACTTACGGGAGGCAGTTAAAATAACACTCTCGATGTAGCATTTTGGGTTCAGTTCCTGGCCGATGTCCATGCCAAGAATGCTGAGGTCCATCGAAATGGATAACGGAGAGTTCTGAAGAGAGGGAGGAGTAAGGAAGGGAGTTAGCTTGGACGAAAAAGCACAAACCTGAGTTTTGCTGGCATTAAACTCGACCAGGTTTTCAGATCCCCACTTAAAGACACGATCGAGAGCCAGGTTCAGTTTGGCAACCAGTTCTTGCCTTTTCACCACGATATCGGCTTGCTTTGCCGCAGGATGTCCCAAGTACCGCTCATGCACCGTACTGTCATCCGCATAACAATGAATATTGCCCAAGGACAGCATGTCATTGATATGCAGAAGAAATAGAGTAGGTGAGAGCACAGAACCCTACGGCACTCCGGCATTGACTTTGAAGAGCGCGGAGGAACTACCCTCACAAAGGAAACGAATCCTCCGCTCTTCTAGAAAGTCTGCAACCCAGGCGCACAAACGGGGCGGCACACCGAAGGCCGGCAACTTGGAAAGAAGGCAACGAAGCCACACTCTATCGAAAGCTTTGGCTATATCAAGGCTAACTGCCAGAGATTCGCCATGCTTGTCCATCGCTTCACCCCATGCGTGAGTTACGTACGCTAGAAGGTCACCCGTTTATCGCTTGGGTCAGGTCAGGCATTCAGCAGCTTTGGCGCATTCGCGATTGAACCAAGGCCGCTGTCTACCAACGCTGGCAAGATCCATGAACGGAATATAATATTCCATACCCAACGAGATCTCATCAGCGATGGCGGAAGCGCACTCCGTCGGGTCCTTTCCAAGAAAGCAGCTCTGGCCCCATGAGACGGATGCAAAGTAATCACGCAATCTGTCCCAATCTGCCGACGAGTAGTGCCACAGACGACGTTTGGTCTCCATTGTTTTTGGTGGACCAACGCAATGCGGTGCTGTGGCAATGACCAAGCAGTGGTCTGATGAGCCTAGAGGTACAAGCACCAACACTCTATACCCTGCAGGGCAACTCGTCAACATTAAGTCCAACAAAGAGGGCGCGTGACCTACGGTACGATATCGGGTATCCTGGTGGGCTGGTCTACCAGTTGTTTTAGGTCTTGTGTCAGAGCAAAGGCATGAGCGACTCTACCAGCGTGATCGCGTTCTACAATATATTTTATTTTAAAAAGATCATTACTCTTTGAAACACCTCACTACCTTATAGCTTGTAATCATTACCAATATACAGTTATCACTACCGTATGTACTGTTATCATTACCACCCGACTTTTAATCATTACCGTTTCTAAATAAAATTTTAAAAGCTCATAGCTTCTCAATTTGAGAGTGTAATTGTCTATAAATTTAGCAAATCAGAAAGGATAATGTATATATTGATAATATCAGTAAATTTTTGTAATTAAAAAAAATATCAAATTTTGCTTGGATGTGCACAAAATCTGATAATCACCCTAGAATGGTCGTTTTATGTAGCACTATTCGTACGCGTGGATCTTGTATTTTTTCGTATCCAAATAAAATATAGCCTATCTCCACCCAAAGGCTCATTTATTGGTAAAGATTTTTTGATTTTTTCTATGAGACCAATTCAGTTTTTTTGAAATAGAAATTTACTCAAATTTCTCTGCTTTACTTGGTGTTAAGTAGAAGCACGGTCCAGATGCGAGGAAAGCTAGTGGAACCGGATTCTGTCTCACTGGCCTTCCTCAGCGCGCAAGTTTTGCACTAAGGCACTGGCTATCTTATCTGGAGCTGCCGGTTCACAACAATGCTACGAACATTAAATTTATGGCAACATATTTAGATAAGATGGTGGTAGCTAGCCAGGCGAACCAACAAGCCCTACCACCAACCAAACCGAGTACACAAACATGTATCCCCGCTGGGAATTAAACCTAGGGCCTTTGGGTCTAAAAGGCCACTGATGCGATAATTGTAAAAAATATAGCTAATCCATACATTATATAATACCTAACTCAATCAAAATGTATGAAACAGCTGATTTGTTTTTCTAGCTTTCAGAATTGGTCCCATAGTAAAAGTTTTGCTTAATGATGGGCAGAGACTATCCATTATTATTAACGATGTATATGTTGTCTTTGAATAAGTGCATAATAATATTCTGAATATGATTATTTTACGTCGGAATAGAAAAAGTGATCGCTAACAGTGAATTACTGTAATAAAGAACATCGTACTGGACCAGCTTAGTGGGCCTTTTTAATGAAACCATCAAATGAAATGCATTTTCGCGACTTTCAAAAGGATTTTTCGAGTCTTCTTCAGTATGCTGTGAAGGAGTTGTGTAGTGTGTAGGTACATAGTTAAAGATATTAAAATTATCATAAGAAATAATAACATTGTAATCCGACAAGTGTAACTTAAATCTTAAGAAAAATAACGTTCATTTTAATAGGAATCTATTTGATACCAATATAAACTATACCTAGAATGTAACAGGAATGTCGTACTTAAATAATTATTCATTTAAGAAAGAGGTTACTGAACCTTCACGTGTAACCGCTAACCATTAGTCATAATCGATAGTATATAAGAGAACCCTTTTTCTAATAAAGATTCATTATACTCCCAAACTCCGTCGTTTCATATATACGCCTGCAGGTCCCTACATTACAGTTGGACAAATTAATATTGAATTAATTAATTTAGGAATTTAAAAGTTAGAAAATGTTAACAAAAACTATATAATTTGAACTACACTAATAACTGATATAACTAACACGCCTAACTACTTATCTAACTGTCTAAAGTAATTACTAACTTTAACTTACTAACCGATTTTATGACTAATTTTTTGAACTGACTGGTTGGTGGTCCGCCTGCCTACCACTATGTTATCTCAATATGTCGCCATAACATCAATATTATGTTTGGAGCAGTGTTGTGTTCCGGCAGCTAGAGATAAGATAGCCAGTGCTTCAGTAGTTGAGGATACCGGGTGAAGTGCGCTTCCACCTTCGGCGTCATCATCACTTAACATCAGGTGAGATGAAGACAAAAAGCTTACCTGTTTTATAAAGAAAGAAAACCAAATTAACTGACTTACCTAACTAACTGAACTAGTGGTCGAAATTCGACCGTAATTTTATTAAGGCTGCACGGATTGTATCCTAAGCAATGAAAAATTAAAAAGATAGAATGTGAGTTTGGATTGGCATTGACAGATGTCTGCCACATTAAAGACAAACAATACGTGTGTGTCAAACACATATGCGCCTGTGTCAAATACATGGTAGTGTGTAATGTTGTTTTTGTTGATTTTATGCATAATTTAAAAAAAAATTACATTCGGATAACCTTCTCTATATAAACTATAAGTGTGCGAAATTTCATACTCCTCCGTCCGCGCAATTTTCGTAAGAACGAGTAAAAGTTTTTGCTTCACGTATTAATATATAGATAACCTACTTTTTTATGTCATAATTATCATCATCATCATCATCTCAGCCAAAAGACTTCCACTGCTGTACAAAAGCCTCCCCCAAGGATCTCTGCAACGACCGGTTTTGTGCTGCTCGCATCCAGCGGTCCCGGTCCCGCTCTGAGCCCGCGGGGTCGTTTATGGCCCGCTCTCCCTGTGGTGCCATCCTTAAGGAAGGCCAGCCCAGCAGTGGGGACTTAAGACGAGCTAAAGGACGATAAAGTCTAAAGGTACCAGTTGACAGTCAACTCCACCCACCAGCAGCAAACGACGTGTCTTCGTGACACTACTGGTTTCTAGTTTCTATGTATTTCTATGACGACGACGCCGAACGACGTGTTGCTAGCTACGGTGGGAATTTCATAGAAATGCATAGAACCCAGTAGTGTCACGACAACTTGCTTTTTGAAATAACCTGTGCTTTCCAAATGTTGCCGTAACCTTGACATATTCGAAATACCGTCTAAACTCTAGGTACGCCGCAACGAGCCGTCACATTCCGAAATTCGGAATTAAAATGAAAACGCTTCGTCAAAATTAGCACTCGCACTGGTGGTATAACGTGTAGGACACGTTTGGAATTCTGGGAATGACGTTCAGAGTGCTTGTGCTCGGCAATTTTGGCGATGCACTGATGATAGGTTTTCAGTTAGTTAGACGCGTATTTTAGTGCTCTAAAATACGCGTGTATCGAGCCCGCTGGCTGAATACATTACCTTAGGGTACTATTAGGCTACAATTTTAGTGAAACAAAATGACAGATGCAGGCTTGTTGGCGCGAAAGTGAACAGCCATATGTGCAGTTTTGTTTAATTTTCTAGTGTTTTGGCGAATATTGTGTTGCAACACTGCCCTAATAATTGAAAACATAGTTACTTCAGATACTGTGTTGATTACAATTGAACCTTTAAGTTTAACGTTCAATTGTTATTAAAACACAGTAACTTTAGCTCTCCGAGGACAGAATAGTGGTGGATCATTACTCGTTAGGTATTCTTGAACGTGCATGAGTGTTAGCAAATGAAACGAAAGAGTGCACCGTCAATTTTCAAATTCTGTCAAGAGTTCCGCGTAAGATATCAGCAAGGTTCCACATCTTGAGATAGTGGTACTTTGTAAATTGTATTCAACATTGGTATTCAATGTGTCTCTATTACTACTAAGGATACCACCTACTACCTACCATTATGATCTTTTTATTAAACAAAGAAAATAGGTACTTACAATATCTTCCGAAGACTGGCTGAAAGTGCAAACAGCACTAATATAAAAAAAAATGCCAGCCCACTTTGGCTACGAGTAGAAATGATGACAAGTTTGTCGAATTTGTCGAAAAAGACACATTGTTTTATATAAGGCAGTTATCATTATCATCATCAGCTCATTTTATGTCCCCACTGCTGGGCAAAGGCCTCCATCATAGAAATCTAGTCATCACTACAATTGATGGGTAATGGCTTAATTATCACATCACGCTTGCCAATGCTGGTTGGTGATCACAGACCCAGACTAATTCTAAACTTCATAAAAAAATCTAAACACACACTTTGCCCGAGCTGGGAATTAAAACCGGATCTTCGGGCATCGGGCCGAGTGCTTTGCTACTGGACAACCGAGGCGAGGATGATTTATCACCAACCACCAAACAGACAGTTTTTTCTAAACATAAAATAAATTAAAATAAATTATAACTGCCTTATATAGAGGAGCTCGTGGCGCATGAGGAGGCGATGGCGCAGTGCGAGGTGCGAGGTCTGCTTGTTTGTAATAATATAATGCCACCGTATTTAATTCACCCAACCATGGACATCATATTCTCTCATAAATACGCTCGCTCGGTACAAACCCTTTTTTTCTAATATTAGGGCAATATTATATTTTTCTAGATGTACTCGTAAGTAGGTAAGTACAGGCAGAATTATAATTTTGATTATGATCCAAAGAAACCTCTTCGAATCTAAGTCATGTGCAAGTTATTTGATTGCAAGTTGTTGTTGAAGGGAGTGCCGCGGAATTTCGAAAATTTACGTGTTTTTAAGTCACTGGTGCTAGACGCTGAATAGGTCATATACATTTAAAGGACTAGTGTAGTATGTACGTACTCCACCTACCGCATACGCCGCACATTAACACGAAGCAAACACCTTCTCAACTGTGTCAACAGATGGCGCCACAAACGCTTACCAACGACATCGCCATACTACGACGTGAAATAGTATGGGAAACCTGCATCGCGGTAGCGAAGTTTCACCATGTCCTTCGCTATATATAGCAACTCCAACTAACATCCGTTGGACCTCGGTCCCCGAGCTATACCACCCAGCTCGGAGGAAGATCTTCCCTTTGGCCTTCCTCAATGTGGCATCCTACCTACCACCAGGCTTCCCTACATAGGTTAGCTTGATCCTTTCACAACCATGGTTGTCTTGGAATTTGAAGCAAATACCCGGAAACTGCATAAACAATATGTAAAAGTAATGATATCTAAAAACTTATTTCTTCAGAAACTTTGTAAATATAGCACAAATGAAACAATGATCCGACATCAAAATGTTTGTATTGATATTCCGCAGGCCACTGTTGTCTTATTTTTCAATTAAAAAGTATGAATATGAAAATATAAAGACTTTTATTATTTTTTACCCAAACGCCTATGATTTTACGAAAGTAAACATTGCTCTAATTAAATCACCAGCCTACTCTGTACAGATATTAGTGTGCGTGCGTATTCGTACTCGTGCGCCGTTGTCACACCACACTGCCACGCGCCGCTCGCTCGCTATCATAAAGAAACTTAAAACTCGCAGTTTTGCGTCCGCACTGCACCCCCTTATTTTTATTTATATCTAAAGACTAATAACTGAAGAGTATTTTCTAAATTGTTTTATATTAAAAAGAAACTTTTTTTTATTGTTGTGTTTGTTTTGATTATAGCAAGTTATGCGCTTACTTATCCCATACGCGTATACTTACCCCATATCGGTGCGCACAGTTACCTGCAACACGGGTGAAGTGGGTACGAAGAACGCTTCTAGCCTCCTCCTACCCGAGCCGAGCTCCGAGCCTTTTGAGGCGCCCTTGGGTGGTTCTGCTCCCCGATCCGATCCGAACCCTTTGGAGAATCTAGTAGGGCACGGGGACGCGCACTAGTGCGCAATGGCGTTCCCTCTAGAAAACCGAATGTGATTCGTTTCACACGGCTTGAGGAACCCTTTAAGTTTCTCCCCGAACCCCAAACAAGCCCGGTGAAGCTGAAAATACCGTCTGAGGCAATCAGCAATCTCTCTCCAAAAAAAAAATGAGTGAAGTGTGCGCATCTCAGTTTTATGTAATTAAATGTTTACAGAAAATAAACTACTTTGATAGAGACTTAGACATGTTTTATGTCAGAGCCGAGCGTTTTTCTTCCTAGCTGTTATATTTTTTACGTGGTGAGTCCTTATTTACCAAAGTGCGCACACTTGACCCGAATAACTTTACAGTAAAGGGAAAAATAAAATAAAGTTAACAACATAAAGCTTTAAACCACTGTATTTAAACCTGTAAATCTAACACCATTATAATAAATGACAATACATACACTATCAGATAATGCGATTATAAACGAATCAGTCTAGAAACTATAATACTAGGTCTGGTAGCTTCGATCATTTATGTACTGGATTCCCGATGAGCGCTTGAAAAACGGAACGCGACTTTGGGGCCATAGAGTCACAATGACGTTTGTGGTGATGACAGTAAGTATTAAGTACTTACAAATATTTTGCAACCTTAATTAATCTTTATGTTTAGAATATAAAAGAATAGAATATCGTTTATTTGCATTTGATTAGAGTAGGTACACTGGAGGTCTTATAATATTAAAAGTTCTGCCTATTCAACCATTAACAATATAGCATGCAAATATTATCTTAAATTAAAATCAACAAGTACTACTTTGTTTTTCTTTTAACATTTACATTGCAGATGTCAAATACTGTTTTTACAATTTACAATTCATAATAGAGCGGTCAAATTATTATCAAAACAATTGAATAAAATACAAATGAGATAATTGTCAATAAGAATCAGAATAATAATACAACACAACACGAATAAAAACAAAGAGAAGTAAACACTGAATATTATTGATGAGTATTGCTAGATAAATATTCATTAGTGCTATACTTAAAACATTTTATCGGATAGCCGGAGCAGTCTTAAACTTATTAAAAGGCAACTGTTTAATATTGTCTAGTATCTTATTATAAATTTGCATAATTACACATCCAACAGCATTATTTTTGAAATCTCCTGCTTTTTGGAATATCTACAGAGACCAATCTATTACCATTTCGTGTATTTCTTAGACATACATCCTCAGTCTGATTGAAACAATGAATATTCTGTTTAACAAATTTAGCGGTTTCAAAAATGTAGAAGCAAGGTAATGGCAGAATTTTTAAATAATTAAACAGTGGTCTGCACAGTTCATCTGGCGCAGTACCACATATTGTTCGTATGCATTTTTTTGAGCAATGAAGGCTTTTTTATATCACTGCTATTGTCCCATATGATCAGTCCAAACCTAATAACTGATAAGCAAAGTAGCCTGTAAGAGCGGTACTTCTTGTTGCTATTTTGGTCAGTTTATAAAGAGCGAGCGTAAATTTATTAATTTTATTGCTCACAACTTCCACTTGCCTTTGCCAATCTAATTTTTGGTCAATTTCTATACCTAGGAATTTAGTTGTATTTGCATTATTAAGCATTTGTCCAAAGTTTAAGGCTTAATAAGGTTCATAGTAAGCTGAAGTTGTTTATGCAGATGTTTTTTTAGATGTTGTTATTCGAAATTTAAATGTATGTTTTTCCAGATTTTGTTATTCGAAATTTAAATGTATAGATATGAGCAAACAGGACCACTTTCGAGATGCAGTTTTGTTCCGGATTGTTTATCAAGTACCTAATTGATCGGAGTCTGGAAGGTACTAATACGATACGAAATTATACTTTATCGGCCTTATGATAGAGTTACACGCAATCCATAGTGTTGTTACCATTTACTTAATACTCGACCTTTGGTTCACGTGTAAAGGTCATTGCACACTACAGCATAGCATACCATGACCGTCCCCGTACCGAAAATTGCAAAAAAAATATCTATATGGATCAGTATCAGACAAAACGCTCGTTCTATTCTGTCACCAGTCAAGACCGTAGCGTTACGTTATATACGAGATGTATTATACTATTAGCCTTATAATGATTGAACCAACACTGCAATACTAATGGTAAAATATTAATTTACTTTTTAGAAAAGTACTAGTAATTAAAAATATTTACCCTTTTACTACAAAACAGTGTTTTATTTTTTGCACAATGGCTAAATACGTGTCTAATAATATAAGCTAAAAAGTGACAGCATCTGTTTTGAGCATTGTCTAACTTTAACCATCGTTTTGTAGTAAAGCAGATTATGTTTTAGCATGCGTTATCATTCCTTTTGACTCTGGCACAAACACACTCCAAGCTCATGAACATTGTATAAAATCAAAATATATATGTAAATTTTTGTAAAAGAAGTAATGTTCTGTGAAGTTTGTTAAGAGCAGGGACGTGTAATAATTATAATTATTACTTAGCACCTCGAAGTGTGGCAGTATGAGTTTCATTTTGATTTAATCAAAAATTATGATAGTATCTAAAATGTTCTCTGATCACAATGACGATAATGATTTTTGAGATGATCAATTTGAATCTCCCTGTACCTTACCTAAATTTCAAACTCATCTTAACAAGTTTGAAAATTAGGTGTTTTAAGACTGCTACGAGTAGGTATAGCCTTAACTTGTACGTAGAGGATTAAGTAAAAAGTTTACAACACTATACATCCCGATTTGTGTCTTACAGCTAATATCTTCGAATCCTCAGTACCTCGGCACCACCAAAGCTTTGAACGGAGCTGCAGAAGGCGTCGCCCCATCAACATGATCGAGTGATGGCAGCGCCTCTCCCGGCACAGGGAGGAAAGAGAACTTCTGCAGCATCGTCGTTGTGAATGTGAAGATGTTGCATTTGGCCAACACGTCACCCATGCATCTATGTTTGAACAGACCGAATGGGAAGTAGTGGTCGGGCAGCTTAACCTGCCCGTTGGACAGGAACCTCTCTGGCTGGAACGCGTATGGGTTAGGGAACAGCTCCTCGTTCATCAGTATGTTTGTGTAGTTGGATACTATCATCGTGTCCTGCGAACAAAAAATGGTGTAAGTTGTTTTTTTTTTGTGTGACACTACAGTACACAAACACTGAAATTAGTTGCTAGTAGTAAGAATCTACTACAAGTGAACACATTGAAATTAATAATTTTATACGGATTTACTTCAGATTTTTTTCAGCTTACAGCTAAAAACTACATCTATCTACAACGTGTATCAGACAGGTTCAGCCATAAACCAGGGTTTCAAACTATCCCTAGTATAGACCCTTTCTATAAATACTCTAGTAAGATAAGCGCCATTTAGTTTGTTTTTGCATTTACAAACAAAGTTATTCTGTCGTTAATTTATAATCAAAACAAGCTAAACCCATCACTAGCAGGGTCATGAACTCTGTTTGGTGCACTGCCTACACTGCACCTCCTGTTTGTAAAATTGCGTGTCCTAGTTTTAGCCGCCACGCCCCCTACCAGGCGCACAGTTTTACAAACAGGAGGTGGTACTGTAGTTCGCCCGCTCAAAGAGTTGCCGGTTACTGTCGGCGCAAGCGGCGAAAGTCAAAACCTTTGACGGCACATTTTGTTTGTCGGGTTGTTTGTCGGCAGTCGATTGGCGGCATTTTTTGTTGGATTTGGTAGACTGACAAAACAAAGACAGATATGTAAGTAGGCAGCTATTTTACTTTCGTGATTTAATAATTTAAATTCAGTAGTTACCTAAGTAATTATCATCAAAGTAATAAAAAGATTTTCATTTTACATCCACATTATCTACTTTAGAGTACTTTAGACTTACCTACGAGTAGGTACCTACATAGGTCCTTGATTAAAATGACTTCAAAGCAAAAGAAAGCGTAGCACTTAGGTGTAGTGTAGCACCCTAGCTGTGATAAAAAAGTCCACTCCACTTCACATTCACAGTTTACAAAAATGGCTCAAAATGCCCGCCTTGTCGCTCGATGCAAGTTTGCGCCCGACGCAAAACGGACTCTTCTGCGTTTTGAAGCATCTGTGGTGTGATGCTTAGAAAGGCAGCTGTGATACGATCCTTCATTTCTTCGGCAGTATCGCAAGCCACGGCGTACACCAAACTCTTAACATGCCCCCATAAAAAAAAATCAAGAGGTGTAAGGTCCGGCGATCGCGGTGGCCAGGCCACACGCCCTCCTCTGCCTATCCACTGTGAAAAGCGTAGGTTGAGATATTCGCGCACTTGTCGCGCGTAATGTGGTGGTGCCCCATCATGCTGAAAGGTCATTGCATGATATTCCGCCAAAGGAAACTCTTCAAGCTGCTCTTCAATGTAATTCGTCAAGTGCTCGAGGTAGTTCTCTCCATTTAGTCGTTGGGGCAAAAACTTAGGTCCAAGCAGCCTACCACCAACTATGCCAGCCCAGACGTTAACTCGCCACTGGTGTTGGAAACTGGACTCTGTTGACGCATGCGGATTCGTGTGTGACCACACATGCTCATTGTGGATATTGCTTATCCCGCCCCTAGTGAAGGCGGCTTCATCCGTCCACAGCACAGTTGAAGCAAAACCAGGAACCGTCATCACTTTATTGCAGTACCACTGGCAAAATCCACGACGCGGTTCGAAGTCCACAGGCGTGAGTTCTTGGGTTCGCCGAAAATGATACGGATGCTGGCCGTCAACTCGGAGCACCCGCCAAACCTTCATGTGAGCTACGTTGAAAATAGCTGCAGCTCGACGTGTACTAGTCCTTGGGTTTTCTTCAAAGTGTTCCAATACGGCCTCCTCAAAACCCGGGTCCCACATGTTTGGCTGGACCTCCGGACTCGTCCCACGAAAGGATCCAGTCTGCTGGAGACGCATAACCATTCGTCGAAAGCAATCCGCCGATGGCAAGCTTCGCTGCTCAGCTTCTGGTCTACCGTCGATGAATCTCTCGCGGTACAGTTCACGAGCACCACGTAGACTGCCATTAGCTGCCCCGACACAAAGAATCATTTCGTAATACACCTGATTACTTAGAAATGCCATATTAACTTAATAGGTAGTCGAATCGAAACCGAACAGCAAAAAAACGAAAAGTAGGTGTGCACTCTGAAAGCTTTCACAAACGACTGCGAAAAAATTATAGGCAAACAACACCAAGGCGCCGCCCGCCTTGGTACCTGCCACCTACTAGAACTAGAACTTGCTCCTGGTACTTTTTAGGGCTTTTAGGGATCGAAAATAATTATTGTGTAGACTTGATAATAATTGTGAATTATTGATAGATAAGCTTAGATAAATTTTTGTATTAATAAATGTCAAACATAATCGAATCATGGCTGCCTTAACCACTACGCTACCGAGGACTGGTTTTATCCATCGATATTTGTCAGCGCTCGATGTGTATTTTTTTAGCTTTATCCCGTTGCTTTATCAAATCTTAGAAGTTTGCATTTCTTAGATATTTTAGCGTTATTTTAGCGTTTCATAACGCTTAGATAATTTTTTGCATTGTAAAAGTTCAGGTTCAGTTCAACTCAGGCGGGAATCGAACTATGTAACTTTTGCAATCCGGGCGGCATTTTAACCACTTGACAAATGAGTCTGCGGACTCTGGATTGGACTATCGAGACTGGTGTTGGTGGTTGTTGGTGTCGGTGGCGGAAGGTGTGTGGTTCAATTCTTGTCCGAGGTGTTCAACTTTTTTTCAGTGCAGTGCAGTAACTTGCAACGATTTTAGACTAGTAGGTAGACATTTATCTGTCCACTCGCAGTGCTAGTTACTACTAACCCCCATATTCATAAAAAACTATTTAAGTATAATTTAGTTAATAATTGTTTTGTCTCTTTTCCTCAAATTTAAAATGACGTGTGTGTGACGTTGATAAACAATATTTAACTAAATAATGCTTAAATAGTTTTTATGAATAAGGGGGTAGTACTTTCCGAAGTCACAGAATACAAACCGATGTCAAAGTATACTACCAAAGTGTAAACTGGCTTAAGCGCTGCGAAACACCACTCACTGGCATTATGTAAGTACTAGCTGTGCCCTGCGGTTTCACCCGCGTTAATTAGCGACTGTTCCACTCCTATTAGTCATAGCGTGATGTAATATAGCCTATAGCCTTCCTCAATAAATGGACTATTTAACACAAAAAGAATTTTTCAATTCGAACCAGTAGTTCCTGAGATTAGCGCGTTCAAACAAACAAACAAACAAACAAACAAACAAACTCTTCAGCTTTATAATATTAGTATAGATTATTTTTACGTTTGTGGCTATTAATTTAGTCAATTGGTGATAACATCTTCCATCACACGTAAGTTTTATTTAGTACTTATGTCACAGATGTTTAAAAATGTTATTCTTATTATCATTACATTATTGTAAACAAAAACGAATATTTTAAGTATTGAAACTTTGTGTGATACGACATAGTTAAACTTAGTTTACCTAATAAAATTTCATACAAATAGTTAGGATTTCAGGAATGCTTACATTTTATACCGGGTCAATCAAAGCGATTAGAAAAATAAAATTAGCTACAGAACCCTTTAAGAAAAAAGACGCACGCGCATGCTTTCTTGTGACTCTGCCCATACCAGGAATTGCCCCCTGGTACTTTTTAGGGATCGCAAATTAGACTTAAGTTACCCATTTTAAATTAGTAGGTAAGTAATTTTTTTATCACTGTTCAAATTATAAATTAGGCGCGCGCGGGGTAGTTATGCGGCGTAGGTACCTACGTTACGTAGTGCTAGCGCAGGCGAGTGTAATCGCGTTTGGTTTAATCAGTTTAAATCATTTAGTTAAAACTAATTTAAAATGTTATTCTTATTATCATTACATTATTGTAAACAAAAACGAATGTGTTAAGTATTGAAACTTTGTGTGATACGACATAGTTAAACTTAGTTTACCTAATTAAATTTCATACAAATGGTTAGGATTTCAGGAATGCTTACATTTTATTCCGGGTCAATCAAAGCAATTAGAAAAATAAAATGAGCTACAGAACCCATTAAGAAAAAAGACGCACGCGCATGCTTTCTTGTGACTCCGCCCATACCAGGAATTGTCCCTGGTACTTTTTAGGGATCGAAAATTAGACTTAAGTTACTTTTAAATTAGTAGGTAAGTCATTTTTTATCACTGATCAAATTATAAATTAGGCGCGCGCGGGGTAGTTATGCGGAGTAGGTACCTACGTTACGTAACGCTAGCGCAGGCGAGTGTAATCGCGTTTGGTTTAATTAGTTTAAATAATTCAGTTAAAAATAATTAAAAATGTTATTCTTATTCATCATCATCATCGTCTCAGCCAATAGACGTCCACTACTGGACAAAGGCCTCCCTCAAGATTGAGGGGGAATTTGCCATAATAGCCACGCTTGGCAGGCGGGTTGGCGATCGCATTATGGTTAGAATTATCACAAAGAGACGCTGCTGCCCATCCTCTGAAATGGTCCCTATGTCGCCTTCTACGACACCCACGGGAAGAGATGGGTGGTGCAATTCTTTATCCCCGGCACCACACGGGGGTTATTCTTATTATCATTACATTATTGTAAACAAAAACGAATGTGTTAAGTATTGAAACTTAGTGTGATACAACACAGTTAAACTTAGTTTACCTAATTAAATTTCATACAAATAGTTAGGATTTCAGGAATGCTTACATTTTATACCGGGTCAATCAAAGCGGTTAGAAAAATAAAATGAGTTACAGAACCCTTTAAGAAAAAATACGCACGCGCACGCTTTCTTGTGACTCCGCCCATACCAGGAATTGCCCCTAGTACTTTTTAGGGATCGAAAATTGGACTTAAATAACCCAAACTAGCAATATTTTTAAATTAGTAGGTAAGTCATTTTTTTATCACTGTTCAAATTATAAATTAGGCGCGCGCGAGGTAGTTATGCGGAGTAGTACCTACTTTACGTAGCGCTAGCGCAGGCGAGTGTAATCGCGTTTGGTTTAATCAGTTTAAATAAATCAGTTAAAACTAAAGCTGATGTTGTATTTTTAAAGCAAAAACTAAAACAACGAAACCTCAGGACATCAGGAATCCTTAAATTTTCAAACCATTCAATTTGTTAATAAATAAAATGAGCTACAGACAGAACCCTAGTCGCTTACGTTGTCAACAAAAAAAAACCCTTTTGTGACGATTTTTACAGTGTTACTTTTACAGGTACCTTAATACATTTACATAAAATTTTCTCAAAATCATAAATGTTTTGGATTCGAACCTCCATACTAATTAACCGTCAGAAGTACTTACCTGATAGATAACACATTCCTGACCTGACCTGGTGATAGGAACAGAGAATAATTGACTAAATGAACGTTTCAATTTTCTTTTCTAACTAATAAAAGTAGGTAGTCGTAACTTATGTTCTTAGTGAAAAAAATAACAAAACGGAACCCTTAAAACTTTATCAAAAATAAATAGTTGAAAGCGGGTGGAGTCAGCATCATAGGCACAAAAATACTAGCTTCACAGCAAAGGCAAAGGAGGTGTACTTTAGGTAGTAACACTAGA
Organism: Eudonia mercurella; assembly: GCA_963082485.1. NCBI lineage: Eukaryota > Metazoa > Arthropoda > Insecta > Lepidoptera > Crambidae > Eudonia > Eudonia mercurella. Next base: position 22,548,399 of record OY720022.1, read on the forward strand.
CAGAGTTCATTACTCCAATCAGCTGATTTTTTAATGTTGTCATAATGTCGATAAACTCGTATTATTTTTAAAAGTATGTACTTCCACAATGACCGAGATATCAAGAAATGTTTTGATGTGTACCAGCTCACTAAAAGTAACTGATTAGGTACGTGAAATATGGCTGGCCCTGCTTGATACAGATTGTATACTTACAACAATTTACGATAAAGTGCCTCAAAGTAACATCAACAAATTTTATGTAGTCTCTTAATAGATATTTATTTAGGTAGTAACGAAAAAACCTCAGAATAATATTTAATTTATACCAGGATATTCGTGTTACATCAGCTACACGAGGATCTTATTATCGAAGACCCACTTTGAGTCGCTCGTTAGTTAGCTGATACGATATTCTCATCTTACTGAACCTACATACAATTATCTAATTAATAATGAGATACCAAGCAATAGCACCTGATATACTACCTACCTAGGTACAGTGAATCTACCTAATGTCTCGCGGCAAAGTTCGTATGTCGGCTGTCGTCGGGTTTCTATCAGTTATAAGAGTATATGGAGTTGTTACAACCCCTTAATGTATTTTAGAATTAGGGCGATACTATTGTGTCATACGTAAATTGACTTACGATTTATACTTTAACAACTTCATATAGTTCACAGGAAAATAAAAAACGAAACAACAATAAAGTACGTTGTTCTGAAATCAAATTATTATACACGATAAATCTAATAACTTATACACATGGAAATGTGGAAATTTATATTAGATTGCATACGGAAAGACGCGATTACCGAGAGACATGAAAAAAATAGAAGCTTTTACTTTTGTATTTATACTAGTAGACACATGCACAGACAGACAAATGCACAAATGCGTGTCCAAATAGTAACATAGGTTAAAAGTTTAGAATAGTCATAAAAAATATATACATATTCTAAACTTCCAAGTTAAAATTTAAATCGTCTAATGCAGACTCGAGGGGAAAAGTTATTTACTTTTACCCGAAGATATCTTAAATCATTTTAATTTATGCTGACGCTGACGTCTCGAGCCCTAGGCAGGGGTTAATATGTTTCAAATTAAGTTTCGATTGCCTGGAAGCCTGAACCGATTCAAGGAGTATCCACATCCATCGGTATAGGTGGTAGTGGTGGTAGGTAGTGGTAGTCCACCTACTACTTAGTAGTAGGTGGTACCTAGGTATACCTCGGTAAGGTAATATAATCTGTCTGTTATTCTGAGAAGGTGGCTTAGCAGCGTCTGTGTCTGGGTTGATAGGGTGCCGGATTTGCTATGTTCAGACAATAAACAATCATCATCATCATCATCATCATCATCAGCTCATTTATGTCCCCACTGCTGGAGCACGAGCCTTCCCTATGGATGGATAGGGAGAACGGGCCATGAACCACCACGCGGGCCCTGTGCGGATTGGTGGTTGATAACGACTGCTAATGCAGCCGGGACCAACGGCTTAACGTGCCGTTCGAAGCACGGAGGAGCTCGAGATGATAAATTTTTGGTCACCCATCCGATGACCGGCCTTTGCGAAAGTTGCTTAACCTCAGCACTCGCAGACCGGGCGCGTTAACCACTGCGCCATCGAGCTCCTCCAATAAACAATAAATACCAGGAGTTCTGACTGACACGTCTACAAATTGTGAATTACCTCTATAGACTTTGAATTTCATGTGAAAAAAAAATGGTTGAAAATGTATTAAAGAAATTTGAAAGTTTTGACGTGCAGGTGCATCTGTATTATTTTCAGACCAAAGCGATTAGTAATACATAAAGAAACAATTAAATACATTGAATATTAGATATCAAAAATTATATTGAATTTAGATCTACATCATCTTCATCAACTTTACCGCCTGGTCTAGTGGTTAAGACTACCAGCCTCAGACCCAGAGGTCCCTATATGTGTACTCGGTTTTGTTGGTGGAAATGCTTGTTTGTTTGTTTTTATTGTTCATGATCAGCCTACACACTAGTGTCCAGTGGATGAGAGTGATCGGTGGCGTGTACTTGTAGTCAAGTGCACCGAGCACTCTTGCCGGCTCTTGCCAGCCACCCTGCGAAGATCGTCGCTCCACTTGTCTGAGGGTGTCCTACACAACGTTTGCCGATACGCGGTCTCCACTCGAGAACTTGTTTGTCCGGGAGGGGGAGGCACATGTTAGTGTACTCGGTTTGGTTGGTGGTAGGACTTGTTTGTCCGCCAGGCTAGCTTCCACCAACTTATCTAAATATGTCGTCACAATATCAATGTTTGTAGCATTGTTGTGTTCCGGCAGCTAGATATAAGATAGCCAGTCCTCACTAGTTGATGATTCAGATGAAATGCGCTTTCACAAATTGGCTTTATTTACCGTAAACTATAAAAAAAAACTACTGGGAATGATTTGCTCCTGCACTCATTCAAATCATTTTGTATTGGAAAATTAAATAGTCGTTTCTAGTATTTTCCGTTACATCTAATATATAAAATTCTCGCGTCACAGTTTTCGTTGCCATACTCCTCCGAAACGGCTTGATCGATTTTGATGAAATTTTTTGTGCTTATCCGGTATCTATGAGAATCGGCCAACATCTATTTTTCATCCCCCTAAATGTTAGGGGTAGTCCACCCCTAAATTTTTTTTTATTTTTTATGGCAAAACAACGTTTGCCGGGTCATCCGGTATCTATGAGAATCGGCCAACATCAATTTTTCATCCCCCTAAATGTTAGGGGTAGTCCACCCATAATTTTTTTTTTTTTTTATGGCAAAACGACGTTTGCCGGGTCAGCTAGTATTATATATGTTTCTCACCGTTTAAACCTTTCCTGAACTTTCACAAATATTTTAAAATCAAAATTAGCCAAATCGGTCCAGCCATTCTCGAGTTTTAGCGAGACTAACGAACAGTAATTGAATTTTATATATATATAGATAAAGATTTCCATGGCATCCATTGACTTTTCACAACATTTCGAACCGGCCAGCGGTAAAATAATTCAAAATATTAATTCAGCGTAGCAGGCTTCGGCTTTTAACAATATAACTTTTACTTATAGTTAAAATTAAAATGCTACGACGAACTGGACTCCTCTCAGTATAAGTTGCAGATTCAAGAATATGCAACGCTGATTTTCAGAGGAGCCCGTGATGTGGGTGACTGTGTGAGGGGGTGTGTCTGTGTGTGTGTGAGAAAATAATGTTATTAGTACATGTACAGTGTGTACCTTAATTGAATAAAGAATTTCACAATAAACGCAAACAACAGTTACTTGTGTTCATTACCATTATAAAAATACAATTAAGCTAATACGTATTTGTTTGATGAGAGAAAGGAAACTGCGTCTACAACATAAATCACTCAATGTAGGTAATTTCCGTAATAGCTTTCCAGGGGGAACATTATACAGACTCCATCTTTTTACTTCTTTGTTAACTTAACCATTAATTACCTAGTATTAGACTTAATTGAATGGCTTGCACAGTACTACCTGTAATTACAGCCTTTGTGTTCTATTAGTGAAATCATTGGGCCACCTTAAAAGGTCCCAGATTCGATTCTCAGCGTGGGTTATTATCTATTAGGCTGAAATGACAGGCCTACACGCATGGAACCCGGATTCGATTCAAATGTGGTTATGTAGGTATACAGGGTGTTTGGTAATAGGTGCATAGAAAATACCTTAGAGCGACATCATGTACCTTTTGCCCACCGAACAAACTAAAAAAAAACTTTTTTGTTTTTTTTTTACATATAATAGGGTCTTTATTTAGATTATATCAAAATTTAACGGTGCAATTTTAAAAAAAGTACCTGGAATAGTCAGAAGTTTAAGGTAGCCCAATGATTTCACAACTAGAACACAAAGGCTGTAATTACAAGTAGTGTTGTGCAAGACATTCAATTATGTCTAATACTAGGTAATTAATGGTGGTGGTGGCATGGGCAACTAAGTATTAAGAACACCGTGATAACATGCAAAATCACATAAACAAAGATTTACTTTCCAAAAAAAAACTCAAATTATTTAATTAAGTACATTACTTTCGATTAACTCTGACATGTTTCGACTTCTGTTTCGTTTTGCCCATAAAGTTAACGACCAAGAACAATGTATCAGCTGGACCTAGGGCTGTCACTTCAAAATTTCACTCAGCAACAAACAATCTTAATATCTCAGCCTTAAAGGTGCTTTTCAGGCATATTAATAATTTTCCGGGGTACGCACTGTACCCTATCTGCCATATTAGGGATTATTCAGGTTACCAAACATCCTGAATGTAATGTACTTGGTTTGGTTGTTAGTAAGCTTATTGCCGCGGATCGTGTTCAGTAACGTGCACTTGGAGAGTCTTATGTCCAGCATTAAACTATAGTCTAGTCTGATGATGATGATAATGATGACCATGATGAACGCCTACCTGCCCCCCAACCGCCTAACTCTCTCGCTTTCGATCACTTTGAAGGCGAGGCCCGCGCCTCGCTTTCTAATATAATATCGAAATATAATATAGAATAATATCGAAAGCTATGGCCTATAGCTTTCGATATTGCTTTCATATTGCTTTGGAAATAACAAGACGACGCCTCCTCCTCACCTCGCCTTCAAAGCGATCGAAAGCGAAAGAGTTAGGCGGTCGACCCCCTGGTAACCACCACTGTCTAACTCAAGTGTCTCACCATAACAACAATTAACTCAGAAAAACAATAAGGCTACCAAATCATCAGAAAACTTAAGCCTTAATACCCCTCCACACAGCACCACCTTTTATGATTATTCTTTTACCGTCCAAGCTGTTCGTCTCTGGAATTCACTATCAGGTTGCGATCTGGCGTGCGAAATATATTTACACATTTAAGGAGCTTGTGAAAAACTTCCATCTTTCTATTTAACCCTGTCCTGCTACAAAGCTGCCATATCCGCTACTTTCTTACCTGAGTCTACTATTATGTTTATGAAGGATTATTTATTTATACTAGTGGTCACCCAGTGGTCGAAATTCGACCGTAATTTTATTAAGGCTGCACGGATTGTATCCTAAGCAATGAAAAATTTAAAATGATAGAATGTGAGTTTGGATTGGCTTTGACAGATGTCAGCCGCATTAAAGACAAACAATACGTGTGTGTCAAATACATGGTAGTGTGTGTAATGTTGGTTTTGTTGATTTAATGTATTTATTATGCATAATTTTAAAAAAAATATTAACATTTGGATAACCTTTTCTATATAAACTATAAGTGTGGAAAATTTCATACTTCCATCCATCCGCGCAATTTTCGTAAAAACGGGTACAAAGTTTTTGCTTCACGTATTAATATATAGATTATTATGGTATATAGTAAGAGTGTTGGTGAAAGCGGAATACATTACTCTATTTATCGTTATTTTTATTTTCGCTTAATTTATACCTAAATAACACACTATTCTAGTATGTTTTAATAGTTTCACCTCAAGATCAGATTTCTTAGAGTTTATTAGCTCTCTCCATCCGACTGGTTGTCTGGAAGAAATCGCTTTAAAGCGAAAGACCGCCAAACTGTAACTTTGTAAGTTATTTGTGTTCATGTTTATGTTTCATAGTGTTGCAATAACTCAAAGTATCTATCAATCTATCTATTTTTTGTCAAATTACATAATATTCTAACTTTTATTGTGTTTAACCACTTTATTACTATTCGTATTTTGTTTCTTAGAAACATTTACAGATGCCCGCCCGCACGTCAACATTTACAAAACTGTCAAAGGACATCATCCACGTTTCATACATTTTTGGCCTAAAATCAAAAGTGCCGGCCAAAGAAAATGTGCTGTATTCTGATAGAAGACGTCCGTCTTAGCATTTGTTACTATGGCACCAAAGCTGTAGCACTACTGTGCTTCGTAGTATTTGAGTTCTAAAAGTCCGTCTTTTTATACATTTTCGATTAAACTATTAACTATAACAAAAGAAGTATCTTGCCAGAACATGGCGTTTTAAATAAATGAATTCTACCATAACAGAACATTTTATTTACCGTTTGTTACGCATTTAATCGAAAATATTATGGTACAGTCAAGGAATTTAATTTCCAACCCACCTAAGGTTTAAATTCGTATAGCAATTGTCACCATAAGAGCTACCTAGAGCACGACGTTAGTTTGAGATATCGCATGCATTGTTTTATGTTAATAAGTAGGCAACAGATTAACTACGTTCACATGGTGAACTGAACTATGAGACGCCAAGGCACTTTGCCAAAACTAGAGCCGAGGATTCGTTTGTCATCTCGCTAGTTCTGTTATATCCAGGCTTAAAGCAACATTCATCTATCCAAAAACTAGAAGAATCGACGAAAGTGATAATTTAATAAAACCACAATTCAAAAACGTTTTCTTTAATTACTCTTATCAAAAACAACAAACCAAAAACATTATTTTAGATCTCAATCACTGAGCGAGGTAAAACTAAAAACTATAACGACACTTTTCAACGGAACGAATGAACTAAATGTTAATTTTAAAAAAAAGTCTATTTAAAAACGCGTATATCCACCTTCATTTTGAATGACGTCCAGAAGACGTTCCGGCATAGATGCGATTAATTGTTCACATATGTTAGTGCCACGAAAATATTCCCATACTCTATGACAGTGATTGATAAGTGCTTCGCGTGTTCTTTCGTTCTGATAGTTCCATCTTTGGACCATTATGCCCCAAATATTCTCTATAGGGTTCAAATCAGCACTCTTTGCAGGACAAGGAATAGCAATTATATGTGCTTGGTTGTGCGTGAACCAGTTTCGCACAATTCTTGCGGTGTGAATAGTTGCGTTGTCTTGCACGAAATCAATTTGAGGAACCTCCTGTTGCGGATAATAAGTTCGTAAAGTCGGAAGCACACTTTCATTCAACAGGTCTACATTGTCCTGAGCGGTTGCTCTAGGTGGCAAATTCACGAGTTCTCCAACACCTGCTAAAGAAATCCAACCCGAAATGTTTGTAGTAATCAGTCCAGATGCATGATTAGCCACGACGTGGTCTTCTGTGTACCGGGTTCGATCAAACCGCCACAAATGTAATCTTCCGGTTTGAGCACTTGAAAATGTCTTTTCGTCAATAAAAGCTGTAGACGTCCAGTGAAAATTTAAATACTGGCGGGCGAAGTGAAGTCGGGCTAATTTATAAATGTCGGTTAAGGCAATTTGTCGCAGTCCGCCTGTGATGCAAATTCATAGCATGTAGGCAATGATATTATGTAAAACAAGAAGCAGATATGTCATAAGCGTGCGTGCAAATACGTCCCAATTGGGACGTCTTGTAATTAGTCTGCGTCGAGTAGCGCTGTCACGAGCGTGTCGCGCCGTAGGTTGTTGTGTCCTTACCAAAAAAATCAAAAATGCCATCGTGTGTATTTCGGAAGTGTACCAATTATGACTTTAAAGTAAACAAAATACAAGGGATCTCTTACCACATGTAACGCAAAGATACTTAAATTATTTAGTATATTTCAATTATTTTTCCAAACAATCTAATGACTAACACAGGTGAAGAAAGAGAGAGCGATCTAGTAGAAACATTGAAGTGCAATCATTAAAATTATACCTATCTCTTTCATTTCATCAGTGAAACTTGTTAATGTGTGCAGTTTTGGATTGCTCGGAACAGATATAAAACGCAAATTACTATGAACGTAACATATCTATAGTTTATAATATCATTGCATGTAGGCAATTCCTAAATGTTCTAGAATGAACGTAAAACATTTCTGATAATCGTCCCGTTGATGTAAAGCCATCCAGAATGTATTGCCTTCGCATTAATTGGGCGGCACTTTTGATTTTGGACCAAAATGGATGATGTCCTTTTTTCATTAATATTCAACCATATGCCTTATATACATAAACTTCAAAGTGTATTGAGAAAATTTTACAGTTTGTGGTTGTCTGAAGTCTGCACATCAAAATACAACGCCTGCCTACTAACTACCCACATATACACACAAACTTTCGCATTTATAATATTATAGTGTGATGAAAAATAAAATAAAATATTTTGTTTCATTTATCTTGTGACAACCCTACCAAAGTAAGTGTAAATTTTGCGCGCTATAATGAAGCTTGGACTCTGTCTACTACTCTGTGCCGATACAATAGAATTTGAATTGTTTAGTGCACTGATTAGTGTTTACCGCATATGAGCGGCTTAAGGAAGAAAATAACATGAGAAAAAAATCAGTGCTCACGTCAGCCTTCCCGGTAGCATAATAGTCAGTGCAGCCGCCCGGATTGCGGAAGACCCACCCTGGTTCGATTCCTGGCTGGGTCGGGAGGCATTTAATTTTTTCACTATATTTTATAAATATTTAACTCAGCTAATTTAAAAATAAAAAATAATAAAAATAAATGAAAAAAATAAGTACCTCAGGAATACTGTAGCCAGCGAGCTTCGTCTTCCTCAGAGCGCGGTGCGGGACACCGAACGTGCGTCCCATAAAGTGTCGCACGCATTCGTGGACAATGGCGCTGTTGTACGGCATTCTGGAATTGAGAAAATACCATCCAATGATCAAAAGAAACTCCCTTTGTGGTGCCGGGGATAAAGAATAGCACCACCCCATCTCTTCCCGTGGGTGTCGTAAAAGCCGACTAAGGGATCATTCCAGAGGATGGGCAGCAGCATCTCTCTGAGGTTACCCTCAACCTACTGCGATCGCCAACCCGCCTGCCAAGCGTGGCGATTACGGCAAATACCCCCCATGATGATACTTGGCGGAGGCCTTAGTCCAGCAGTGGACGTCTTTTGGCTGAGATGATGATGATGATGATGATCAAAAGAAAACGTACGAAGAAACTTTTACACAACACGTTTATTTACTGTGGCACCAAGCAGTCATTGTATTCTTACAGTAATTGTAGACAAACAGTTGTATATATCAAAAGGCGTAGTGCTTAAGCTTTGTATACCTTCGTATTCATGTCACGTATCTTATAGAGGAGCTCGATGGCGCAGTGGTTAACGCTCCCGGTCCGCCAGTGCTGAGGTTAAGCAACTTTCCCAATGGCCGGTCATCGGATGGGTGACCAAAAATTTATCATCTCGAGCTCCTCCGTGCTTCGGAAGGCACGTAAAGCCGTTGGTCCCGGCTGCATTAGCAGTCGTTAACAACCACCAATCCGCACTGGGCCTGCTTGGTGGTTTATTGCCCGTTCTTCGTATCTAGCGAAGGCTCGTGCCCCAGCAGTGGGGACATAAAAATGAGCTGATGATGATGATCTCATAGACTACTATAATACTGATCTGAATCATAATCCAATGATAAATCCATTAGGTTTACATGATCTTAAAACTAGGTAACGTCCACAAATCTGCCGTGCTAATTTAAAACTCATGTAAGAAAGGTTAACAACCTTTGAGTAAATGGCGGTTAAATATTTTTTTATTTTTTTACATAAGTCCCATCGGCAAAAAGCAGTACTACACGCAACTAACGGTTCTCTTTAGAAATTCATTTTTTACGAAGAGACATACTGCATTTACGCCATATCAAAGTATAACGTTCTGTATTGCTATAAAAATAAGAATCAAAGTGCTGTAAAGAGCTCTTCGCGAGGATTCTGAATCTAAATGTAACTCATTACTTGAAAAATTATTTCTTACTGCGTTTTTAAGGGGGTGCAGCGCGGACGCAAAACTGCGAGTTTCAAGTTTCTTTATGATAGCGAGCGAGCGGCGCGTAGCAGTGGAGTGACAACGGCGCACGACTACGAATACGCACGCACACTAATATCTGTACAAAGTAGGCTGGTGATTTAATTAGAGCAATGTTTACTTTCGTAAAATCATAGGCGTTTGGGTAAAAAATAATAAAAGTCTTAATATTATCATATTCATATTTTTTAATTGAAAAATAAGACAACAGTGGCCTGTGGAATATCAATACCAACATGTTGATGTCGGATCATTGTTTCATTTGTGCTATATTTAAAAGTTTCTGAAGAAATAAGTTTTTAGATATCATTACTTTTACGTATTGTTTATGCAGTTTCTGGGTATTTGTTTCAAATTCCAAGACAACCATGCCCTTGTGAAAGGATCAAGCTAACCTACACTAGTTCTTTTAATGTATATGACCTATTCAGCGCCTAGCACCAATGACATAAAAACACGTAAATTTTCGAAATTCCGCGCGGCACCCCCTTAATTAGCACGGCAGAAATGGACCCTGCAACGGCATTTCGATATTGAAACACAAACTAGTGTTATATTATGTTGACACATTAGCATACATATTTTTATATAATATTAAATTTTATACTTATTAACAAATATTTATCTATACTAATATTATAAAGAGGAAACCTTTGTATTTTTGTATGTATGTATGTTTGTAACGAATAAACTCAAAAACTACTGGACCGATTTAAAAAGTTCTTTCACCATTAGAATGCTACATTAGCGCTGAGTAACATAGGCTATATAAAAAAATATATATAAAATAATAAAAACGACTTTAATTTTCCAATACAAAATGATTTGTTTGTTTTGTTGTCATGGAAACCATTGATATATATTTTACTCAATGATGGAAACTATCAAAACGGTACGGAGTTCGCCGAACTAGCTGACTAGTATTATATATTTTGTCTTTAATTAAGTTATTTCTTTTATTTTATTTTTTCTTTATTGTAGTAAGATAAGTTATGTTTCTTTTCTGTTACGTGATTTTATTTAAACGTTTATTGTTTATCATACTTATAAAGTAATATTTGCTTACATTATAATAAAATGCTTTTTAAGATTCGATGTGAAATTACTGTAGGTGCCTTACAACTAAAAAGAGAATAAGCTCCGAATAGTTATTCCGTGTTTTGTTTCCTACTTAATTTAAAATTAGAGTGAGACAAAACTGACCCTTACTTATATTTGTAGAATTTTTGAGCTTTGCTTATGATTACGCTGCTGTTTGATCTAATAACAATTTTTTTTGTAATTTTGCATATTGTTTTTTTTTGGCCATAACTATATAAGGTCACATATTATCAACTGCAAATATTTTGGGGATAAATTCAACAACATATATAAACTATTTTTATGAAAAAACCTTAAATTTGTATACGCTAGTTTTTAAGAAAAACGCTAAAAGGCATTTTGATTAAAAAGAAAAATAATTCACTTTCGGTAGTTTCAATTCAAAGGAGCCGAAACAGAGAGGCCGCAATGCCTTCACCGCTTACACGTGCTCCTAGTTTCATTCAAAAGAGCCGACAGAGAGGCCGTTCTTAAAATATTACAATTTTTGTGTCAGGAAAAGTAAAAAAAAATAGCCTGATTTTTTTTTAATGCTAGGGCTCCCTCGCATGTTCGCGCCACTTCACTTCATGTGGGGGCTGCTGCGGTAAGCGCTGAAAATAGCAAACGGCACAAATACGCAAATCTAGGTCGAAATTATTTATTTGTTCCGTTTGCGGAGGAAACAATGGGTCCATGGGGGCCCGAGGCATAGCAGCTAGTCAAAGAGTTAAGTGCTCGCCTTATTGAGGCCTCCGGTGACAGGAAGGCTGGCAATGTTGCCAGCATTCTTGGGGCCGTTCCCATGAGCCCACAGTTGGAGGACATCTTTTATTTATAGGTCTTTAGTTTTTAATTTCTAACTATTTTTTCTCTGTTTTTTTTAAGTTAAGTTCTGTATTTAAGTTTGTTTAGAAGAATAATAATGTCTTGTTGTTAAATAAATTTTAATTAATTTCATTAAATGTTTTATCAAAATATTTGCAGTTGATAAAATGTGACCTTATACTTATATTACTAGCTTTTGCTCGCAACTTTGCCCACGTGAGGGCTACACGACTTCTGATAGTTTGTTATAGAAGCCAAAATTATAACAGGTATACCTATTATGTATCATCTTCATACGTGTTTGGATCAATAAACGCTTTTACGTATGCTGCGGCAAAACAATTCTTCATATCTTTACTATCTTATAGAACATAGCATTCCCCTTGCGAGTTAAATAAGTAGAAATGAGAAACCTAAAGAAAGAAAAAACTAAGGACATTGTACGCAGACGGAGTCGTATGAGATTTAGCATAGTACCTATAAATTCATTAAGGGAGAAGGGGTGCAAAGAGATACAATTAATTATGTATAATATGAGTTACATTACATGGTATAAACATTATGTGCCTTACAAATAAACAAAGAATAAGGTCTGAATAGTTATTCCGTGTTTTGTTCCTGTCATGTAAACGTCATTTCAAATTAGAGTAAAAGAGACAAAACACGGAATCACTATTCAGAGCATATTCTTTATCCTTATTCTTTGCTTATTTATTACTGACAACAAGTAATACTTGCAAATTAATGTGAATGCAAAGGGATGTCTTCATAATTAGTCAAACATTTCACGTTTTTAAAATTCATTGTATTGCCTTTTACCTTCATTCAATTGAGTGCAATAAAACCAATATCCAGATAGTATGCATCGTATGCATCAAACCACTTCAACGTACAATACAAAGAACCGTGGGACGAAACACTGAACGACTCAAAGACTCTATACAAACAATACCTACCCAATTATGGGCAGTACCCCGTGTTTCGAGGACGTTTCCAAAACAATAGCCTAATTGGAGTCAGTTTTTTGCGATCTTCAAAGGGATACTGAGCGTCTATGGGTAGGTAGGTACCTACTCTATCGGTACTTTATATAAGTTGAAAAAGCCCGAGTTTTTTAACTTAACCCTTTTTATCAAATTTACCATACTTTGTTCGTTAAAGGGCTAAATATTTATTTAATTTTATTTGTATACGGGAGTCTTATAGCAAAATAGTCAAGGAACATAATCTATATATTAATAGGTGAAGCAAAAACTTTGTACCCGTGTTTACGTAAATTGCGCGGAAGGAAGAGTATGAAATTTTGCACACTTATAGTTTATATAGAGAAAGTTATCCGAATGTTAATATTTTTTATTAAATTATGCATAAAAAATACATTAAATCAACAAAAACAACATTACACACACTACCATGTATTTGACACACACATATTGTTTGTTTTTAATGCGGCCGCCATCTGTCAATGCCAATCCAAACTCACATTCTATCTTTATTCGTGCAGTCTTAATAAAAATTTCGGTCGAATTTCGATCACTGGGCGACTACTAGTTATTATTATAAATTAGGGAATTACAATATTTATTATTATTATATTGTTTTCTGAAGTTTATGCAAACACTACATATTTATTACTATTACACTATTAGTCTGCGACAGGGGACTTCTTGGCGGGAAAGTGAAGTGTCATGTCTGCGGTTTTGTATTGTTTTCTAAAATTTGTGTTATGTCGAATATTAATGTGAAATAATGGTGGATTATTAACCGTTAAGTGTTCGTTAGTGTGCATGAGTGTTGGCAAATGAAACAAAACAGTGCAACGTCACTTTTCAAATTCTCTCAAGAAGTACGCCCGAGGACTTAGTAAAGCCCCACATTTACTGAGATACTCGAGGGAATGGGGAGTACATAGGTATATCATTTCTCACTTCTCATTTATATTAGGTATCATTCATCATCATCATACAGGAAAGAAATATTGTTTATATATGTATTACTTGTAAGAAAAATTACTTTGACACTGGCTAAATGTGCTAATCGCACGAAGCCATCAACTAAAGGACTGCGAGAGGCCAATAACTTATGACAGTTCTTGGCGGGAAAGTGAAGAGTCATGTCTGCGGTTTTGTTTTATTTTCAAAAATTTGTGTAATGTCGAATATTAATGTGAAATAATGGTGGATTATTAACTGTTAAGTGTTCGTGAGTATGCATGAGTGTTGGCAAATGAAACAAAACAGTGCAACGTCACCTTTCAAATTCTCTCAAGAAGTCCGTCCGAGGACTTAGTAAAGCCCCACATCTTTACTGAGATACTCGAGGTTTGGGTGGTATATCATTTCTCATTTCTATTATCATTCATCATCATCATACAGAAAAGAAATATTGTTTATTTAAGCATTACTTGTTAGAAAAATTACTTTGACACTGGCTAAATGTGCTAATCGCACAAAGCCATCAACAAAAAGAAAAAAAAAACTTTTGACAGAATGAAATCTGTCATGGTCTAAGGTCAGGGCAGCTATTAACATAAAAAATCAATGTAACTTTGTTTATTTTAGAGAAATAGGGCAGAACAAGGTCTGGCGGGACAAGGCCGGGACAGCTAGCTATTAATAAATATGGCTATGCTAACAAAAGGCTTGTGTCTCCACCTATGCAAAATATAATCGACGTGCCGTTTAGCACTACGTGATAGTAAAGTAAATAAATAGCCTATACCTGACCCAATGCTGGGAAAAGGCCTCCATCATTAAAATCAAGTCTTCGCTGTTGATGAGTATTGGCTTAATCACGGCGCTTGGTGCGGGTTGGTGATCAAAAACACAGGCTATGCATCGAAAAATTATCAACACACTTTGCCCGACCAGGTATTGAACCTGGAGACCACCAAGGCATTATAGGTTACGGCTACGTGATAGTATACAGGATATTTGGTAATATGTATATTATATTCCCGAAACGTACCCATGTTAACATGTCTATATAATACTATGCCAACGTCAAAAAATGGAAATCGTAAAAAAAAATTTCAACTCTCCATACAAAATGACCCATCAGCTGATCGAGTTATTATGGAAAATCGATTTTTTTTTTCAATTTACATATTCTGACCTTGGCATAGTATTATATAGACATGATAACATAAGTAAGTTTCGGGAATATTACCAAACATCCTGTATATGAAACTAGCTGACCGGCAGACTTCGTACCGCTTTGACAGTTTCCATGACAACAAAACAAACAAATCATTCGTTTGCTTAAGAACACCCGTACCCCATGATGGACCCCTATAGCAGCGCCACTTACCGGGTCCAATTGTAAATCTAAACCATTCTCACTTGAACACACACAGAAAATTTAATCCAAATCGGTCCAGCCGTTTAGAAGAGGTTCAATAACATCCACACGCACAGAAGATTTTTATACTCGTATATAAAGAAATTATTTTTTAGCAGATTGCCACACATAGCATACACACATAACATCATTCCAAATTCACCCGCATTAAGATACACTAGTTTAATTTAGTATAGTATAAGATCATTGTTGTATAGTTTTAAGTATGGTTACGGTACATTCATTATATAACATACACGTCGTTATAGCACTATACATTAAGTATCATTAACCCGCAACAGAAAACATAATCCATTCAACGCGCCGTAATAAAAAGTATTTTTATAAAAAGTTGCTATTTTGGAGTAGCCTGCTTTCTAGCTTCGATTTTGCTATTTCAAAGTGTCCACGTTAATGTCTAAGCGGGCATTGGCCTAATTTAAACATTTTCCTTTTAGTTAAAATATGATTCGAATGAAAAATCAGGCCAGTAAGACATTAAGTTTGAAAATAGCAGCATATAAGTCCAGCTCGCCAGTCGACGACAGTCTATATTGGAACTTCAAATAGAATTGAATAGTTGGGTCCACCTAAGTGCTATTAAGTCCACCTAGGTCTACTAAGTTGTCTCCACCGTGAACGGTAGAGACAACTTAGTTAAATGTTAAAGTTGTCCAAAACTTAAACTTTGACATCGGATATAAGACCGTTTGTACCGATCGGCGGTATGTACCTACGTAATAGAATGTAATATGTATGTAAATTGTTGTTTCTAGTTTTTTTCATTATAGTGACGTAAAAGCACAAAACTGTTTGTGCTTCTGTATTAAAAAAAATATTTAAAAAAAACAGACGTCGTGTATCTCCTCAGATCATAGAAGGGAAGCGACTAACTTGTGGCGCTACTTGCTTCGCGAGCGATGTTCGTTTCTGGTCATATCGCGGAGTTACGCGTCACGCCCCCGTTTCATATCTATTCCCTTCTATGATCTGAGTGTATCTCTATGGCGTGGACATAATTATTCAGGGTGCCTAGTGTGAGTTTTGATTACGTTTTGATTACTATCCGTATTCATTCGATTAAGTTTACGAAACTTACGAAAATTAGTATGGCATTGAAGCAGCGCCTCCTGGCGACATACGAGAAGAGTTAAAATTTTGCCATTTTTTTTTTGTCTCGTTTTCGTTGACGTGATCGAATGGCGAATGAAAATCGCATTAGGCATCCAGTAGTCGGAAGGCAATGGCTGGCACAGGACTGTGACAAATGGCGTGAAAAAAGGAGACTTACAACAGTGGTTAGGTCTGTAGGATGGTTAGAAAGGTTAGAAAAATAAGAGAAGCAGATAAACTTAAGTCTCGAAATGAAAAAAGAAGAAAAACTGTTCTATGTGACAAAATAGCCTTGGAAACTGATGATAACTTGGATAAGGAAATATTGGGTCCTTACTTATGAAATTGACGTTTTTTTCTCATATTACACATAATACACACCTTTAATTAGGACTATGTTACTTAGGCTTCAGTAATAACAATGATTATTCATTTTGTGTGTTAATGGCCCAATTTTTCTGTCTGCTATATTTAGCTAGTGAAACAAACACACTACCCTTAAATTTTTATAGTGTTAACATAAATAGATGCTAAAAAAGTTAGTATGAAAAATATAATTTTATGAAAAAATCTTCATACAAAACGTCAATCTCATAGTAAGGACCTAATACATAACGACACTGGCAGTGAAGTGAAGTGAAGTGAAGGAAACTATAATCTACAGCCAAGAATGAGACGAATAACACAAATCATAGACTCGTTCAACGTTAAGGATTTATTGGTTAGTGTATACACCACCCAAACTGTTATTACAAACAAACAACTGCGGACCAATTGTTTACACAATCAAGCCAAAGCAAATACAATTAATTATGTTTTCTTAAATATAGTTACGAATCTCCTTTCTTTGAAGTTGGTTTAAGTGGAATGCCTAGAATTGGAAGGCCTTTGTGTGCGAAGCTATCGCAAGGCAAAAGATTAATTGACCGGAATACCCGACGGGCAACGTGGCCTGCAGCGCCCAACGAAATATGAGAGCAGAAACACCGCGCAACTTTAGCATTACGGTGACGTAGTAGCACCAGTGTCCGACACTTTAAGACCAGTTCCGACACCTTATTTGTCACCAACAAATAACATAAGTTTTCATGGACATTTTACGGCATGACAGCTACGAAGCAGGCAGTTGGTCTGAATTCAATTGTTCCTAAATTTTAAAATCAGTTACGGTCAGTAACATTTAATGATTAAAGCTCGATCACTGGTTCCTGATGATCAATGGTGCCACTACCCCAACTTTGCAGTTAGGAAAGGACCCATGCATTTTTTGAGAAAATTTCGTTTAATTAATAATTATTCTTGATTATTTTTACTTTTATATTGATTCAATCAATTGTTATTTTCAAAGTGTTTTATGTACTTACTTAAGTCAGTTTCACTGCTTTTTGCACTTGACTTGAGTCATTGTTATTCTATAGGAGCGACTGTTTGTTTCAAGGGTAGAAGAAAGATGGTATATTGAAACCTTTGTATATATATTATTTAAAAATCAATGTTCTCTATAAAACGGAAAAATAGCAAGAATTCATATTGTTTTCTTAATTAAGTTCACGCGAACACTACACATTGAAATAAAACTACTTTTACCGATCTACTCGCGTTTATTTTACACATTAATGTTTATCCTGACGTTTCGAACCCTTTGCAGGGTCCATGGTCACCAGAAACTTTATATGTCGATCATTGATTATTGATTATTTTAAAGCAGGAATTCAGTCTAATAAACGTTTTTTCACCTCTGTATTTACCCAAAGCCTAGAAAGTTTTATAAAATTTGCCTTATTGGTTTGAAACATATACGTGATGCCTAAAGGCTCTTAAATCAAATCTGTCATGAAAATGGAGTTAAAGCGAAGGGTAAGGCACACTAGCGCCACCAATTGATAATTTGACAATTACTAACTGACCGGATCTTTTTTTAAACATTGCGTACCGTCCGACAACTGGAAAGCATCCATAGTATTTATTTAATAATTGTGCACTACTTTTTGTTGCGTGGTTTATTCACAAAACGGGCTATCGCATTTATTCACAAACAATGGCCACTGGTGGTGTTAGCGAATGAATACAAAAACAAACCTAAAAGTAGTGCACAATTATTAAATAATAGATGTTTGCCTAGTGTCGGAAGGTCCGCAATGTTTGAAAAAAAATCCAGTTTAGCAGTTATCAAATGAAATCCATTAGCGGCGCTAGTGTGCCTTACCCTTCGCCTTAAACCGAAAGTGCGGTTATTGTGCAACAAGTCGAGATGTCAGCTAATGGCCATCTTAGAGCGGACCATCTGCACTTACTTTACCCGGGCCCACATAGCTCCAATACGCATTACTGACCTCCTCAATTCGGTTTGCACGATTTAATATTCTTCTGCCACCGGGATTTGCAACTGGTCTAATTAAATATCTACACATGGGTGACAATTCCATTTACTTACTTTATTATGACTACTAGCTGACCCGGCGGACTTCGTACCGCTTTGACAGTTTCCATCATTGAGTTAAATATTTATAAATGGTTTCCATGACAACAAAACAAACAAATCATTTTGTATTGGAAAATTAAATTGTCGTTTTTAGTATTTTATATATATATATATATAATATATATTTTTTAAATATAGTCTATGTTACAAAACACAAATGTTGAAAAAATTTCCACGAGCAGGATTTGAACCTTCTTTACAAAATTTGACAAACTGTCAAATTTTCCTCAATAGACATTAAACTTTACGTGTATGGCATATGGTTGAAAATGTATTGCAGAAATTTGACAGTTTTGGATAGGTTGATGTGCAGGCGTCCGTACCTACGGCATACTTGTCCACAGACACAGACCTTGTTTGTTTTGTATTTATAGTTCAAGAGATAAGCCATGCTTCCGATTGCCACGTTGATTATGTAGTTTCAACAGAACTAAAGTTGACTTACAGAACTAAAATATTGATCATACGAAAATAATATTTTTTTAATTTAAGGCCTTTAAGGAAATCAACTCATAGTTGTTGTTGTTGTACTTGTTAGTTGACAGGTTTTGCGTAAATGACGTTTTTATTTTATTAATCAAATTGTAAAGCATGCACAATATATTGTATTTCATAGTCGTTTTTAATTTCGAGATCTTCGTGCATCGGTTAGATTTAAAAATCGCCCTCCAGAGCCAAATTATGAAGAAGAAAAAAATTTACATCTAACTATCCAAGAAAAGCCTTAAACCCATAAATGTTATCGAATAACATAGGTAAAACTCAGAACAAATTAACTTTACGAATATAGTTCAATTCAAACATGAGAGTTTCTACTTGCGGTTCCTGAGTTGTAGTTCTGTCGACTACCAACTCGCTTCTCAGTTGGAACTTTATTACTGACGTGAAGTTTCTGAAGAAGTTTACCGACAACAGTCAATATCAGTGCGCAGCAAGTTCCAAAGTCTATGCTACTTGTAAATTACAATGAAAATGTAAGTCCTTCCGTTGCATTGAATTTACAAGTATATTCAAACACGCTACTTATATCATTGTAGGTGATTCAAGGAGTTTTATGGAAAACAAGCTAAAGCTGGAAACGTAAGTCCGCAAAATAATGACGACTATAATAAAAGGTTTGCAGGAATATAAGAATTATTTCTCAGTTCTATGTACAATAAATGTAGTAATTTCTAACAAAGTTACAGCAAGAAATGTTTCTAACATATTAACACTTTCGCTTTACTTAGCCTTTACTTTAGCTTAGCGTGTCGAGATATGTCAGACATGGAATTTCTCTTTAAATACATCAGAGTAGTAACGATTTCACTGCACTGTAACATTCACAATGCTTGCTTGTTTTTATTGACATACGACACACGCCTAAGAAAACATAGATTTAAGAGGTTGATGTATAAATAACATACTTGTTAGTAATCTAATTAAATAATAAAAATTCTTAATTATAGTATGTAGAATTAAAATTACATTTCATTAAAAAAGTTTAGCTTTCTAAAGGAAAAGGGGAATGGTCCACATTATAAACTCCGTGTGACTGTAGAGGATGTGTGATGTCATGTGATTTTTATCTCGCATTATTTTTTAACAGCATTATTATATATTTTAATGTCTGACTGCTAGCACAAAAAAAGGAGACCTAGAATGTAATACATACCGGACTCGAGCATTTCACACATACACGGAATCTCGCAACGAGCTGTTGCAAGGTTGCATGCTGCGCCAACATGAGCTTTAATTATTTTATTTAAAAAAATATAAGAAACACTTACTGATCACGATCGTCGAGACATGGCCTACGATCTCGGCCAACCACTCGGTCAATCTCCTCCTGCGCTTTTTTCTGTACTTCCTGCTCCCTTACTAAGTAACTGAATCCGAAGCTCATGCTTTTACTTGTTGTCTCTGTACCAGCCATAAACATATCCATGCACATTGCGACAAGTTGACCTTTAGAATACGTATTCATTTCACCGTGTTCCCTTAATATTCTTATGTACACATCCATGAAATCTCTGTCTTCTTTCGATTTATCAAATCTCTCCTCGTGTCTAGCAATTTCTTCTCGTAAAAATTTCCAAATTCTTTTATGTGTTTTAACAAAGTCCTTGTACCCAGACATTGTTGGAGCTAATATACACAATAGTGGGAAATGACTAAAAGCCGTCCCAACCATATCAACAGCCGAAAACAAGTCAAACAGTAGATCTTGCAGCATTTTCATTTGGGGCTCTTTTGGATTGTATCGTATTCCTGCCATCATAGTCCATAATGTATTCAAAATGTACGTGTTAAAGAAGTTGTGCATTTGAACAACGCCCGCGTTGTTGTTGCCTATTGTGTCCACCAAATCGTTAACCATGTATGCTGCTTCCGAACACGCTATGTTACCCATACCTCTCCTACCAAAGCCAAACTCTTTTAAATGTTTCACTAAAAAACGCCTCTGCTCCTTCCATAGTTCTCCGTCTGTCAAAAGCACACCGCGTCTCTCTCCCCACGTTCGCGTCTGGTAAAACAGGCCTTTAGGCCTACCATCTAAATCTTCATTGCAAAGCATTTCTTTATTAGCCTCTAAACTGTTTACCATAACGATTCTATCTTTTCCAATCTTGAGACCAAGAGCGGCCCCATTTTTACAATACGTTTTAGAAAGCTCTTTTACGGCTTTGTACAGATATCCAGTTTTTTCTCGGAGTTTGGCTACTTCAGCAGCACATCCTAATACTGGAACCCATTTAGGACCTGGTGGAAATTGTTTGGGCTTCAATGTATCCAAATAAAGTAAAATGCAGACCACTAGCACTATTGCTAGTGCTGCTAACCACATCTGAAACAAACAAAAACAATTTGTCAGCATTATCTATTAGGTACAGTTTTTTAATAGGTACATTTTACTTGCTATATTTTTCACTGACTACTAAGTTGATGTATAAAATAAATTTTACTTTAGAAGCCAAAGGGCAAAAACCAAAGGGTAATTAACTGTTTCTGATTGTAAATTGTATTTTTCGATATTTCATAATGGAATTAACTACATACATACTGAACACTAATGTAAATATTACGTAGCTAATGAGATTTAAATTGCTAAATATTTTAAATAATATAGTATTATCATTATTATGACACGCTATTTTCGTAAGTGTTAAGTACTCATTACCGTTAATGGACGTATCTGAGTGCGCAAACAAATCTACAATGACATAACAGAACAAACCACCAAACCGAAACAGTACTTCGGTAGTTCTACCTGTGGTTCTACGGCGGCGGCTGTCATCGGTTATGTTAATTTAGAATGTTGGATAGAATAAAATTTACATTGAATATTTTCATGTCCCGAAATAGGTATCTTTGGAATATATTACTATGTATCACCGTCAATGTTATCCAATGCACATTTTTGTTTAACAAAATTCATATTCGAACGCAGTGATGCACAGAAATAGCATATACGCGATTCAGTTACGCCTCAAAGGCACGCTGGATATACAAGGTACCGAAGAACGATACCGTGCCATATACGAGCTTGTTATCAAATCAAACGCTCCTCCAACTCCGCTAGCTTCTATTTCTGTTTTGGTGTTTCTCTTACGTATTGGAGTTTACAACCTATCTACTATTTCCAGATCTCAAACAGAACGGAAAGCTTTGGAGACTAAATAGTCTGCAAGGCTTTCCGTTAGGTTAATTAAACATTTACCTTCTGAATATTAATTTCACAGAATTGAACGTTAGATTCTCAACTGATATTCCAGAATACTATGTTTCAATTTAATTAAATCAGCTCGGTTGAGCTAGTTACTGGTTTGTGTAGCGATGTTACAAGTTAAGCAGCTTTCGCAATGCCGGGTCTCCGCATAAAAAGTATATTAAATTTTTCAGTGCTTCTGAAGGCATTAAGGGCCTAAGCCCTTGGTTCTCTTTTTTTTTAGCTAATTGCCTCAGGCGGTTTTTTTTTGGGGCGGCGAAAACTTACAGGGTTTCTCTCAAGCCGTGTGAAACAAAACACCGACAGAAGTTTTTTGGAGAACGGGGACACGCACTAATGCGTAATAATAGATTCCTAATAGATTCTCCGAGGGTTTCGGGCTGGATTAAAATTGGTTCCCGCTGATGTAGTTCTGAAATGGCAGTGTGTAAAGTCTACCAACCCGCATAGGGACTGGGTGGTAGGTCATTGCCTGATAGCTCCATGTGACCATCAGCAGGAAGTTTTTAAGCTGATGATGATGATGAAAGCTACTAACGTTGTTACCCCGCTTCTTATTTCATGTTAAAATTAAATAAAGAGATGTCAAGATACTCTCCTGATAAATGGAGTTTTTCGAACTAACACAAAACTTCGTTTTAGCGTACACAAGTAGAATTCTAAATAAGATGCAATAGGAAAAGCAACTTAATTCTAAGCTATAAGTTGTTTAACTTGTCAAAGTTGCATACAAGTACAATCAGCATCGAAACGATCGAAACATCATAAAGATGCAAAATATGTGTGAGCATAAGTTTAAAAAAATCCATACTTAAATGTTGGTCTCAAGTACATCTTATTATTAAATCCTACTTTTATAGTATCAAAATGATGTTTTTGACAGACGGTATAATAAATGTCTACGTCTACCTGAAAGTAACTAACAAATTTAACAAATTTCCAGCTCACAATAAAAACTTGTCAGGCTCAAAACTTTCAACGTTTTGACAGTTATTTTATCTGTATGCTGCGATATTTTCGATCACCGTGGTGTTTCATATTGAGCGCTGGCCGTAACGAAAATATTATTTTCGACACAAAGGCTTTTCAACATCGCATCGGCAGGGATGCTTGCTTGTCAAGTATTTCCCTAAAAATTTTTGAATAAAAATCTCGCTTACTCCTGTTAGCTAGACTTGTATCGTTAGGCAAACATACCACGAATTGGCCTGTCTGAATTCACACTCGCACTTTATGAATTTTATAAAGCATTTTCTATATCATCTTGTACTCAGGCTAAGTCATTTAAGTATGACGACATGCTTGCCGTAAATCTTAAATGACTTAGCTTAATTTATGTTTGTTAGGTACTAATACGTTATTATGTCTTTGTAGATTATGTAAGATTTTACACTAACACGAGTTTACATCCTGTAATGATTATTGTTGATGAAAGTACTTACGCAAATAATGATATTTGCGTACTTTCTATTTTGCCGGCCTGCTAGAATATATTTGATCTTGAAATTTACAAGGCCCATGAGATTTGATAACCTGTATAATGGGATCCTAGGCAAATGATAAAATGAAACCATCAATTTCATAAAATCCATTCATAATATCCATCCAATTTTGTACAAACCTGACCTCCTACAACCGTTTTAAGTACAGCGATGCGTTTGAACGCTGTATTGTTTCTTTTTGGATACTCTGTTCTACCGCTTTACTGCTCTCCTTTAAGTCATCCAATTTTAGTATACCCCTGGCCTCAGTCATATGTTCAATGGCACAGTGATTAACGTGCTGCCTGTCTGTCGGTCTGTGATTGCTTAAGTTAAGCAACTTTTGCAAAGGCCCGTCATCGGGTGGGTGACTAAATAGCTCCTCCGTGCTTCACCCAGCAGTGGGGGCATAAAATGAGCTGGTGATGGAGCTCAGTCGACTGCTTTTATGTAATAGAAGACCGTGCATACGCTGTATCGTTTATCTTTGAAACAATCTTCTAGCGCCTTGCTTATTTCATGTTTCGAATTATCAAATTTTTGTATCAGCCAACCGCTTTTAGGCATATCCATGCGTTCTGACGCCATATCTTTACTTTTTTAACATTTTTTTCTATCGGTTTGCTACTCTCCATTTTCAAATCATCCGATTTTAGTAACCCTGACCTCAGACAACCGCTTTTATGTACAGCGATGCGCTCGAACGCCGGCGCCGTATTTTTTCTTTTCGGAAACTCTTTTCTAGCGCGTTACCACTTTCTTGTTTCAAATTATCCAATTTTAGTATAACCCTGACCTCAGTCAACCATTTTTAGGTATATCCATGCGTTCGGATGCCGTATTTCGGTTACGTTCAGTCAATGCGCACGCCACGCGGACTCCGACCAGCAAGTTACATAACGCAGTTGCACAACTGTTGAATAACTGTACGGATGACTGCTCTAGGCGTTACAAAATATTCACTGAGGTTCTTGTCCATTGCGCGAATATGATAACTGATTTCGGAATTATGATGTTTTATATTGTCAGCACTGTATGACTTTGTAGATATTTGAACTGGACGTGTAAAGATAGTTTTTGTTGCGTTTTATATTTTCGTAATGGAAAGTTTTTCTCCATGATAGGAAGGGCATTTTTCAATGTTAGACGCTGTAAAAGAAAACCCTTTGCCTGTGCTGGGTTTCTTGTCGGTTTTAATCAATGTAAAGTCTCCTACCCTGAAAACTTGCGAAAGTATTGCAAAGTGACATTCATAAGTAGTAAAGTAAATAGCCTATAACTGTCCCACTGCTGGGCAAAGAGCTTCATCATTGAATTCAAGTCATCACTACAATTGATGGGTAATGGCTTAATCACCACGCGGTTGGTGATCACAAACCCGGGCTATGCATCGAAAAATCCGAAACACACTATACCCGGCCTGGGTATTGAAGTTCGGGTATTGAGCCGAGCGCTTAGCCTCTCGGCCACCGAGGCATTATTCATAAGAACTGAGCTAGATAAAACTTTTTTTTTAAAATACTGAATCTTAAAAAAAGTTTATTTACATACATCTATGTATTCCTTCATCATTATTGTCAGCCTATAAATATCCCACTGCTGGACTCTAGCTCATAGGGACGCATTGGGCCTTAGCTCACAACGCTGGGTTTAACGGTAAGTAGATATATCTTACTACAAAAACCGAGACCGACGCCTTAACGTGCCTTCCAAAGCATAAAGCAGCTCGAGATATATTAATTTGGTCATCAATCCTTTGAACCGGTATTGCATAAGCCGCTGCGCTTACGAGACCCTAATCCATCATTTAAAGTTAATTAAAAACAGATTTTGTTAAGATAGACTTTGAATTTTTTGACTTTGACTTATGAACGCATTTGCATTCATAAAAGCTAATAAGCCGCGTATTAGCTTTTATGAATGCAATTGAATGCCATGTCAATTATTTTAACGAGGTATAAAGTAAGTGTAGGACTGCAGAAAAAAAAATTGCAGTTGCCTATGAAAGATGCAACATGAACGCGTGTGTTCGTGCTTGTGTGGTCGTGTGTCCCATACACATGTTAGGGTGTGTATGTGCGTGTACCAGTACCTCCTAAACGGTTTGACCATTTTGATATAGTTATTGCAAACTCGCCAACTCAGAACAGGTTATTGGCTGGTGCTCTTCCCATTTAACGAGTTAGGTTGGCAAGCAGAAGTTTGTAACTGCGCGAAACTCGAGTAACAATTTTAGTACAGCCAAGGTAGAAATACCAAATAAAGGAAAACTGGATAACTACAACGATAACTTTTTCCTGTACAATCGTTTTTAGCGTTAAGACTTTATTTTGTAAGTTTAGCTACGTTTCTTTAACAAAAGTTTAATAAAATGTTCAAATAATTTTTAACGCAAATTTTGTTGCGAAGTCGGCTGTTAGTGACGGTAGTTGTTTGGCTTTCAAAGTAAAAAGTGTTGAATAATTTCGGCGGGCTGGTTAGAACCACGATAGCTCAATTGGAAGTATATCAGTATGGTATGTCAAAAGGGTGCAGGTTCAAATCCTGCTCGTGGAAATTTTTTCAAAAGTTTAATAGTAAAAAATTAAGCACCTACTTACCATAATCTAACTTGATCTTAGCTCGAAGGCCTGCACTTGTCTAAACGCTGAATCTGTATTTTTAAAATATTTATTGTGTCTGTGTTTTGTGTGAGAATTCTTATATGCATTATGAATACAGTAAAAAAGCCTGCACTTTGTTTCAATCTTACGTTTTATACCAAACGTTTTTATTTTGTTTACTATAAATAAATCATAATCAAAAATCTTTATTAATCCATTTGGTATACATGATCTCAAAACTAGATATAACGCCCACAAATGGGCCATGGATTTATATCTTATCTTGATCTTAGCTACCCTAAGAAAGATCAATGAACACTTTATAAAAATGTGCTTTATATAATGATACAACTACTAGTCATCGTCATCACCATCATCAACCTATTAGTCTTCTTCTGCACATAGGCCTCTCCATGAGTGTTTGCCTTCTTTGTAAAATTGTGTAGCAGTGATTTGATAGAATTATTGTTTTTTTATCAAGTCGTTACTTTTGTCGACCAATCTGACCTCAGGTACCCTTATTGTTTTTGCAACATTTTTATTTTCAAGAATTTGACTAGATAACCTTGTGAATCCACCATTGTATTGTTTAATTTTATTTTATTTTAATAAAATACCTTATTTTGTAAAGTGTGGAGCGTTTTTTTTTTGTAACCTCCATACAGGAGGACTAGCAGAAGATTCATATTACACTACCATATTTTATGTACAGAACCTGGATGAGCGACCTTTGCTCGGTAGGTTTTTACGGATAAAACGACGTTTTCTAAAAATGAAACCTAGCGAGATCGATTTATCGTCCCCGAAACCCTATGCATACAAAATTTCGTGAAAATCGTTGGAGCCGTTTCCGAGATTCAGATTATATAAATACATATATACAAGAATTGCTCGTTTAAAGGTAGGTATTAGATGAAATACGTACATTTCTCATATATAAAAACTGTATAATTATGTTTTTCTTTGTAATTCATATTGAGAATAAGGGGAGTGGTATACTAATACTACCACATAAAATTTATTTGAAAAATGCTGACTGAAAAATGGCGCAAAATTTTAATGAAAATTGCATCAGTTATTTCGCCTCTGAATTGGCGACTCTCGCCCGCCGTGCCCATTAATTTGTCGAAATTGACTTGACGCTAGCTTCCGCCCGGAACGTAGCCCGAGGCAAAATCAGTTATTCCCGGCAAAAGTACTGCCATGTTAAAGTTGTTTCCGTGCCACTAATACGTGTTAAACTGATAGGGTCAACCTGTTAACTGAGTTTGTTTTCAATTGGTTGAATTTTAACGGCGTGTTTCAAAACTTACTAACTATATACGAATAGGATAACTATTTATTTTGCGTTAAACATTTCATTAGGTTTTTGTGTTTGTGGCATGCTCTCTTTATTGTCTCTGCGGTGATGGTGGCATGTGCGTCGGGTCGTTACATTCCCTAAGATATAGTTGAATGAAGCGATGGCTGATTCATATGTCATACTCGTTAACGGTGCCGCCTGTGGAGGCTGGTCTGCTCTTGCATACTTGCATTTTTATTATTATGATCTATAGTTTAACTTTGTTTTTTTAAGACAATTTTTGATCTTTATTAGTACTGTATGACATTGTGAAAATTTTAACTGGTAACTGATGTAGCAAACTTAGATATTATACTTTTTTCTTTTTTTAACATGTTGTGATTATCCTTTAAATTTTGTATTTTTATTTGTGATGGAAAGTGTCCTTTTATGATAGGGCATTTTCCAATATTTTTGACGCTGTAAGGGAGAAAAGAGCTGGACACTTGCTGAGTTTTTTGCTGGTTCTTCTCAGTACAAGGTCTCCCGCCCAGAGAAGACTTACTAACCGACGGCATAATGACGTTCATAAGAGCTATTTGTAGCCTAAACTGAATAAATGATTTTGAATATTAGAATTTTTGAATTGATTGTTAAAATTCAGACTTTAACGATCAATTTAAAAATTATAATATAAAAATTATAATCAAGCTCAGGCTTAAACCGTAAACTTTAAGGTATGTTATTTTTCGTAATTTGTATAATATAAATACACTTATTATAATAATAAATAACATTTTACTAAAATGCCTTCAGTTCCTTCATTTACGACGTGGATTTTGTATTGAGAGTAACCGCCGCAAAATTCAGTTAGAGCTCCAATTTTCTGCCCATATTTTTGCAGCGGAAACTTGAAAAATATCTTTTACAAATGTGAATTTTCAGCTTGCAATTTCAGCTCTCGCTCCACTGGCAACGCCGATTGAATCACGAGAATAGGTATCAAAAATATAACACTGAGGATAGGATATATATAAGGTTACATTTTATCAACTGCAAATATTTTGTGGATACATTCAACAACATATTTAAACTATTTTTATGAAAAAACCTTACATTTTTATACGCTAGTTTTCAAGAAAAACGCCAAAAGACATTTTGAATAAAAAGTGAAATAAAGCACTTTCGGTAGTTTCAATTCAATGGTGCCGAAATGCCGCGATGCCTTTACCGCTTACACGTGCCCGTAGTTTCATTCAAAGGAGCCGACAGAGAGGCCGCTCTTAAAAATATTACAATTAGTGTCAGGAAAAGTAAAAAAAAAACTAGCCTGAATTTTTTTTTATGCTAGGATCTTATTTCTCTGATATAATTAGATGTTTTGTCAAAATATTTGCAGTTGATAAAATGTGACCTTATATAGGATATTAACGATTGTAGATAGTAATAATATGACAGTCAATTAAAATCTTTAACAACATTTACAACTACAAAAGGAAACGCAACCAATGAAACCGTAAGATATTATAAGCTATTGCAGCTAAACAAGTGAAGAAAAAATTATATACTAATTGAAAAAACAGCGTCGCGTCAAGCTGTTGCTGATTAGGAAGCAATGAAGTGACAATAAAGATAATTTATACGAATTATCAGGACCAGGCCGATAATAGATCTAATGGGTATACAAATACAAAAAACCGGCCAAGTGCGAGTCGGACTCGCGCACGAAGGGTTCCGTATTTTATGACGTATTAAAACTACTTACTAGATCTCGTTC
This sequence comes from Eudonia mercurella, assembly GCA_963082485.1. Taxonomy (NCBI): domain Eukaryota; kingdom Metazoa; phylum Arthropoda; class Insecta; order Lepidoptera; family Crambidae; genus Eudonia; species Eudonia mercurella. The sequence goes on from OY720022.1 coordinate 22,577,790, forward strand.
AAACCAATTTTCGGTGGAAGTATGCATGTACATTATATATTTTTTTAGTTTTATCATTTTCTTATTTCAGAAGTTACACATTTTACCACTTTGGAAGTGTCTCTCGCGTAAACTATTCAGTTTAGAAAGAAATGATATTAGAAACCTCGATATTCTTTTTGAAGACCTATCCATAGATACCTCACACGTATGGGGTCGCTGAAAAAAAAAATTTTGAGTTTCAGTTCTAAGTATGGGGGTAACCCCCAAAATTTATTGTTTTTTTTTCTATTTTGTGTGAAAATCTTAATGCGGTTCACAGAATACATCTACTTACCAAGTTTCAACAGTATAGTTCTTATAGTTTCGGAAAAAAGTGGCTGTGACATACGGACGGACAGACAGACAGACAGACATGACGAATCCATAAGGGTTCCGTTTTTTGCCATTTGGCTACGGAACCCTAAAAATGTGTCAATAAATAAGCAAACTCTCTCCAAAAAAAATGGGAGTAGGTACAATAATTAGACTGGGTTTGCTTAGTATACTGTCTGCCTTATTTGTTGTTTACCATATAGTATACGGTCTGCCTTATTTGTTTTTCTTTGTATTCATGTATGTGTGTGTTTGATAATAAATGGTTTTTCTTCCTTCTTCTTCTTAGTTATAGCGCTTGTTCTAAGTACGCTTGGCCAGCCACCACAATCTTATCTAACTCTGGTAATAGATATGCCTATCTTAGTTTAGTTACCAAGCAACCGCTGTTATTTTCTGATAATTAACAGAAATTACAAAGCAACAAATCTCTAGTAGGCCTATCAAGAGATAAGCAGCAAGAGCTGAGGATAGGTTATTAATTTCGGCTGTTAGTCTGTCGCCATAATAAAAGCGCGTAAGGAGTATTGATTATGTTCAAAAGCTAGGGATATAATGTTATTAATGGGTTGAAGGCCAAGCACTTAAAAAGCTATGTTTCATACGCGTGAATGTAGAAATTGTGAACACAAAAGGCGATCTGCACCAAAATCTTAAGGCTGATTTTACAAAACAGGCAAAAATACTCGTATCTCTTTGTTCGCATGTTTCCAACTGTCTCGTAGTGAACATAAAGGAGCCTCAAAATGAAACCCAAAACGATTTCTAACTGGCTTTATAATATTAGAGTGAATTTTTAATACAGAATTACAGCTATCAATGAATCGAACAACCATAATGATTGAGCAAATAAGTGCAGGTAGAAAAAATATATATGTCATCGTTGTAGGTCGGTAGCTCGGCTGAATGTTCGTTGCTAAACTAGTGATGTAGGCGCTAGGCCTGAACACCAACTTTCTCAGGAGTCCTCCAAAAGTAACTTTATTGTAATAGAGTTAAAGATACTTATTGTGGTTCATAAAAATTGAAATAAAACAAGGATTTTAATTTTAGTAATGAATTGACGACCAAGACTTTAAAGACACAAACGTTTTACACAAGAGAGAGCCTAATTTGAAAAAAGAACACATGATCTTGTTATTTTCCTCTTTGAAAACCACAATGAGTTTCTATCAAATCGTTTTATATGTGCGTCACTGTACCGTCCACTTGGAATAATGATAATAAAAGCGCATAAAAAATAAAAGTTGGACTCATGCGAAAGTTACTACCAATGGCTTACTTCCTTTTTCTTGCGGTGCAAAATAGAATAATTCTATTGGTGGATTTTTTCGGACAAAGGTCCTCAATGGTGCAATGTTTAACGCGTCCGGTCTGCGAATTTTGCAGAGGCCTAATGGCTGTCCACAAATTTTAAAAGCACGCAAAGCTGTCTTTACCACCAATCCGCACTGGGCCCGCGTGGTAGGTTATTGTCATCCGTCCATAGGAAAAGCTTGTGTCCCAGCAGTGGGGACATACAATGAGATTGTGATGATGATGACACCGCTTAGCTGTCTTGCACAGCTTTGGTGGGAAAGCAACCTAATTCTAGATTTAGCGCTACATAATTTCGTATCGTCATCGTTGCTTTAAGTTGACGGAGATATAATGATGTAATGCCCCCTTTTACGGGTGCAGCATTTTCTTGTTTTTAAACTTATTGCAGGTGAATAGGGTTCAATATGTCGGGAACGTTATCTCCCGTTACCTTCTAAGGAGCTTAGTATGATTAAATCCAATCTCAATTCATGCGAAGATTCAAGCACTCAACCTATCAGCTGTTGATTTGTTCTTTTAACGCCAGACGTTTCATTGAAGCAATCCAAACAAAAGAAATGTTATGTGATGATTCCTTATATGAGAATGCGTGCCTTTTGCTAAGAATTACACATATTTGCAATCACATGTTATAAAACTATATGAAATCGTGAGCACGGTGACGCCACGTCATCATAAAGAAGGTTAATTTGTAAATTCCTAAACTAATTGCTTTAACATGAAATTTATTCAATAACTTTGGTTTTTCTCAATTGGGTGACTTAAACCATTAAGCTATTTCGTAATAGAACAGCCGTAGTCTTATCCAACTAAGTCACAATGTGCCTTGTGCGAGTTATATTTATTATACAATCACGTTAATAAAATCTAGAATTTGTATGGCATTGAAGCAGCGTGCTAGCTACTCGTATATGGTGACAAACGAACTGAGTAAAATTTTGCTCTGAATAATTATAATAGAATATGGGAAATTACGTCGGGTCTTTGCGTCGCCTACCTATCCACCAAGTCTCAAAACTTAAACGTCCAAAGTAAAAAAACATACGGAGCTAAAACGTGGAGACTCGCCGTAGACAAATTTTAAGTCGTGGTTTCAAAATTTAAAGTCTCTCAGCGAGTTATGGATAGAAATCGACATAGCCTGCCGGATTAGCGACAGTGGGCCGGCCATATTGGTCGCAGACTGAACTGATAACCGTTGGGGTAAACGAGTTCTCGAGTAGAGACCGCGTGTCGGCAAACGTAGTGTAAGACGCCCTCAGACTAGGTGGAGCGACGATCTTCGCAAGGTGGCTGGCAAGAGCTGGTTGGAGTAGCCGCGGATCGTGCTCAGTGCCGTACACTTGGAGAAGCCTATGTCCAGCAGTGGATAAGTATGGGCTGGTGATGATGATGATGAACGTTTTTCAAAAGTCTTTATCTTTTGTTCGACTCTTTAATGATAATTATTAGTTACTAGCTGACCCGGCGGACTTAGTAGGTAATTATTATTTTTTATATATCCTTTGTTACTCAGCGCTAATGTAGCATTTTAATGGTGAAAGAATTTTCTTAATCAGTCCAGTAGTTTTTAAGTTTATTCGTTGCAAACATTTTTATAACAATACAAAGCTTTCCTTTTTTATAATATTAAGTGTAGATATGGTAATAAAATTTTACTACATGTTTGTAGTTGTATTTTAGTTATGCAAAAGCATACAATAAATACGAGTGTAATGAAAAGTTTCCATTAAAACATGATGGGGAAGTATATAAATACTTGGTAGTCCATAAAGTCATCAAAACAAGCAACTTCGAAATAATACCAGCCTAGTGAATTGCAAAATTCCATTTTCATTCGCAATATAAAATTAAATTCATTCTGCTTGGTTGTTATTAGAGGTGTTTATTTAAAATTCTCTATTTTGACTCAAAAAAATCACAAATGATATTTTTTTAAATATTGAAACGACACACCCACATTGCCTTACTTCTTTATTTGTGCAAGCGAGCCGTTCCTTTGTTTAGGTCCTTGTTAGATATAGAAAAATAAAATATTTGATACAATACATCACACATTATGTATGTATGTGTGATGTATTATATATAACCTAAATTATACTAAACATAATAATTAATTAATTAGTGTACCTAAATAAACAAAAAGCAAATAATGCAAGAAAATATTATATTGTATTATTCGAAATTTGTGTTATTCGAAAATCGTAGCCCGGCCTTCTCAAAGCCTCATCAAATATCCGCATCTTGAAGCGCATTTAGCGGCGAGAGATTCACTATTAGACTGAGGGCGCTTAATTTAAATTGGATTCAGCTTATCTGCATAGCTCCTGCAACCACTATTGTGGATCCTGAACCATTGCTTTGGTAAATGGCTAACGCTTCGTAAGCGAGACAATAGATCAAATCCAAATTCAAATATAGGATTTATCGCAATCAATTAACAAATATCTGTATTATATCGTTAAGTCGATTTACCTATAACGTAGTGATTACTTGCTCAGTGGATTTACCGGGAAATAAAGTGACGTTATGGGGAAGCGTGTTTCTTTTTTTTCAATATACTTTTAAACTTACACGAAGGTTTGAATACAGTAGAATTTAATTTAAAAAAAAATTTTTTGTTCTTTCTTGTGCGTGCGTAAATTACTCATCCGATAGCGACTTAACTTAGGTAAAGTATATAAAAGGAAACCATAACGGTATACATGTTATCACGACCGGTGGCCGAGTGGAAAAGCGCTCGGCCCGATACCCAAAGCTACTTGTGCCCAAAGGTCCCGAGTTCAATACCCAGGCGGTGCAAAGTGTGTTTCGGACTTTAGATATTGATCACCTACCCGCATTTGGCAAGCGTGGTGATTAAGCCATTACCCAACAATTGTAGTCATGACTTGATTTTGCCCAGCAGTGGGACAAATTATAGGCTATTTACTAAACAGATTTTCACGCGGACGGTTCGCAAGTTGCAAATAAAATGTATTGGTGTTTGGTATCCTAGGCATCCAAGTTCCACTGGCCGCGGCCGGTCGTGGTCACGAGCTGACTGGAACTTACAATGGTATGCCTTAGAAACTTTTACAAAGCAGTTTGCGTAGAACCAAGTTAAGAATTCAACTATGATAATGTCTTATAGATACTTAAAGTTATTTATTTTTTACCGACTTTAAAAGAGAGGGTCTCAATTCTTTTGTATCTATTGTCTATCGAAAGAGCACTTATTGCGTCACTTTTTAGGGTTCCGTAGCCAAATGGCAAAAAACAGAACCCTTATGGATTCGTCATGTCTGTCTGTCTGTCCGTCCGTCACAGACACTTTTTTCCAAAACTATAAGAACTATACTAATAATATATAATACAGAATAAGAATGAAATAAGCAATGAAATAGAAACATTGATAATTCAGGCATTGTCTAAGCCGAGTAAATTGATCAGCACTGTCTACTCATGGTGCCTTACAAATAAACAAAGACTAAGGTCCGAATAGTTATTCCGTGTTTTGTCTCTTTTACTCTAATTTGAAATGACGTTTACATGACGGGAACAAAACACGGAATAACTATTAGGACCTTATTCTTTGTTTATTTGTATGGCACTTACTTTGTAAGACTTTTGTAAGAGTACCTACCTTATTAAAAAGTTTTGAATAATTTCGGCGGGCTGGTTAGAACCACGACAGCTCAATTGGAAGACCACCTAACCCGGTATGTCAGAAGGGTGCAGATTCAAATCCTGCTCGTGGATTTTTTTTCAATATTTGTGTTTTTGTAATTTGTTCGCAACCAAATTTGCGTTAACAATTATTTGAACATTTTATAAAAGTACCTTTTTTATCCTAGGAAAATGTCTACATAGAATCATCCCGCGGGGCTATGTTATGGCCGACCCACTTAAAACCTAAGGCACCTGTCTACCGCTTGGGCGGAATCCCAAGAACTCTAAGGAGGTGGTCCCCTAGACACGTCTCTTAGGCTTGTTTCACACATACCACAACCACACCACGACTATAGCACGTGGGCGGGCGCTAATTTGTATGAAAATTAATAGTTGAATTCACACGGGCCATATATTGCCATCATTATTGACCGCGTGTTTGATACCGACCACATCGCACCCACGTCGCAACCACAACGCAATCACCAGCGACACCGCCAATTCAATGTCAACAACTTCGTTACCAACAAAGTTTGCGTAAAAATATAGAAATAACAAAATAACACGTTAAACTTAAGTAAGCATGTTGTTATAAAATGAAAACTCTGTTACTTAATAATAAAATAAAATAAAAACTGATTTTTATTTTTATTGTCATATTGATTTCAAAAACACAAATGTTGAAAAACACAAAAGTTGTTGGTGCTCTTCTATTGGTTGAGCTATCGTGGTTCTAACCTGACCCGGAATGTCAGAAGGGTGCAGGTTCAAATCCTGCTCGTGGAATTTTTTCAACATTTGTGTTTTTGTAATTTGTTCGCAACAATATTTGCGTTAAAAATTATTTGAACATTTAAATTGTTTGTTTTTTTTAAAACTTTGAACTCCAATCAATAGGCTCCAATGGTTTCTTGTACTTTATTTAACAGCTCATTTTTATCAATTGTAGTAATAAAAAAATATTAACTTTTCTATCTATATCAAAGACAATGATGTCGATACTTTTGAAAATAAAACAATAAAGTAACATTTAATGTACTTAATTGTAATTACGTTTTAATAGAGTTATTAATCCAAAGGTATAAATTAACAAAGTTAGTAATATTAGGTATGCTAATATTAATATTAACTTAATATTGTGCAGTTACAAACTCTTGATAATTTGAAGGTAACTGTAAAATTAATTTAAACTACAGTCAAACATTTATTTTTATTTTGTTAGAAGTTTCATCTTATTTTATATTATTTACAAAAACCAAAACTGTTGTTAGCACTGCAATAATAATTTTGGAGCTAAGCAGGTATATATTTTAGTTTGAAATTTATATAATGTGAAATAAATGAAATAAAATGTGTTTCACAGGTTTTTATCAAAAGCTTTTAAGCATATATTAAAAAAACTTACAAAGTCAATATCGTTTTATTTATGCTTTTAATATTCGTACGTACTTTATTAAAAACGTAAAATATTTTCCTTTCAGTACTTAACTTAAATTACTTTGCATTAATTCATAACAAGTACCTAACTTGATTAAATGGTACCTGGCATTATGGTAGTAATGACTACCTACCATAGCCTACCTACCATCTGTAATGTTGTTTTTACGAGCTATAATAAAAGTGACAAGTGACAGTGACAGGTGTCGGTGGTTGATAGTACCGTAAAATAATAAAGGTGGTATAACCGACTTTATCTATTCATAATATATAATATAAATTTAAAGTGTTGTTTTCAATTGTACCTACTTTGCAGATTTGCAGTTAGATTCGTTTATAAAGTAAACTTGTTTAATTTTTCGGCAATCAATAAATTTTAATAAAAGAAAATACTTTGAGGCATAGCTTTCTAGTATGTTTTACATAGGTCATTAATATTTCGATTAGGATTTTCTATTGATGATGGCGGGCGTTGTCGATAGATTCAAAGTAAAGGCTGAATGTGGCATATCCCTTTGTGACTCGCATCATGAAAAAGCATACATGCGCTGTCACTGCACTGTCAAAAGGACTTTGAAAATTTTATAGATCTAGGAGACTAGAGATCGCCGCCTGAGTCGAATATTACCCTGTATTTTTAAAGATAACCAAGGCAATAAAAGGAGACAAATTTGGTATTGAGATTGAATTTTTAGTAGTAACATAATACATTGTTTGTTTTATTTAAAAAAAACTAAATGCAAATTAAATGTTTAACAAAGAAAAGTGGCCTTTCTTCTAAGGTTCTATATTTATTAGAACAAAGCACAAATTATTTGATATAACACAATGCAAAATATTGAATATAAATGTGTTTAAACAAGAGTATAGCACTATAAATAGCACATTGTTGTCATGTGTATTTTGAATTTTGCAGAAAGCATTTTGTAAGTAAATAAGTAAGTATTTTGTAGCTTCGAAAAACGAGCACACGGGAAACAAGTTCAATTCGCAAAGCAAAACAGAAAGTACAAAAAAATAACACTAAACTCTTTGATACGCAGCCTTTCAATCACAAAAGAACGTTTGGCACTATGCAATTGAAGCAATTATCCGTTGAATACGACTACGGATACGGTACGCGAAACAAGGGACATTCTCCATCGAACGGGACCGAATGGAAGTTATTCCTACACTACAGCGCTTCAGCTTTATTGTTGTCACAACAAAATTCACCAGTGCAATTTCACAAACTTATCCACAAATAAACAGGAGAAAGCACAATACATTTCCGAATGCAGGGATGACCAACGTCGAAAGGTGTGCGCTCACACTACGCAGACAATCCCGAGGGGACGCTGGGAACGCGTCGCACGGTCGCGGTAATTTCAAATAATAAATAAATGGAATATTCACCTTAGATCGGCGTCGCAACGACGGGCCCTGCTCTCACTGACCGCGGCCCGGAAGTCGCTGCTATAATATGGTAGCCCCGCCAACATGCAACTGCCTAAAGCCAGCTCGGTTTGCGCTGTTGCGTAACAACGTTGCGGATTCGAAGTGTTCGCGTGCCACTTCGCCGGAAAAAAAGACCGTGTCAATATAAATTTTAAAATATTTGAATTAATAAACAAACTGCCGAAGCCGTTTTAAATAATACTATTGTGCTAATGTTTAATGAACGGATATTATGGATGCGTCGTAAGCCGTGCAGATATTAAGGCTAATTATATATTTGTGTGTGTGTGTACACATAACGCGATTTCGTTTGATGTCTGTTTGCGTTTTTCGAGTTGCGTACCGTCCGTATGAAGTTTTTCTGTATTGAAATTTTTTTGCAATAACATATTTGCTTAAACTTATAGGTACAAGACATGTTTATAAATTAAGCGTGTCTTTTTTAAACATCTATCATTATTGTAGGTAATCGTTGTTGCAAATTAGATTAAAAATTAGATTTAAATTATTAAAAATTACATTTTCTAAAATTTGTAATATTTTTTTTTATTTGCAACAACATTGCTTACACTTAAATCTGTTTTATACAAAGCTTGGGTCATTGTCGTAATTGTTGTTTCAAATGTAAGGTGAATAAATAAATAAAAAATACAAATAAATAAATCTTTGATTTTTGATATTTGGATAAAATTTTAAGTTGTCTGTCGTTGACTGTAGTTGTTGATATCACATCTTTACTGCGATACTCGAGGGGTTGGGGGGTACTTATATCATTTCTCACATCTTATTTCTATTATTATTCATCATCATCATACAGGACAGAAATCTTGTTTATTTATGTATCACTTGTAAGAAAAATTACTTGACACTGGCTAAATGTGCTAATCGCACGAAGCCAAAGGAAAAAAAGGACATCCAGTGTTGTTTTCTCAATCACGTAAAAGAATTTCATGTCACTATATCACCGCTACGACACTTGGAGAACGGGCCAAAAAAGCCACGCAGGCCCAGTGCAGATTGACGCACTAGTGTGTAATGCCATTATTCCCTCTAGAAAAATTCTAAAATTCTAAAATTCTAAATTTAAAATTCAACATTACATATTCAGTTAAGGCTACAAATAGCTCTTATGAACGTCATTATGCCTTCGGTTCGTAGTCCTACTCCGGGCGGGAGACCTTGTACTGAGAAGAACCGGTAAGATACTTAGCACGGGCTTTTCTTTTCTCCCTTACATCGTCAAAATATTGGAAAATGCCCTATCATAAAAGGACACTTTCCGTCACAAATAAAAACAAAAATTATAAAGGACAAAACACAAATTATAATTTGTTTTTAACAAGTTGTGTAACTTGTTAAAAAAAATTAAATAAGTGTCTAAGTTTGTAAATTTTAACCAGTTACTCACCAGTTTAAATTTTTTTGGTTATTTTAGTACTTCATTGCGTATTTTATTCATAAATAAATCATAAACCTGACACATTAAGTTGCGCAATATGAATATATCACGAAATTCATACCGAAATTTAAATATTTTTTACGCTGCATTTCAAATAAAAGCTAATAAGTTTTTTGGTATCAAATTAATAATAATAATAAATAAATAATAAAAAAGTATTTATTTGTTCAAAATTACAAGTAACTAAAAACTAATATTATTGAACAAAATGGTAATGTGGCTCAGCATCAAACAGCTGAATCGACAGCTGTAGCTGATATTCTGCCACAACCTAGCGTGAGTTTTAAACGTTTCTAAGAAAATGTGACAACAGTTAAGATATATATGACAACAATTTTACAACAATTTTAGATAGAAATAATTAAATCACATCTTCCCTATATAATTAATTCCCTATGTAACTAAAGCTTATTAACTTTATTTTGAATTGAATAACAAAAAACGATATGTTATCGATTTAGATTTTTAATTAAAAATAGTTTTCAACTGAAACTTCTTAATTTGACATCTGTCAATGCCAATCCAAACTTACAGTCTTGAATATAACTTTCTACATTATTGACCTCTCTATTATCTTCTTTTTAGCTGTCAGAAAATTGCTCCTTTGCACACTGATACCTATATTTCCTCATGCAATAGGAAATGCATTATATCAGCATTGGACACCAATTTTTAAAAGTCGTGGCTAAAACCAGCGAAGAAAGTACGAGTATCGCAACTAGTTACTTAAAAATATACACAAACCCTAACTGGGTACCTTTTCATAGAAACGATGAATAAATTCGTTATAGGTATCACGGAAAATTGTGTACTTATCGGCCCAATGCGAGTGCCTGCGTAAAGAGCGTGCCAGATACTTACAGGCATTTAATTTCCGGGAAAATTCGAGGGCTACGAATTCGGTCGGTAGGAAAAATATATGAAAATAGATAATTATTATTGTAAATCGCTTTACTTGTAATAATGAGCTGTAAGGTTCGAAATCCGGGACTTTAAAGTGAAATTCCTGGACACGGGACAAGACACGCAGCTCCAGAACAATCCCGGATTTCCGGTCGTCTCGAAATCGCAATGGTTGGCAAACGCGATAACAAATTATATGATATTTGATATTGCATGTTCTATTCATTTGGTTAGGGTTAAAAAAGATGGCGATAGTAACCTTAGTTACACAAAGGCGGTTAACATTTTAATTGTAAGAATGTCAACTTACAAATAACACTTTTTCTATCATAGATTGATCAAAGAATAATGTTTCTATGACAGATTGATTTAGATTTTGCGTTGCCCTAGCAGTTTGTTCACAGCCAGTGCGGTGAAAGTAACCGAGGGGGAGAGGGGAAAGGGGATTGCAATTTGCATCATACTGATACATGCACGAGTAGAATCATGTTCTCTTCCTTGTAGGTAAGCACACACGCCGGCACATAAACCTACCACAAACTGTCAATCTTTATTACTAAGATACTAGCTGACCGGCGGACTTCGTACCGCTTCGACAGATTCCATGACAACAAAACAAACAAATCATTCGTCCGCTTAAGAACACCCGTATCCCATAATGGACCCCTATAGAAGCGCCAACTACCGAGTCCAATTGTAAATTTAAACCATTCTTGTATCCACGTGAACACACAGAAAATTTCATCCAAATCGGTCCAGACGTTTAAAAGGAGTTCAATAACATAACAAAAAATAAGGGATAAAATTTAAGCATGGTTGGTGATAGGTAACTGGTTTTTTCAAAAGTAATAAGTAGCTGAGAATTTTTTATTTTTTAGACAAAAAGGGCGGGCGCTGGCGGCCTGAGAGCGCGGCGCGGGGGGACAGTGTACAAGTGTGGCACGTGTCAAAGGTCACTCATCCGGCATTGCGCTTGCGCTTGTCAATCAATAACAAAATAGGGTTGTACACAATGTTAACATTAAACTTAAGTAAAAAAATATGTTTTTTTTTACCACATTTAATGGTGATGTTTAAGCAGTGAAGTGTTTACAGGGTATATGTACGCACTCTAAAATATTATTGCTTATATTTTTTACAGACATTTGTATATAAAGATATGGTTGAAAATGTATTGAAGAAATTTGACAGTTTTGGTTAGGTTGATGTGCAGGCGTCCGTCATCATCATCAGCTCATTTTATGTCCCCACTGCTGGGGCACGAGCCTTCCCTGTGGATGGATAGGGAGAACGGGCCATAAACCACCACGCGGGCCCGGTGCGGATCGGTGGTTGTTAACGACTGCTAATGCAGCCGGGACCAACGGCTTTACGTGTCTTCCGAAGCACGGAGATGTTCGAGATGATACATTTTTGGTCACCCATCCGATGACCGGCCCTTGCGAAAGTTGCTTAACCTCAGCACTCGCAGACCGGGCGCGTTAACCACTGCACCATCGAGCTCCAGCGTCCGTACTTACTGTCTAAACGACATGGTAATATACAATATAAGATTACCAACAAAAGCACAAAACCGGTCGTTGTGGAGATAGTGATGACGTTTTTGGACTAACATCGTCGTCGCTCGCACAACAAACTGTCCTATCTAATTATAGGTATTTTTTCGGTACAGTACGGGACTTGGGTTTCCATCTTAACTATTTGTAGTAGACTTTCTAAACAAAGTACACAACTGTGTTTAGAAAGGCCGCTGCTATAAGTTACAGTGATAGTTTGAAAACTATCAGCTGGAAAACGTTTGTACCGAAATAATACCAAAAATGAGATAAGACAGTTAGTTGTGTGAGGGACGACATGTCTAGTGGTTAAGACCACCGGTTTAGACCCAGAGATCCCGGGTTCGATTCCCCGTGGTGGGTACATGTTTGTGTACTCGGTTTGGTTGGTGGTAGGGCTTGTTTGCTCGCCTGGCTAGCTACCACCATTTTATCTAAATGTGTCGCTAAAGTTGTGTTCCGCCAGCTAGAGATAAGGTAGCCAGTGCCTCAGTAGTTGAGGAATCCGGGTGAAGTGCGCTTCCACCTACAGCCTTATCATCACTTAACATCAGGTAAGATTAGGGCTGCCATCAGCCAAATTACGGACCCAGAACAAAAACTTTAAAAACCCAGGACATTTGGGTGAAATAAAGATTTCTTTTTGACTCCCTCAAGAAAAAAAATTTACAATTAATTAAAACCATAGTTATCATATTTTTATTTATTCATAGAAAATCAAACTTAAACTTAAACCTCATGTAACTATGTAATTCTGTAATGTAATTCTGGTAACAAACATAATTAGGAACTCTTCTTTTTTGGCATCAATGAAATTACAAAATATTATAAATTATTAAAAACAAATTATAAATTGTCGAGTGCACGCCGGCGTCGCGCCGAATTTTTAACTATGAAATGTTGTAATATATTGCTAATCATTCCATTCTATCAAGTTAATCGGATTTCCTCTGAAATCCCGCCCGGACACTCCCCGGACGCCCTCCAAACTAGGACAAATCCGGGGAAACCCGGACGGATGGCAGCCCTAGGTGAGATGAAGGCCAAGTGCATATGCACTTACACAGATATCTGTAAGATGTAAAAAATATAAAAATAATTACCTAACTACTTCAATTATTATTGCAATAACTAAATACTTAATTACCAAATTATTTAAGCTACATAATTATCCCTGGGGCCAGTGTTCTTAACAACAATAACAAATACCTTTTACGTGTAATAAGTTCGCTTTCCATCACTTCTGTTTGCTGTTAAATCTAAAAGGCGAAAAAGTCGTAATTACAAAAAGGCCAGTTTCACATCTTTCTTAACATTTCTTATCTTCCTATTAGGTACAAAGATAAAAGTTTTCAGTGAAATACGAGTATGTAGGTATCTGACAGTGACAATGTAATGTATAAAAGACACCAGCCATTTATTAAACTCTCTCAAAGAATAATAATATTTTTATGACTATGACAACGAAAGCTTTGATTCAATTAAGTGTCACTCACTAATTGCAGTTAGCGAGAAAATGTTGTTTTCAATTTTCCTGAACTCGTGCTAAGATACTCACTCATTATTAACGCCTGCAAAAAGATCGCAAGCAATTTCTTGTTCTAGCGATTTTGCATGAGCATCTCTACGTACGAGTACTCGTTAGAACGAAGAAGCGGAAATGTTGGATATTGTTTGTCCTTGTTAATACCTACAATACAACACCATAGAATCATCGACGGAAACAATAAGCGAAAATTTCATATTTTTGATATAAATAGATAGCCTAATAATACTTACATTGGCTTATTTCTGTTTCTATTGATTTCCTATCCTATTTCTTGTAGCAAACAAACATGAACGTTCAATATCGAACTCGGATTATTTTTTAGTTTGGCGATCAAACTATAAAATATCAGGCACTTAAATCTTATTCATCATCATCATCATCAGCTTTTAAATGATCCATTTTACGTAACAGCCTTCCCATATAAATAATAGCACATGGAAAGATTGATCTACAACCAAAGATGAAATAATCTACGACATACTAATGCTAACTAATGGTGGGACTAACGACTGCCATGTTACGACAACAACCGGGATCAAACGGCTTAATGTGCTTTTTGAAGCGAAAGCGTTCCTAACTACCCCTGCGTATCTTTGAACTTAAAAATATAGGTTATACCACCTAGTTAATTAGTTATTGTATCGTGTTTATACCTATGCTATAAAACATTGCAAGTTTTTAAGAGTTTTTAACATGTATTGTTAAAACTTGGTAAAGTGTTGAAAAAAAATCCAAAAGCGGGATTCGAACTAGACCTGGCCGGGAAATGACCCGGTATGTTAGAGTGTGCGTGTTTGAATACGGCTCGTGGAATTTTTTAAAACTTATTTTATAATTGTTTTATGTTCGCCTCAAAAATGAGCAAAAAATGTAGTATTATGGTAATTATTTTCAAACACACTAAGGCATCATGCTAAAATCTTAATTACGTAACTATTTATAAATATTTTCTTACTAAGTACAGTAATACAAAAATAATGAGTGTACGTTTTCGAGTGCGTTTGAATTGTTAATACCTAGGTATTTACATACATAATATCTTAAAGCACACATAATATGAAGGAATACATTTGTGCCGAAGCCCATTGTTAAGGTTCAAATTAGCTTGTTCGAATGATTGACACAGATTTGCGTTGCTATCGGAATATGGAAGCCGATACCACAGTTTTAGTAATACTGTGCCGATACTGCTTCACGATACCCTTAGGCTGGACTAGACTTACACGTATTAAATAAATAAACATAATATTTTTTATTTGCAACCTTACGTTACGTTGCGTCACAATTGTATTGCTTATTTTGATAACAAATAAATGCAAAAAGATCCTATCATCGTTCATTATCATTCTGGGGCTAAAAATCCATCTAAAATTTTAAAAAATAATACAACGCAACTGGATTTCAGAAGCGTGAGTAACTTAAAGTTCCTCAAGCCGTAGTGAACATCCTCAGGGGGTTTGTAGAGGGGATGGCATCACGCAAGCGTGACCCTGTCCCCTACTAGATTAAACTACACCGACCGCCTTTTAAGCCTCGCCCAAACAAAGGCGGTCCGCGGTCGCGGGCCGATGTGGTAGTCAATATTATGAAGGAAGGCAGTGGCACCTACCTAGTAGTTAGTTATATTTTGGTGACGAAAATTATGTCAAACACTGGCTTCAAAGTATCTATACTAATATTATAAAGAGGAAAGCTTTGTATTTGTGTATGTATGTATGTTTGTAACGAATAAACTCAAAAGCTACTGGACCGATTTAAAAAATTCTTTCACTATTAGAATGCTATATTAGCGCTGAGTAACATAGGCTATATTAAAAAAAATAGAAGTCAGCTAGTGTTAAATAAGCGCGATCTACACCCGGGTGTCCGCAACCGCTCGCCTTGCTCTCTTCGCCGCCGCTTTTTACGGCGGTCACTCGCTACCACACCACTGCGCTATAAGGCCACAAACTGGATGACAAAGGATGCGGAGCGGTGGCGACTTCATCAAAATGTCATGCTTTCCATATGCCATTATTGACTAGCAGCGGCGAGTGAAGCGGCGCGATTCATTACATTTACACTCGCACCGCCCGCCGCGCCGTTCCGCCCCGCGCTGCTGACCGCTGTTTAGTTTACAAATTAGCTCTTATGAATGTCACGGTGACATTGGTTCGTAAGTCTACATAGGACGGGAGACCTTGTACTGAGAAGAACCGGCAAGAAAATCAGCAAGGATAATTCTTTTCACACGCAAGATTATAGGACAAAAAACGCAAAAGCATTAATATTGGTTTGGAAATTCACGTCAGGGTACCAATTTAAATTTCCACAATATCATCCAGTTAGAGTCTTTAGTGTAAACATTTAACGTGCCCGCGCCGTGACCGTGTCTGTATCGCCACCGCGTCTGTTTGGGCGAGGCTTTAATTTATCAACAACGGTCAGCATTCTTATTCTCGGCGGACGACTGCGACGACGGACGTTCAGACGAAGACCGAAATCGTGAAATAAATAAATCGGTCATTACTGACTCGCTCCATGTTGAAACTATTATTATTATTAAAAATTAAGGAATTACAGTATACATTATTTTTATATTGTTTTCTGAAGTTTATGCAAACACTCCATATTGAAAAGAAACAACTTTTACGGATCCACTCGCGTTTATTGTTTTACACATTGGTTTTGACCTGACGTTTCGAACCCACTACAGGGTTTGTGGCCACAGGAAGATTGAGATGTTGTCGTCTCATTATTAATTAGTAGTTTGCCTACGGTCTCTTTATTTCAATTGAAAGCGTTCCATTTTACGCAGAAATAGCTTATCGTATCTTTTGGCCAATCTGGTAGGTAAAATTGCAAAGCGACAACCCTAGGTCTAGTTGATACAGTGTTCTAGGTGCCTAGTGCGAGCTTCATTCGCAATTCAATCACGTTAACGAATTCGAGGATTTGTATGGCAAAATCTCCTCGTATGCCGCCAGGAGGCGCTGCTTCAATCCCGCATACTAATTTTCGTTTTCGTAAACGTAATCGAATGAATACGGATAGTAAACAAAACTCTAGGCACCCTGGGTCGTCAAACTATCAAAACTGAAGTCAGAACATGTCAGGGTTTCCCAAATTGATGTCATAAAATCAATTTGTATTTTTGTATGGAAAAGTAGGTATCATCATCATCATCATCATCAGCTCATTTTATGTCCCTACTGTTGGGGCACGAGCCTTCCCGATGGATGGATAGGGAGGACGGGCCATAAACCACCACGCGGGCCCGGTGCGGGTTGTTAACGACTGCTAATGCAGCCAGGACCAACGGCTTTACGTGCCTTCCGAAGCACGGAAGAACTGGAGATGAAAATTTTTTGGTCACCCATCCGATGACCGGCCTTTACGAAAGTTGCTTAACCTCAGCACTTGCAGACCGAGCGCGTTAACCACTGCGCCATCGAGCTCCTCAAAGTAGGTATACATAAATATAATTTTGCATATTATCACGGTGTTATATTTTTACTTAGTTGGCCAGCTATGATACGCCTCTTACCAAACATTCTGTTTACATCGGTACATGTCCATACCAATGGCGCTTAAATATTCTTACAGCTGTGAGACTTTATTACCGTGGTGCACGGTAATACAGTCTCAGATTAGCCATGTCAAAAATGTAGAAATTTACGTAAAAACGAATGCTATGGCAGTTACGATTAGTGAACACGATAAATATCGAATAACTAACACAAAATTACTGAAACAGTATACGCTAGGCTTAACAATCATAAATACACTCCTGCTCAGAAATGGGGTTAACGCGTTACGTTGGGATAAATACCATATAATCACGATTTGTACAGTGCTATCGGCTTTCCCGTTAACGTTATATTTTTTCCAATATAGGCATTACACAGAATGTGAATATTTAAACAAAGTTATCGATGTAAATGTATGAATGTTGTGAATTTATGTTTTATTTTGGTATTGCTAAGGTTAAGCAACTTTCGCGAAGACCGGGCATCGAATGGGTGCCCAAAATTATCATCTTGAGCTCCTCCGTGCTTCGGAAGGTACGTAAAGCCGTCGGTCACGGCTGCACAACCCAATCCGCATTGGGCCCGCGTGGTGGGTGATTTACGGCCCGTTCATCCTATCCATCCATATGGAAGCCTCGTACCCGTGCAGTGGGGACATAAAAATGGTCTAGTGACAATATAAAGTCATATTTTATCAACTGCAAATATTTTGAGGATAAATTCAACAACATATATAAACAATTTTTATGAAAATACCTAAAATTTTTATACGCTAGTTTTCAAGAAAAACGCCAAAAGACATTTCGATTAAAAAGAAAAATAAAGCGCTTTTGGTAGTTTCAATTCAAAGGAGCCGAAACAGAGGCCGCAATGCCTTTACCGTTTACACGTGCCCCTAGTTTCATTAAAAAACCGACAGAGAGGCTGCTCTTAAAATTATTACCTACAATTTTTGTGTCAGGAAAAGTAAAAAAAAACTAGCCTGAATTTTTTTTTTAAATGCTAGGGCCGTATTTCTCTGATAAAATTAGATGTTTTGTCAAAATATTTGCAGTTGATAAAAAGTGACCTTATATAGAAACAGATCATATTCATAAAGATGAACGGAACTAATAAAACTTTCTTAAGCCTAAACCTGTTTTTGGAAGACGAAGCGACATATTACATCTACAAATTTGTTAACATAACATTATTATTAATAGCTAATCTACAAGTTGAATGGAACGGCGTGGCGCGAGGCGGCATGACTTCACCGGCGGACTGGCGGCGTTATCTTGTCCGTTGTTTGAATTGGGCCCGCGATTCGTTATTTTAACAAAAACTCAAGGTCATTCACGACCGGTCTGAGCAGTATCCATTTCATTATAATTTCGCCGGTAATCTTTGAATGTAGGTAGTAGTAGTAGGTAGTTAGGTAAGTACAGATCGCACCAAACTTTTAGTCCCCTCTGAAGTTGGCGCGATTCACGTCGCAGTAGTAAAAAAAGGCGTCAGTGAGACGAAGGCGGGGACGAGCGACTAGAAATTTGGCGCGATCTATACTTACGAGTTGTGTGTGTCTACGTTTTGTTTTTGTAATTAACAAACGTACTTGAAGAGAAGGAGCTCGATGGCGCAGTGGTAAACGTGCGATAGCTGAAGTTAAGTAACTTTCGCAAAGGCCGGTCATTGGATGGGTGACCGGTAAATTCTTATCTTGAGATCTTCCGAGCTTCGGAAGGCACGTAAAGCCGTATCAAGTCACCCGCATAGGGCCCGTGTGGTGGGTAATGGCCCGGTGTCCTTGTGGTGTTAGCATCCATATAGGGAAGGCTGGTGCCCCAGCAGTAGGGAGATAAAGAGCTAATGACGATGATGACATATACGTAGTTGGCGTTTATTTTTCACACTATCATTTTATGCGTGGTCCTGGTTTCCCTGTAACCATGGACTTTACAAAGGCTTCAACTACCACCACCTAGACCACACCACTAGGCTTGATCCGATCCGAACCTCTCGGAGAATCAGTGCGTGATGCTGTTCCTTTTAGAAAACCTCCGCAGGTGATTCGTTTCACACGGCTGGAGGAACCTTTTAAGTTTTTTCGCCGCTCCCAAAAAGCCCGGCGAAGCTGAATCAAAAAACTCTCTCCAAAAAAAATCACTAGGCTTGCCTAAGTGTGAAACCTTGTAACCGGCGGCACCATTGATTGGAGAGTTTATATTTGCCATGTTGCTCTGTCTATTTGATTGTTTTCCAGGAGCTTGAATACACGATTTGTCTTTAAATAGCACTGTGCTCTAAACGTACCCCTAGGACATCTGGGCTTATTTGTAGATTAAACATTGACACGTGTAGGAAAACCTGAGCTAGACGTTAAACAACTGATGAAAATGACGTCATCCATGCACCTACGCTTAATTAGAATCGGTATTAGGGTAAAGCCACCCAAGAGCACGGACTACCGAACAGTGCAATAATAATATGAAGAATACTGGCTCAACGACGAAATTAGTCTTGGCCCCCTACTGGCGCCAATGCTTTCTGTCCTATGTGATCCCTTGCTAGTTGCACGTTTCCCAAAGCTAAATGTTCTTGATGTAGTCATTCATCCCAACTACCGCTGGAATGACCTTAGTAGTCCTTCCAGCGGTAGTTGGGATGCATAACCACCCGCGCCTTCTAGGGACTGCCCTCAGTCTCATGATCTTCCCCGTTTGGTTCAACATGGCGGAGCCAACCGAGTATATATGCCTTGCATAAGACTACTTCTGGGAGAGAGAAACCTCGGCAGGCCCCACTAAAATAAGATAAGATGTACGCCTTTTTCTCTCCAATGATATTGGGTTCGCGTACAAGATCTTCTATTGCGATTCTTTCTGATTATGAGACCACTACCCTCATTTCTTCCATAGTCTTTCTCACTTCTATCTACCAACTACAAGCTATTACTTGACGTCCTTTAATACTAACTAAGAAGTTGGCAGTGCATAATATCATATCAGTTAGCAAACACTGCCTGTCATCAACACCTCAGTATATGTCCCCACTGTTGGGGCACGAGCCTTCCCTATCTAGTGATCCTGATAGGTAGGGTATGGCAGCTGGAACTACGGTTCCGGCTGTCTTTTCAAGAGTACCATGGGAGTTCCGGTCCTAAGCCCCTTGCCGGTTATGCCTTTGCGGGCGTCTCCGGCAGGTTCCGGACATAGGTTGGACTCGTCGTGGCATGTGGTTAGCTGTAGAAGTGGGAATGTTCGTCTGTCTGGTTGCTGTTGGCTAGGCTTCCATTTCGTGCACAGCGAGCGGGTCCAAGTAGTGGTCTCAAGGGGCCCGAGGCGAAAGGACTTGCGGGGCACGTAAGTTGCCCATAGTTGGTTGCAATGCTCGGTGGTTTGATAATGATGATGATGATGATAATAGGATAATATAATTATAGCAATAAAACGCATTAAAAATTTTCGGTCAGAAACGAGACTCTGATCATATTATATTATTACTCTGTGATAAATACAATCAACTTTCACATGACAGACGGCGCTGGCTAAAAAACCCTCTAATGTCATTTGCCTTACCTTTCACCCGTCAAATTTTGTATATGGTATAGGGGGTGCAGCGCGGATGCAAAACTGCGAGTTTCAAGTGTCTTTATGAGTTTTTTAGCGAGCGAGCGGCGCGTGGCAGTGGTGTGACAACGGCGCACGACTACGAATACGCACGCACACTAATATCTGTACAGAGTAGGCTGGTGATATAATTAGAGCAATGTTTACTTTCGTAAAATCATAGGCGTTTGGGTAAAAAATAAGAAAGTCTTAATATTTTCATATTCATATTTTTTTATTGAAAAATAAGACAACAGTGGCCTGCGGAGTATCAATACAAACATTTTGATGTCGGATCATTGTTTCATTTGTGCTATATTTACAAAATTTCTGAAGAAATAAGTTTTTAGATATCATTACTTTTACGTATTGTTTATGCAGTTTCTGGGTATTTGTTTCAAATTCCAAGACAACCATGACCTTGTGAAAGGATCAAGCTAAACTATACTAGTCCTTTTAATGTATATGACCTATTCAGCGCCTAGCACCGGTGACTTAAGGGGGTGCACCGCGGACGCAAAACTGCGAGTTTCAAGTTTCTTTATGATAGCGAGCGAGCGGCGCGTGGCAGTGGTGTGAAAACGGGGCACGACTACGAATACGCACGCACACTAATATCTGTATAGAGTAGGCTGGTGATTTAATTAGAGCAATGTTTACTTTCGTAAAATCATAGGCGTTTGGGTAAAAAATAATAAAAGTGTTAATATTTTTATATTCATATTTTTTAATTGAAAACTAAGACAACAGTGATCTGCGGAATATCAATACAAACATTTTGATGTCGGATCATTGTTTAATTTGTGCTATATTTACAAAGTTTCTGAAGAAATAAGTTTTTAGATATCATTACTTTTACGTATTGTTTATGCAGTTTCTGGGTATTTGTTTCAAATTCCAAGACAACCATGACCTTGTGAAAGGATCAAGCTAACCTACACTAGTCTTTTTAATGTATATGACCTATTCAGCTCCTAGCACCAGTGACTTAAAAACACGTAAATTTTCGAAATTCCGCGCGGCACCCCCTTTGTTTTCAGTAAATTGCAGTTATAGTATATGACATACTTCGAAATCTTGACTTAGGGACAGTCGAAATGACTTAACGCGTGTATGGAGTTAATAACGTAGTGCTTACCTTTTTATTCTATGAATTTGTGTCTGCCGATTCTATCTCCCCTTTAGTAGTGCGCACTTTTTGGAGGCCTTACCCTACGTCCTCAACTACGAGTAGTAACTTGTTATTTCGGAAGCCATACACGTTTGGAAGTGTCAGGTTTTCACGAGTGACCTGTGACACTGAAGGTTATTAGCGGGCAACAGCAAAGACTTTTTCGATCCGAAGTCTGTCTGACAAAATTGAACACACAAATAATCTGAAGTCAAATGGAATGGGTTTTCAGCAGCCTTTTGGCTTCCAGCTCGGCAAATAACTGTCTGGCTTAGCCGCCCGCCTCTACAGTGGGAGCGAAGTGAACATTGTTTGGATAATAAAAAGGTACGAGCATCGAGATTGCTTTCAACATGTGTTTTTAAAGTTCTGAATCAGTTCATTTATGTGTGTTTAACGAATACACAACTTTAGTGTATTTTTTGTTCCACATCGAGGAAGCATTAGGCCTTTGTACCACCGGAGAACTAAATGCGAGTTATATTCTCTATTCGATTATGTTAATTAAAATGAGGATGTGAATGGCAAAATTGCAAATTAAGTCTGAAACTGACGGGCATATCATACATTTTCAGGAACTGTAAACCCTTCTACTGAAGGACCAATCACAATATTTTCTTGAACTAAGTATAAGACTTGCAACTGACTGACTAATCACAAAGTTAAGATACTTTTAGACCTGCAACTTACTGACTAATCACAAAATTTCAGGAACTTTTCGGCTTGTAACATACTGTCTAATCGCAACTATTACTTACTGACTTTTACTGACTTACTTATTACAAAATTTAAAAACTTTTAGGCCTGCAACTAATTAACTAATCAAAGGATTTCAAAAAGTTTTTAGCTTGCATGCAACTAACTGACTAATCACAAAATTTCAGAAGCTTAGAGCCTGAAACTGACCGACATAATTGACCTAAAATTTCAGGCACTATAGCTGCTGAAATTCAGATGAGCTGTGTATCCAACTATATTCTGTTGCCTGCCACTGCGTGATTGAAAAGCAAGTCAAATGTGATAAGTAAAGCCAAAGCTTTCACTTTCTGTGTTAACATTCCATGTATTCTACTACAAAGCAGGCTTTCCAATCATGTAAAGGGTACTGAGGAATGGAATTCTCTGTTGGCCTCTGTATTTTCATAACACAGTCAACCCCAAGCACATGAGTGAGTAAACAGTGCTTCTATTTTTTAATATCTCTCGGAAAACATCGCATCTCTGAATGCAACTAAATATTAATTTTCATGTACAATCATTATTTGATTTATCATCTATACTAATATTATAAAGAGGAAACCTTTGTATTTTGTATGTATGTATGTTTGCAACGAATAAACTCAAAAACTAATGGACCGATTAAAAAAAATATTTCACCATTAGAATGCTACATTAGCGCTCAGTAACAAAGGCTTTATTTAAAAAAAATAAGAAAAAAAGAAATGCGGTACGAAGTCCGCCGTGTCAGCTAGTGTAAAATAATTTGAATTCAGAACAACGTACTTTATTGTAGTTTTGTTTTTGATTTTCGTGTGAACTATATAGAGCTGTGAGCTTCGATCAACAATTGTTGATCGAAGGCTGTGAGACATAAATCGTAAATCAATTACGTATGACACAATAGTATTATTTCACCTCGGGCCTCGTTCTAAAATCTTCGTGAAGCAAAAACTTTGTACCCCTTTTTACGAAAATTGCGCGGACGGAGGAGTATTAAATTTAATTCCTCATCTTTCCTTAACGTACATATAACAATGGTTCAATTAATTGTTACGTACGATAATATGGCGTTTCGACAGACTAGGGGATAGAGAAGGAGTGCAGAATGCTAATATTTTTTTAATTAAAATTATGCATATAAAAAATACATTAAATTAAATATCATTTTTCAAAAATTTCAATAGTGGAAGATGAGCGGCCAAAATCTGTCAATGCCAATCCAAACTCACATTCTATCTTTTTTAATTTTAATTGCTTAGGATGCAATCCGTGCTGCTGAAAAATGGAATCGGAGAAAACTAAGTAATAGATGTTAATGAAAAAAACTATATTAATTAATGTTTTATTTTTCGTTTTAAGATCGGAGGTGCTGCATATGAATAATTATGACATCTACATTTCAACATCACATCTACATCAGACCAAGAAGGCGGGGCTTTTTTTACTTCCTCGGAACAACATTTTAGCTTTAGTTATTATTCTAAGGCCTTATTCGTCATTCGTCTTTGACAACTTTAAAAAAATCGAAATGTGTATCGTTTTTTTCGTGAGTGCCGATTATGAATAATACCTAAATCTATTTCGAGATTTAAGATGGCGGACGTAATCTTTTTTTAAAAGTCAATATGGGTATCGTTTTTAAGGTATTCAGATCCAAAATGGCGGACGTGATTTTTTTAATAAGTAAATATGGATATCGTTTTTAAGGTGTTCGTGGGTGCCAATTATGAATATGACATCTATTGCAAGATCCAAAATAGCGGAAATTATTTTTTTAAAATCAATATGGGTATTGTTTTTATAGTTATCGCGTATCCCAATTATGAACATTATTTCTATTTCGCGATCCAAGATGGCGGTCGTAATCTTTTTTTTAAAGTCATTATGGGTATCGTTTTTAAGGTTTTAGTGGGTGCCAATTATGAATATGACATCTAATTTGAGATTCAAGATGTCGGACGTGATTTAAAAAAAAGATAATATGAGTATCCTTCTTTTAAGGCTTTCTTGGGTGCCGAATATGATTGAGTTTCGTTTTGAGACCCAAAATGGAGGACGTGATTTTTTAATAAAGTCAATATTGGTATTGGCATTTCGCAAGATTTCGAAGGCGATGTCACACCACCATTAGTTTTTCCGCTGTGGTCATGAAGTCAAAATATTATTATATATTTAACAGTTTTTTCACGTCTTCTTTAACATTGAAATGCTGCTAACAAACCATCTCATATCTTAAGCTTCATGCAGCTTCATCATTCAGCAGAAATAGTAAACAACTTTTTATTAAAATTACGGTCGAATTTCGACCACTGGGCGACCACTGGTTAATTAATAATAAGTAAAATGAAGTAGTACCTAGCAACTCAATACACTCTAAGGGTCTTACAAATAAACAGAGCATATGGTCGGAATAGTTATTCCGTATTTTGTCTCTTTAACTCTAATTTGAAATGACGTTTACATGACAGGAACAAAACACGGAATAACTATTCGGACCTTATTCTGTTTTATTTGTAGGTAGTTTCCAGTATAACTGATAGAAATGTAACGACAGCCGAAACACGAAGTTTGCCGAGAGACATTAAGAAAATAGATGCACTTCTGCCATTCACTTTGACTTAAATTTTTTTACGTCAAAGTGAATAATAGATTTATTTACGTCAAAGTGAATGGCAGCAAAAGCTTTGAATATAAAGCAATCAACATCCAAGATGTAAGGAAGCATATTTCGGTTTAAATAGAAATACTCTGTTCAATCGTGGTTAATAAATAAAAACTCTACGTCATGGTGCTTACAAATAAACAAGCATTGATTATGGGTGAGTATTTTTAAAAGATATTTTTTCTGTTTGAACAACATTTTCTTTAAGTACTTATAGCATAACCGGATTGTGCGGACGTCGGGAATCTTAATGCCTTGAAAGCCTCTGCATTAAACTGATGAGTTTTCTGTATAAAAGTTATTTTTAAATTGTCTGTCTTTGATAAGTCGAAGAGAATTAATCTATAATTTAAATACACATTTTTCATTGTATTTAAATTATTGTAAGGATTGAAAGTAACAAGCGATCAGGGGACGCAATCACTCAGTTTCAACAACTATGTTTTAAAGATATTTTAAGATTTTGGTGTTTTTATAACCAAAAAACCGGACAAGTGCGAGTCGGACTCGCCCACCGAGTGTTCCGTACATTTTTTTTTTTAGGAATCGTGTCTCGAACTTTTCCCGAAATACAGTTTAGTTATTAAGTACCTATACATATGTAAGAGGGAAAAGGTATTTCTTTTTTCATTCTTCGTCATAAATTTGGACACCGTTCCTTGCATGAAGACCCTGTTTTTTGTGATTTATTTAAATATGTATAGTTTTAAATTTTTTTCCTGTACTTGTAGTATAAGACGATATTACTTGCCAAATTCATAGTTCTAGGTCAACGGCAAGTTTCCTATGAATTTTGATTCCCTTGAGAGTGTCGAAATATACGTTTTTTGCGACATAAAGCAGCCGTATATTTTTTTCGTTAACTTAGAAGTTAAATTTTTTCACAGCTTCAAGGGACCGCAGATCTGAGTATATGGTTTTAATTTCAACTCGATACCTCCACGCGCTCCCGAGATCAAGGGTCTTGAGAGACAGACAGACAGACGGACAACAAAGTGATCTTTTATGGGTTCTGTTTTTTTCCTTTTGAGGTACGGAACCCTAAAAAACGTAATAGTTTAGCACAGTAATTGACGACAATCCTATATGGACCACATGGAGCGTCATTATCTATATATTAATATGTGAAGCAAAAACTTTGTACCCGTTTTTACGAAAATTGCGCGGACGGAGGAGTATGGAAATTTCGCACACTTATAGTTTATATAGAAAAGGTTATCCGTATGTTAATTTTTTTTTTAATTATGCATAAAAAATACATTAAATCAAGAAAAACAACATAACACACACATACAATGTATTTGACACACACGTATTGTTTGTCTTTAATGCGGCCGATATCTGTCAATGTCAATCCAAATTCACATTCTATCTTTTTAAATTTTTCATTGCTTAGGATACAATCCGTGCAGCCTTAATATAAAAATTACGGCCGAATTTTGACCATTGGACGGCCACTAGTTAATATGATTCGGTGGGAACAATCAACCAATTTGATCCAATTAACACCGTGAAACATTTTCGATATAAATCTATCATCGAGTTACATTCGCAAATTAGGTAGCACTAATTAGTGGAAAAGCCTGTGGGTGGTTAGGTGGTGTGAATGGCCAGTTAATGTACCGAGGTACACTTTATGATTTATGAAAAAAATACTCTATAAAACGCTGAATAATATAGAAAGCCTACTTTGTTTGTTAGTTATTTGGAAAAGACAAAAAATAATAATTTCGGTTTGATAAAATACGCCATTTAAGACCCTGTCTATGTTAAATAACCTGTGATACGATTATCAACAGGAACCATATCACGAGGAAAAATGGAATACCACAGGGAATAGCCAAGTTATTAAATAAAAATACGAATCGCAAACGAAAACAACGAAGCGCCCCGAAACGCCGAAACGAACGGAATGACATTTATGACCTTTGTTGTATTTTGACATTTTGTAGCGTTTTGTTACTTGCAGAGAGAAAATTATTGCTGATTTTAATATTATTATTTTCTATATTTTATTGTTTTACCCCTATTTAATTATGTATTGATAAAAATGGACGACAAGTAAGTACATGCAATAGCAATAATTAACAGCAAATAAAATATTTTTTCACTCCTCTTGCTCAAAAGGCCGTCATTACGTACCGTTACGTGCCGTACCAGAGCGAAGAAAAAATAGCATTTCTTCCTATAGGGGAAAAGTTTTAATTTTTTTAAAACAATTAATGTTGAAAATAACTGTATTTGTTTATGTTAGAAGATATCCATCCGTATAATACAGTACCTGTACTGGGACCAACGTGCTCCTGTCAGGGTTGAATGCTCTTGCAACTTATTATGATGGAAAAAGTGACTGAAACGAGGAGACCTGGTCGCAGAAGAAAGTCGTGGAACATTCAGGAGTGGTTGGGAATAGCAAGTGCCACTGAACTTTTTTGCCTTGCAAGGACAGGACCAAGAATGCAAAGCTGACTGCCAACCTTCACTAGTTGGAGAGGCACAAGACGAAGAAGAGGTAGATATACAATTTTACCATAAGCCTTACTATGCCAATAATTTGCACCAAAGCAGTCAGTGAGCCGTATTTACTTATTCCGTAAGCAAGAGTTTGCGTCTATCTGTGTCCTATAAAACCTTCAAAGTGTAAATTTCTAGTAAATAAGCCGCAATTCTAATGAAACTATCTATGCTTAACGAGAGTAAAGAGATCATCGTCATCATCATCATCAGCTCATTTTATGTCCCCACTGCTGGGGCACGAGCCTTCCCTACGGATGGATAGGGAGAACGGGCCATAAACTACCACGCGGGCCCACTGCGGGTTGGTGATTGTGAACGACTGCTTATGCAGCCGAGATCAACGGCTTTACGTGCCTTCCGCAGCACGGAGGAGCTCGAGATGATACATTTTTGGGCACCCATCCTTTGACCGGCCTTTGCAAATCTATCGGCACATTTAGAAAAAAAACATTTTTCAATGGAATTCATCAGATTTACAAAATGTACCTATTATTGTTTTCGAGTTTTAAGCATTTTAATATCATAATCATTATTTTCTTTCCGTACATATTTATCCAACTGCTGGGCATAGGCATCCTCCATGTTACGCCATTCCTATATTGTCTAATAATTAATAAGTTAATATAAGTGCTTCCTCTAAGCATTGATAGGTTCAATGCTAAATGCTAAATGGTTTTCTGCTTAGAAAGAAATTAAACGGCTAATTAATATTATCACTAAAAAACCTTTAAATAATTTATTATTATTAAAAAGTAACATACTTAATTGTAAATTATCCGACACCCTTTATCGTTTATTCCGCAAAATTGACGAAACAAAGCGGTAAATGCTATTGTTTTCAGCTTAATAAACTCTACGGTGCATTGGAGCTCGAGTATAACAATGACTCTTTCATAATACGAAATGAAACATTGGATGAACGTAGCAAAGGACAAACTTTTATTCGTTAACCGGATTAACGAGGCACATGAGCGTTTCCGATAAAATAAATATGTTGAAACCAATTTAAAATGTTTAATTCTCATAATGTTTTACTGACATTACGAAGTAACAAGCGTACTTTTAAGAATATATTTTTCTAATTATTATTATTTATTAGCACTTAGCCTTAATCTTATTCGATGTGAAGTGATGTCAAGACTTCAAACGCACTTCACCCGGTATTTTCAACTATTGAGGCCCTGGCTATCTTATTTAACAACAACTTAGCTAACAATCGGAACACAGCAATGCTATTTTGATTTATTTATTTACAAGTTTATGTCCACACATAAGAGGGTAACAAAATAAGTTCTACGGGTGAATGCAGTACAAGGGCGCTGCTTATTTCAGTACTGAAATATCTTCCAGCAGGTCAGCAAAACGTTATAAATAGTGGTAGAATTAATGTGTACCTCCTGCAAAATTATAACACACATAAATACTAATAATTGAATAAACAAGGTTAATATACAAAAATAGTATATTATGATACAAGTGAGCTAAGTTGCTCATTACACACGAGGTTGTGGGTTGCAGCCCGAGCCGTAGGCGAGGGCGTAAATCAACCGAGTGTCTAGTGAGCAAGCTGCTCACGAGTTTCATACGCACTTTTTCAACACACTTGCGAGGAAAAAACAAACATGTATTGCAAACAATTGGTGAATGTAGGTACAATTTTCAAAACGATATTGCATTGATTTTGATGGCAATTTCACAGTTTGTGTTGCAATGGTACTTGCCACTTCTTTAGTACCTTCATTTACATCTTGTGTAAATGTCGGTGGGTTTGTATGTATTGACGATTTCAGAGAAATACACCAAAAACACATTTTCAGAAAATTACTAAATTTTTTTGTTGCTCTTCCTTTGTAGGAAACTATCGTAAGCAGCTAAGTACTTTTCTCTAGATTTGCAGGTATTAGGCTTTCGTTTGCATTTTGTGCTGCATTTAGTATTACTGGCGGGGTAAAATCTATCAATTGTTCTTAGAAATGTCACTAAGATCTAATTTCATTATATATACAAGTAACGTTTAAATTAGAATAGAAGTTTTCTTATCTATACTAATATCATAAAGAGGAAAGCTTTGTATTTTTGTATGTATGTATGTATGTATGTATGTATGTATGTATGTATGTATGTATGTATGTATGTATGTATGTATGTATGTATGTATGTATGTATGTATGTATGTTTGCAACGAATAAACTCAAAAATTACGGAACGATTTAAATCTTCACCATTAGAATGCTACATTAGCGCTGAGTAACATAGGCCATATTAAAAAAAAAGAAATGCGATACGAAGTCCGCCGGGTCAGCTAGTTCATTAAATAAAAGTATTATTGTTATTATCAAATTCATCAATTTTATATTATTTTCGACATAAAACAAACAGTCACACGGAATATAACCTACGAATATACCTTCCGAGTGTCGTCAATCTGTCTATTTTGTGACACAGGCGAGAGCTATGACGTTGTTTAAATTAAACCTGTAGTCAAACTTCACAAGAGCTGGCTGCGAGCAGCCGAGGGTGTAATGGCATTCAGATAACTTTTGATTTCGCCTTGCACATCGCCACCTGTCTGTGACTGGCAAATTGACAGATCGTAAGTATATATCACGACTTCATTAATTGTTTAAAGTGAATCTTGGTATTTTTTTTACCGTACACCATCTAGAAACTAGACAGTTTGAGGGTAATTATCAGATTTTGTGCAAATCCTATGTCCGTGGCTGTATAAAAATATGTATAAAAGTATTTTACTTTCAAGTTGTGTGTTTTGTTTGAGCAAAATACAATATAGTAAGCTCCTCGTTTACTTAAATATGAACTACTAACTTGAAAGGTATATTTATATCTTAAAATGTCACTACCCTCAGTGTCCCAAACACAGATTTTGTAGAACAACTAAGATTTACTTTAATTTTGAAGAAGCGTTTGTTCAACAAATCTGGATTTTATAGATATTATTATACTGATCGTAAGTAAACGTTATCCGCATTTTCGCGGGTACGTAACTAATAAATATATATTTTTAAATGTATAAAGTTTTGTCATCTTAAAGTTGTCATCACCTTTAACAGAAATTGAAACGACAAAATGCCCCTAGGCGTGCGGTCATACTACTCCTCCACTCCCCGTCTCCCTGCGCTCACGCGTCTGTCAGTAGTGTCAGTCAACCGCATGACATCGAAAGGAAACCAAACAAAATGTGCTAAAACATCATTACCCTCAGTAGCATTACCTTCAGATTTTGAACTAAAGGTAATGACTTCAAACTGACGGGAGTGATTAAATATTTTATGCAAATGGGGAAGATCAAAAGTAAGAATACTCGTGAACCCCCCCCCCCCCCCCCCCCCCTCCTAAACAAGAGCTATAAAAAGATGATGTTTTTGTATGGAGCTAGATTATGTTGTCTAATAAAAAAAATAACTGCTGCGTTTCGCGATTGTCTTACATTTCAAACCTTGAAAAACCTCAAAACCTATTTTTGTTATTAATTTTTTACAAGAGTCATCTAGCAACCATACTAAGCTTAACTCGGTTTCAACGTAAAACATAATGCCATTCATTAAGTATTAATTAAACTTTATTGATTTTTATGTTATAAAATGAAAATTTTGGGATTGCACAGCAATAGCTTATTTTATTTTAATTCAACAAATATTTTTGTAATTATGATTGTCTATTTTTTAATTTATAAATGTTCATGTTTCTTCTTCATTATAAAATGATTAAACTTTGAATCTTCTACAACGTATTTTCTTTTAAAAAGATCATTACCGTTTGAAACACCTCACTTCCTTATGGCTTGTAATCATTACCAATATACAGTTATCACTACCGTGTGTACTGTTATCATTGCCATCCGACTTTTAATCATTACCGTTTTCAAATAAAATTTTAAAAGCTCATAGCTTCTCAATTTGTAAGTGAAATTATCTATAAATTGGGCAAATCAAAAAGGAATAATGTATATTTTGATAATAACAGTAAATTTTTAAAATTAAAAAAAAAAACAAATTTTGCTTGGACGTGCACAAAATCTGATTCACCCTTAAACGGCAGAAAGTTTAACAAAATAACCGCCTCTAGTTTTCGGTCCAGTAAGACCTCCTGTCTCATACCCCGAGCTTGGTGGGTCGATTCCCAAATTATAATTATATGGGATCTATTTCAACTAAAATCGAAAAAAAGAACTCAGTATAAAGTAATAAAGTTCTAGTAATCCGTCGTCTGATATGAACACAGACACAATATAATTTTAATTGTTTAGAGCACTTATTTATTTATTTATTATATAAGATACACTTACAGAATACACATTATTACATTGATTCCTTAATTTTTATGATGCACACAACATTCATAATTATTATTGACACTACAAACTACAAATATTATTAACAAATTAAAAGATTACAAAACAATGTCATAAAAATAATAATAATGATAAAATAAAAACAATGACAAAATAATAATTACTTAATTAAAACAAAATTATATAAAATTTATTTCACATAGGTACTACAATCTATATTAATACAATAAGCACTGATCAGTGCTCGCCGCATTTGAGCTAACCGCTCATCTCATCAACACTTTGTAAAGTTGCAATGAAGTTTGCAATAAAGATAATATATTAAATAAAATCTAAGGCAAATATTTCAAGAGAACAAATAGCTATACACCTCTCTATTCCATGTATAGCTCTATAGTACTCATTAGTACTTTAGTTTAGTGTATTAAAAGCGCAGCATACATTCGAAATACGGCTGGAATACAAATTTGCCGATCCAAACTCGGCTTACTGCGGACACGTACTTTTTGCGAGGAAAATCAGCGTAACGCGCCGTACATTTTCCACGAAAACATTTTTTGTTATTTCGTTAGCGTTCGGTGCTAACTATAAAACTTTTGGATTGGCCGGTCCCGCAATGGGTTGTTGAAAAGGTAACAAAGAAAATAAAATAAAAAAACTGTTTCAGTAAGTTCACTTCTGGAGCATTTATATGGCTAGGTCAGCAGAAAAACGTACTCAGTTATATCACAATAATACCTATTTCTCACCCACAATGTATGGAACAGCAAATTTATTTGAAGCATTTCTGAGTAAGTCCATTTAAAAAGTTGTTCCTATCCATGAGTACTATAGCTGCTTAATACAAAACAACGACTTAAAATTAACGGTGTAAGTATAGTAAGTGGATATGTTAAATAATTTGTGATATAATGCAAATTCGCTTGAGATACCCGGCCACCTAGTAACTGAGGATACAGGAAATCTTTAGAAAGCCGTTGGCAAGTAAATAATATCCGACGAGATTTTCTATAAGGTACACGACAATAGCTGTACCTTCTCGAATGTAGAAACTGTTTGTTGGAAACGGAAAATTCTGAAGAATATCTAACTTGAGAAGGCACTAACATTTTCCATATAGGTATACTCGATATATTAATATTATATTCCATATATTCATCATCATCATCATCATCATCAGCTCATTTATGTCCCCACTGCTGGGGCACGAGCCTTCCCTATGGATGGATAGGGAGAACGGGCCATGAACCACCACGCGGGCCCAGTGCGGATTGGTGGTTGTTAACGACTGCTAATGCAGCCGGGACCAACGGCTTAACGTGCCTTCCGAAGCACGGAGGAGCTCGAGATGATAAATTTTTGGTCAGCCATCCGATTACCGGCCTTTGCGAAAGTTGCTTAACCTCAGCACTCGCAGACCGAGCGCGTTAACCACTGCGCCATCGAGCTCCTCCTATATTCATACTTAGTGTATTTCATGTAGGGTAGTGCGTGGGTGTTCGACAGGAACCATTAATTTTTTTTCGGGGTCAGGAACTGATTTGCTTAAAGCAACAATTGAATACGGGCCACCGGCTTCCTAGTTTTCATCTTGTAAAATTCCAACAAAAATAAAAATCCATATCTATTGGTTTCACTTATAATAAATAAATAAATAAATGTAGGTCTGCCTGGATTACTACTACCTCTTATCTAGTATGTGTTCTGTTCCGATAGAAGATATTTTTATAAAGGAGTCAACCCTTTAAAAAAGAAAAAACTATTACAATCGATAGCCTTTACAGCGGTACCGGGCTTAGTGAACGGCTAGAAATTTAAAGGGTTTCTCAAGCCGTGTGAGAGAAGAGTAATAGGTAATCGAGGAGCTCGAAAGCGTAGTGGTTCGCGCCCGGTTTGCGAGTCAGAGAAGGCCGGTCATCGGATGGGTGACCAAAAATGTGTCATCTCGAGCACCTCTGTGCTTCGGAAGACACGTAAAGCCGTTGGTCCTGGCTGCATTAGTAGTCGTTAACAACCACCAATCCGCACTAGGCCCGTGTGGTGGTTTATGGCCCGTTCTCCCCCTATCATCTATAGGGAAGGCTCGTTCCCCAGCAGTGGGGACAAAAAATTAGCTAATGATCATGATGATAATGAGGTGTGATCGAAACATTCTCAGATTGTTTCTAGAGAGGGCATTAAGATCAGTAATTAGACTGCAACTAAAGAACACTGTCCTGTACATTTGAAAAACAAACAATAATTATATTTTTTTTTTTAATGTTTCCCACACTCACACCAATTATCTAGCCCCAAGAAAAGCTTCCTTAAGAAACTCGTTATATGGTTAACTAGACAACGGATAAACATACTTAATATACTTAAATACATACTTATTATACATAGGAAACACCCAGACCCGAAACAATATAGAAAAACAGGTATTTCTAAATTGATCCGACCGGGGATCGAACCCGGGACCTCAGAGATAGCGACACCATGAAAACCGGTGTGCAAGCCACTCGACCAAGGAGGTCGTCAAAATCGTATAAATATAGATACTTAATACATAAATTAGAAATAGCACTTGGAAGCTATTATTGTCCCAAGAGGGGACATAAACATTTCGCAATTTCGCCGACAATGAAACAAACCGAGCGCATCATAATGTTGACTCCGTAGGGAGTTTAACCCGGCACTCCGTGGATCTGTGAACGGTGGTTATAACCACCAAACAGCAACGCTGGTTATGAAGTTGTCCCTTTAAATAAATAAGAAGAAAAACATAATATTTTTTGGAAATTACTTGTAAAGCAGCAGCGGAAGTCGCTGGCCACTTTAATAGGTACCATTTCTTAATAGCTTTACCAGAAATTGACAAGTACATAGCGTCTGTCAGTTTTTTTTAGTTGGTTTGCCAAAGTCTTACAGTATTGATCAGTCTTTGCTGTTGACTGTACAGTACGCGAAAACTTATAATTATATTGGAAGTGCAGTGAAATGTATTTAAAGCGAAATGGAAAAAACTTTTCTTATTTATTGGCTCTGTCAAGTTTTATTTATTTATTCGTACCTACAAGAAAATGCAGGGAAAGGGAAATCTTGTCAGCGTGGCTTCCGATTGCCTTTTCGAACTCTTCAACTCGATT
Organism: Eudonia mercurella; assembly: GCA_963082485.1. Taxonomy (NCBI): domain Eukaryota; kingdom Metazoa; phylum Arthropoda; class Insecta; order Lepidoptera; family Crambidae; genus Eudonia; species Eudonia mercurella. The sequence continues at coordinate 22,613,059 of OY720022.1, forward strand.
TGAACGCCTCGGAGAATCTAGAAAGGCGTCTAGTAAGGTAACACGATTGCATGTTGCCATCTTCTTTAGAAACTCTCTAAGGAAGTGGCTTTAGGAACCTTCATATTTTTCGCGTATGTGTGCCTCGATGCCTGTTTTGCCGGCGCTGTAGCACGCTGCAGTATTTATTAACTTAACTTAACTTTAGAATATTAGAAAAAAGACAAAGTTTTGAAAAAAATCCATGAGCGGGATTAGAACCCACACTCCATGACATGCCGGGTCAGGTGCACTATCAACTATGCAATCGTGGCATTGGCCCAATTTTGCTTACAGATAAGATTAAGAGTCTTGATTAATTTCGGCGAGTTGGATAGAGCCACGATAGCATAGTTGGTAGAGCACCTGACCCGGCATGTCATGGGGTGCGCGTTTGAATCCCGCTCTTGGAAATTTTTCAAAAATTAATCGTTTTTAAATTGTAATTTGTTCGCATCTAAATTTGCGTAAAATTATATATGACATTACATATTATATTCTATATAACATTACAATTTTATACAAAATTACGTATGTACTTAATTAGAATATTAGTTAATAAAATGTTTTTAAACGGTTTGGTTCTTTATATGCTGACGCGTTCTTTAGCAGCATGAAAATGAAATGAAAACTTTATAACGGTTGCATGTAAGACTATTTGTATAACGTAGACACATTCTAGTGTCCGTATATTGACTATCTTTATTCTAGAAATATAAAAAAAGTGTAACGTTTTTTTTTATATTTTTGCAGCACATCCGAAATTGAACGAACTAACGGGTTATCATCATTTCGTCTAAAACGCAACTAGTACTAGCGGTAACAGGTCTAAAACGCTACTAGTCTAAAACGCATCTCGTCTAAACTGCAACTGGTCTAAGTAGCTACCAGTCTACGTCGCTACTGTAGGGTTACTCTTAAAACACAATTGCAATAATCAACTTCCAATCACAAATCTAAAAAATTCAAATGGCACTCTTGAAAGTGATAATAGCGCCACATTGGAATTAAATTGCGTGGAAATTGAGTGAACAAATTATAATCGAGATAGGGCGTTCCGAAATTGCGAAACTTATCCCAATATCGATACATATTAATTGCATTGTAATTGTATTGAGATTGAGTTTGCGTCAATAGTAGCCTACCATGTCTAAGCAGTAAGTGGTCTAAAACACAGCTGGCCTAAGAGTACGTGGTCTAAGCCTTAGCTGGTCTAAGTAGTAAGGAGTCTAAGCCTCAACTCACCTAAGTAGTGTCTCTAAAATGCAGTTGGTTTAAGTAGTCATTTAAATAAACATTTGCTGTTTTCTAAAACAGGAAGAGGCTAGAATTCAGGACATGAGATTGACGAAATATATCTCTAACGTGAACAACAGAAAACGGGTTGATAAAATATTCAATGCTAAATACTTGAAACACTTGTCTGACCTGCAAGAGGGGTTGATAGCGCTTAATCCGTGAAAACTTAATGGGTTTATTGCATCATCGCTTTGACTATGCGGTCGGTGTGAATTTCCGAGTTGGTTGGTGAAATGAAACGAAATGAAATGATCATTTAGTCACATAAAACGAAGTATAATTTTATCATTTTGAACGTCTGTTTTGCCAAATGCAGGCCATGTGAATGTTAATCTAAATTTAATTGAAATTAAATTAAATTAATACAGCGGCTAATTAATACGGCTTTCCTGTCTTCTGTACACAACACGCTCACTTTAACATCTAAATATATTTTTCCGTCCCTCGGCGGCGTTGAAGTGTCGTGCCTGTCGGAAGCCAGAAATGCCTGGTCTAGTATCTGCCCAAACTGTGACCTACCAACTGGGACGAGCCGCTCTGTAAGATGACTTTCTCCGCGCTTACGGTATGGCCTTCTATTACTATTAACAGCACCTCTCGAGGGAGGCGGGCTTTTGGCTACACGCCATACCTTCACCCAACACAGGCACCCTTCTCACCGGCCCTACACTCACATTGTCAGTTTGCTTTCGCCTGGGCATTAAAACAAATGAACCTCATCGTTGACTTTGCGGGATTGGAGTGGATATTTTTGGGCATCACGGTCTTTCTTGCCTGCGAAGCCCTGGTCGTCTGTCGCGACGTGCGAATCTAAACGACGTCATTCGCCGTGCCCTTTCGACCGTCAATGTACCAGCTGTATTGGAACCCAATGGGTTGACTCGTGACGATGGAAAGAGGCCCGATGGAATGACGCTGGTTGTCTGGTCGCAGGGTCGATCCCTGGTGTGGGATGCGACGTGCGTGGATTCCCTGGGTTCATCCCACATTAGGGCAACCTCGGTTAGTGCTGGCGCGGCAGCTTCAGCGGCTGAGGACCTCAAACGGCGCAAATATAGTTCTCTAAGCCATGGGCACATATTTGTGCCGTTTGGGATTGAAACTTTGGGACCGTGGAGACCGGCAACTCGAAAACTTTTTTAAGAAATGTCTGTTCGCCTTATAGAGACCACTGGTGACCCTAGAGCAACGCCTAAGTTTGGTCATCCAAAGAGGTAACGCCGCCAGCGTCCTTGGCACTCTTCCGCTTGGCAGCGATTTGGAGTCCCTTTTTATTTGTAAAAATTATGTATAAGTATATTTTAATGTCTATTTCCTTTTTTAACTTATGTTGTAATTTGAAATATATTTATAAATATAGTGCCCATTTAATTAATACAATAAGTGTAAACTCCAAAACTTTTTAATTTAAATATGTATCTTATAATTGTATGATTATGATTGTTGTATACTATAATTGATGGATGCGCGCAGCACAAAACCTGGTCGATGAGGAGATCCTTGTGGGAGGCCCTTGTCCAGCAGTGGACGTCTTTTGGCTGAGATGATGATGATGATGATGATGAAGATGAAGATAATTGTACGTAGATATTATTAAGAAAAAAGAGAAAAAGGTTGAAAAAATCCACGAGCAGGATTCGAACCCGCACCCCATGACATGCCAGGTCAGGTGCACTACCAACTATGCTATTGCGGCTCTGTCTAAATGACCTGACCCGTCATGTCATGGGGTGCGAGTTCGAACCCCGCTCGTGGTTTTTTTTCAACACTGTCTTTTTCAAATCTTATACTTACAAATTGTTAAAAATAGTTTAATGTTAAGCCATCGTAATTTTCTTTACTCGTAAATAAAAACTAAGCTCCTTTACTGATTATGGTAACTTATTTCAAATTTGTATACAGGTCCATACATACCACAACTTACAGTTTATTTTCATTGTTGCCCGAATTGCGAAATATGTGCGTCATGGTGTTAAAAACGTCCAAAAGCTGCATTGGCCACTTCCCTACATGCTGGGTCAGTAACATAAAAAAGCATATTTTATCTAACAAGGAACGTTTAACCTTATATTTAGGCGATTGCTCCTATCTATGTAATTCATAGATGAATTGCACATAATATACCAGATACCTAACTATAGTTTTCAGCTTGAACTAGGGGCAGGATTGTCATGTCAGTATCGAGTGAGCCTGTCTGGTTGAGAAGCCCTCCGACGTATTCGAACTCGGGTTTGAGCTCATATTGCTCTGCAGTTAATTAAGTTGTATGTATAGCGTTAGCCGACCCGGTTAAAGTGTCAATCACGTTTTAGGTAAAAGCATTCGACGTTGCTTTAACCTGTTGAAACATATTCAATCTCTCTTCTTTAAGCCTTGCCCTAAATGCCCAAACACAGGCGGTCTGCGGTAGCGGACGAGGTAGCGGATACGGTCGTGGTCGGATGTGGTAGTCAACATAATAAAGAAATAAAGAGGTCAACATGAAGTAGACTTTGTACGACCACCACTGCGCTATTGTGAACTATGCCTCTGCTCGCGCGGGCAGACCGCTACCATGCCCGCGACCGCAGACCGCCTAGCGCCTCTGTTTGGGCGAGCATTGTTTTCAAGAGTGTGAACGTTTAAGGTGACTTCAGTGCGACCTTGCCGTAGCATACAAATTTTCATGTTATTGCATTGCACGGCACGGCAGTATCGTTTAGTTACCTACTACGGTTGATGTAATGCAAGGCAATTAATTAGCATTTGGTTTAGGGACGCGCTATTCAAACATATAAAAAGAGAAGTCCAGACCTTACCTGACTAACTGAAAAATTATAAAGATCTTACAGCTCAAACACTAGACCTTGTACGCTGTATATTGAAGCCATAGGGCCCTTTCATGATTTGAAGTTATGAAGTAGGCATGAGATGAGACGAGATTTTATAAAAGATCTACTGGGATCTCGGGTGTTTTCGCGGACGTAGTCGTGAGCGGTTGCAAGTATTTAATAAAATATTAAATACAAATAAAATATTAAATACAAATAAAATATTAAATACACTCCTACATTTACCCGGTAAGGGGTTTCTTTTTTTTTTTGATACCTATTACCCAGAAATTGAGAGTATATGCACAAAGTGTGCTTGGCATGTCATAAAAGTACCTAATTATCTGGTTGTCTAGCAATAACACCGCCATCTTTCGCAAGGGCCGGTCGTCGGATGGGTGACCAAAAATGTTTCAATTCGAGCTCGTTGAAGCCGTTGGTCTCGGCTACATTAGCAGTCGTTAACGACCAATTCGCTAAAATAAATAACATAATTGGGATTTATAAACGGTCGAGGATACCTAGTAGGTACCTATTTATTAAGAAAACAAACCTTATCATACTGTGATAATTATGGTTTTGTAACTTAACTGTCAACCTTTTTGATTCAAATTAAAAGAGACTTAAAAACTTACTCATTAAAACTTATATTACAATTCTCCTTGTGCACTTAGCATGCTTCAACCACTTTGATTTGGACTGTAGCTGTAGGTACCTACCTACCACGAAGTTGTGAAACTCCAAACGCACACAAAACTCTTTGTTTATGAAACACGAAAAAAAGTCAGTGGTTTGTATCAAGTTGTATGCATCCGTTGCCGTAGTGCAACGCAACGGCATGAATGGAGCACGGCCGAGCGCGCGCGAGTAACGGTCGATGCGCCGGCGCATACCAACCCGTCTACTCGTAGTGCCACAGACTAAAGCAACGAGAGACTTGTCAGGTTAAAAATCCTTAACGTTCGATGTTCAAATGGTTAGGTTTTAAGTTTGTAACTTTTATCATTTGTTCATTTTTAATGGCTATATTTTTTTTTTTACACAACGATGATAAATCGTATTTATCTTACTTGATAGTATGTGACGATGAAGCCAAAGGTGAAAGCGCAGTTTATACGGAATCCTCAACCACTGAGAAATTTACTGATCTTATTTTTAACTGTTGAAACACAACATTACTATTAACATTGGTTTTAGGGCAAGAGACTTAGATAAAATGGCATTACCTCGCTATTGTCTTAAACTATCAACCAAATACAATAACGTATCTCTTGGTGGGAATCGAACCCGGCCCACCGAAAACGGATGGGCCATAAAAGTATTTAATAATAATTTATTGAAACAACTTTTACGGATCTACTCGCGTTTATTTTACACATTACTTTTTAATGTTTATCCTGACGTTTCGAACCCTTTGCAGGGCCCGTGGTCACATGGAGACAGGTTTTGGTCGTCTCATAATTAGTTAGTAGCTTGTATACCCTCATTTAAATTTAATCAGGTGCGTTCCGTTTTACGCAGAAAGAGCTTACAGTATCTTTTGGTCTGGCAGTATGGTGTTGGGGCTGAGATTTAATATTTTGTATGATGGGATCCCATGATGGTGGTAGATTCCAACCATCTTCTCTATTAAAATTAGGATGTTTTTTAATTTCAATAGCTATCATTTAGCTAGCTAGCATTAGATGAGGTGAAGAGAAGCATTTTATAAAGAGAAGCGTTTTACCTTTTAAAATAAAAAAAAGTGAAAAGGAGACCTAAAGTGATAAATATGATTCAGACCATCTTTGGATTTACAAAACAATTAACTGTTTTGTAACAGCACAGTAATATAAACATATTGATATAAACATTTTACATAAATGAATAACTAAAACGTGTATTATAATACAATAACAAAATAACACAATCAGAAATTCACAACATTTAATAAAATTATTAGGTACGTTATGTTATATGTGTTTACAGAGGCGAAATGAAAAGTTTTAAGAATAAATTATAAAATGCGTGAAGAAATTTTAAGTAGAAAAATACCACCTGTCACATACATCTTACTTTTTCAATGAAGGTAGATAAAAACTTTATAGCTCAAACATAGAGAAAAAATTCACAGATTTCGCAGTCCCCGCAAGAATCATACAACAATATACGAAAAAAAAACCATTTTATTTTAAATAACACAATTCTAAGTTGAATGCACTTCTCGCCTGCATCCGCATCTTTTAACACCATTACCATGACGATCGGTCAATAATCAAAGAATCTACATCACTTTTTATAAACGGAAATACCGGTTTTGATCTAAAGGGACCACCGGTCAGGTCACAATTATCAACTGATTTTCAAAATTTTTTTGCCATTGTGTAGCTAAACTAATACTTTAGGACCCTTTTTTTAAATTTTTTCTTAAGTCAGTTTTTTTTAATATTTACAATTTAGTATACAAACACTCCCCAAAAAACCCGAGTTTTTTTCACATTTTTCGATATTTCAAAAAAAGTTTCCAGCCGATTTTCAAAATTCAAACGCTCACACGTGTCTTAATAAATTCCTCAACTCCTGGTATTATTTACATCTCGATTCTCTTAAAATCCTCGGAGCCATGGCCAAAAATAAGTCTCAGGCGATTTGCATCTGATAACTATTTTAAATGGTAAAGTATAGTAATACATAATCCTAAAGCTAGTGTTGGCGACTGGCTGAAGTGTTGTAGTTAAACCTTTTTTGATATGTTCTTTTATGGTTTGTTTTTTATACTTTTTAGTGAAAATGTTCTGTTCTTTGTGTCATCTACTGACGTTCTAGTATTTTAGTTTGTAAATTATTATTTAATACTTCGATAATAACCACCATCGGTTTTCCATTTCATAGTTTTAGTTATACAGTCCACACGCTCGCCAACAGCTAGTATGAGCAAAAGCGGTCTTATCGCTAAAAGCGATCTCTGCTATCAAAACGCCACATAGATAACACATATTCTCTACACATATTTGTATACTTTTGAAAAGACAAAATACGATAAACACAAAAGAAAAACAAATAAAAACATCACGTCAACAACCAAAAATAGAAAAAAAGTATAAAATGCTGTCATGTGAAATAAGCCGCAAAGCCACCATCAAACAAAATGGTATTCATATTTTATTCAGAATTAACAGAAGAACATTTTGAATTAAGTTTTTATCGAAATTCCTGAATTAGGGGAGAGGGGGCTCTGTGAATCATGGGGCACAGTGGTTAATCACTAGTATTTCCTTTATTCGTTTACACAGCGCAACGTCAAGCGCAAGTCCTTAACACAAGCTCCTTCCCACCAATCAGTCCCCGCTGCGCTCACGTCAATGACTGACGCTTGGCGGCAGTTGAGTGACAGATGAGCGGTCATTTTTTTATTTCGCAACTGTCTTCCGAAGGGTTTATACCCAATTATTACTTGGCAATTTCATGATCAGTTATTTTTTAATAACTACATATCCACAAACTGGCTATTAAAATTTAGATAGAAAACTTCCAACAAAAATGAGTGTATCCTCATTTTAAATTTTTAGATTTTGTCTGACGCTGTAGGGCTAAATGAACTGTTTCGATGTGGGGCATAGTAAATCCTGATCCACTCCTCCACTTTTCATTATGTTATTTTTGAGACAATTATTATGTGCCTTTAAGTAAAGATAAAGTCTGACCACTAATAAGTGTTATTTCAGAATTAGTTAATTTAAGTTTTTAGATTATATAGACTTAAAACAAAAAAAAATACTTTCATTATACGACTGTGCTTCTTGGTCCATTAAACTCCTCAAATTCTTATATGACATTTGTATAAAACTATGTACTGAACCCCTGCTTGATTCACTGCACCTCTATGTCAAATCCACAGTACCCCGTGTGTACATAAATTTACTAATGTTGGAGAAGCAGACTTTCTAAGACAAGTATTTGAAAATTAACTAATACATTTATTTAACTTTTGCATTAATTTTTACGTGTGTACTTCTTTACACGTAAAAATTAATACTGATAAGAAAATGTTTTATGATAGATGGCTATATAATTTTGTTAAATATAATTTAATGAAATGGTTAAAGATAATTTACAACCTTCATTTTCCAAATAAATCCACCTCTATCACTGTCAACTTTTAGCAGTCAATCGTGCGAAGCGCTTTTTGGCACTGTCCTCTCGGAAAGAAATTGACCTAATTGTGACATAATATCGATTGCTGTGCCTGCCGAATTTTATACCCGCTACACTAATACACGATCAGGGGCATTTTGCAAACGCTTAGACATTCAAGATACATTTCTTTGGCTCTGGCTCTGAATGCTATTTCAAATTCGACAGTGACAAATCTTTTTCTATAAATCTTACTGGATTCTTACTACATTACAAATCCCTGATCTGCCGAGGCCCACATCAGGATAAAAGGACGAAAAAAGAGAAAGCAATATGCCGCCTCTCTATCTTTCGTTAGTCTATGCGCGAGGATACGCAAGCGAGGGGGCGGTGAGTGAGGGAAGGGAATCCAGCAAGCAAGCGAGGGACGCGCGGCCGAGTTAGTCAGTCGTACGCGTGCTCTCGCGGGTATATTACGCGCGCTTTGTGTGACTAAAAATTCGATCGGCATCACATGTAAGCGCAATGGATGTCCTGCCGAGCGGTAACCTATTCCGCGAGTTGCAGGACGTGACCGACACTGGATATTTCGAGTGGAAGGTGTCCTTGGAGGACTACTGGCAACAGGTAAGTGACTCATGCTGCGCGATGACTACCCTGCTCCGGTATGCGAACGAGCTGAGCGCATAAGTATTGTTTAACAATTTCGTGTCTCACTGTTGGGTGGCGACGCGCTTGCGTGAGCCCCCACGGTCGATTTTCAATCTTAACTTTAAGAGTCGACGTTCTTTGGGCAAGTTGGATTAGACTCGTTTTTAAATCCAACCGCCGAATTATGCCCGCTGTGCGTTGTGTAAAGTCCGCGCGTCCAGTCCACATTCTCGTTTCGGCTTTGCTTACGCCACAACTAAAAATATCCTAGCAATGTTAAGAGGTTCCGAGTTTATTACTATCGTTACTGTTTCTGTTCAGAGGACTCCGTGGCTGCACTCAATCATACGTCACTTCGACTATTTAGACGCACTTTGAATGCTGTTTCAAACTTTGTTCGGAGAGTTTTAAAACTTTGTTTCACCTCAACTTTTTACGTTAATGGATCTTGTTTTGCCGCGCAAGTTTGTTTTATTTTTTCACGTCGCATCGACTCTTCGGTGACTAATGGAATTAAACCTACCTACTTAATGTGAAATGTTTTACCTAGTCGGAACATTATCCTAAACTGAATAATTCAAAAGCAAGAAGGTTTGGGCTGTTATTAAATTCTATATCCATAATAAACAAATATTTTCATAAAGAATAATACCTAGGTACCTACCAATAATTTAGGTACCTAATACCTAATATCTCTCTGGGGTTGTCTCACTACAAACTATGTACTTATAAATACTTACTTATTTTATTAGGAAATAAAAAACTATTTTATTGTACATTTTATTTTTTATTTTACCTAAGTAGGTACCTACCTATTTATTATCATTTTATCAAAAGTGGAGCCTAGCTTGATTCTTGGCAGTTGCTTCTCGTTCTTACAATTGTACCGACCTACCTACCTACCTACATACGTAGGTACCTACGTTTCCTTTTTTTTCTTAATTTCCTTTTTTCCATTTTAATTTTTGTGTTGTGACAATGAGCACCTAGGTATGTCACCGAAGCTGTCTGATATTGATTTATCGCTGATGTACCCAACGCTAACTTACAGATAACTAATATTATCAAACTTCATTTGGTTTTTATCAAACAAACAATACTGTTTAAATGCTGCTGGTAAAATTAACTACCTACCTACCTAATTTTTTTTTAATTTATTTATTTTATTTGTTTCGGAAAACTTACAGTGACAAATTATACAATGGTTAACAAAATGTATAACTAAGCACCATTAACAAGCTTTCACATATTTATAAATTTGTTTGCTTGTTTAGTTAGAAAAAACAACAAAATAATTGTAAATAATTGTAGTAACTACCTTACTTAATTACTTAATCTGTGTCTAAGGTACTTAAAATACCTAAAGTTCCTTAGTATATATACCTATACCATGTAGGTAAATTCTTAGGTACCTAGCTGCTAAAATGGATGTCTTGAGTTGAAGGCGTCTCTTGTGTGGCTGCTACCATCGTAGGCTTTCATGTGAGAGACAACTTTAAACGAGATGTAATTAATGTATCTCTTGGATCAAAAGTAACCCGATTCAAACAACAAACAACCTACCGCAAGCACTTAATGAGATCGTGTCGAAGTTTATAACTAAGTAGTTAGCTGGAGCGGTTAAAACCTATTTCAAATTAATGGCATAGGAAATAGAAGTGCCAGAGACAAGAAACTGCCAGAAACAAAGGAGAATAAGCAATACTGTTTCTTTTATAGATCAAATAGGTAAATAGGTAATAAGTTTCTTATTGAAAATTTGAATTTTTGATTAAAGAATACATTTTGTAAATTACTTCTATGAAAGATCTTGACCTACCGCGGTTTAGCTATGAAATCATCACGATTTAAGATCTTTCCAATCGCTGATGACATTATACCTACCTAGATGGGTTTTTAAGATCTAAAATTAATATGACTATAAATGGACAATATAAATTTTATTGAAGACATATAGGTACTGTGTAGTACCCATAAGTCTTCAACAAAATGGTATTTATTTATTTTTGTTTGAAATATTTTAGGTTAAGAGACATAAAATGTTTCAAACATATAATTATCATACCAAACAAAATAAATAAAAACGTCTCTGTATATATCTTATACATACACCTACATCATCATCATCAGCTCGTTATATGTCCCTACTGCTGGGGCACGAGCCTTCCCTATGGATGGATAGGGAGAACGGGCCATAAACCACCACGCGGGCCCAGTGCGGATTGGCGGTTGTTAACGACTGCTAATGCAGCCGGGACCAACGGCTTTACGTATCTTCCGAAACACGGAGGAGCTCGAGATGATAAATTTTTGGTCACCCATCCGATGACCGACCTTTGCGAAAGTTGCTTAACCTCAGCACTCGCAGACCGGGCGCGTTAATCACTGCGCCATCGAGCTCCTCGACATTCTACCTACATTACCTATTAATAGAAAACTATAACGCGTAAAGCTTGAAAGTAATATTAAAAGCAGAACCACATTTACTTATTTAAGTACATTGCAGTCTGAAGTCTAGACTAGCGAGGGTGTCATAACCCCGTCTCAAGGTGTTTCAGTTAAATCAGACGATTGAGCACCCAGTTACAGAAAGCTACATCAATATTTCCAAGTAACATAGTGAAATATACACGAGCAGATATGTCTCTATAGGTACCAAGACGACTGTGTAATTTATGAGTAAGAGAATTTTAGTATACTTAGTCAATGAAAATCTATTTAAAATTAAAGTAATGAAAGGTCAATAAAATACATACAGGAATCGTAATAATAGAGTTATTATTTACGAGATTAAATGAATTATATGTTTTATTTTCTCACTTGTATATTTTATATTTCATTTACTTTAGTAATGTCTATTGTCAGATTTCAGAATATTCTTTTACTCGTTCAATCTTGTAACCGACGACGATAACATTTTAAGAACACTATTTACACTTTGCTTAAAAATAATTTTAAACAAACGAACACCCAGACTCAAGTCATTATCAAACTCATTTTTTTTATACTTTTATACCTACCTTACTTCAAAGTCTTATTCGAAATTGGTAAAAATTAAATAACGAACATCGACCGACCTTTTTAAAGGCAGGGGTCATGTACTCGTCTACAGAAAGGTATCGGCAAAACACTGATTTTCCACAAAAAAAAGGTGACTAACGAGAGCTTCGCAAAACAAAGTTACAAAAAAACAAATGCCAAATCAAAATGAATACGTAAAATTTTAGTACTAAACTGAAAAGAAGCATTGTCTTGTCTTAAAAATGCAGTTTTTCATTAGTTTTTAGTAAAAAAACAAAAGCCAATCGAAATTATTGCGTAAGACTTTTATAGGTACGAAGATTTTAAAAGTAGATAACCTAGAAAGGTTTTAAGAAGAAGATAGTAAGGTTTAAAAACACTGAAAAGAAGCATTGTTTGACTTAGAAGCGAAGTTCTTAATTGAATTTTACTTAAAAACAAATGCCAAGTCGAAACTATAACCTGAGATTTTAAGTACTAAAAGAAGTCTGAAAAGAGGCATTGTTTGACTAGGAAGCGCAGTTTTAATTGGTTTTTATTAAAACACAAACGCCAAATCAAAACTGTTACGTAAGATTTTAAGTAGGTACTTACTAGAAGAAGATTGAAAAGAAGCACTGTGTGACTTAGAAGTGCAGTTTTTAATTGGTTTCGAATCAATCTGGTTTGCCTGCGGCTTTCTGGCTCTGAATGAGAACGCAATCTTGACAACTATTGATTGCGGGATATGAATGGGCTAAGTTTTAATTAATTGGGTTTCGCCTCCACCTAGGTTGACACTAGGGCTTCGATTCTGTTAATTCAACACGACCGCCAATCAAGTCCAGTGACCTGATTCCGACATATACTCATTTATATCCAAAATTTATACTCGGACTAGATTGGACACGTTTTCAAATAGGAGTAGGCTCCTGCTACTTCTACAGCGTATCTATTTAAGAAATTATATAACTTCCATTCAGAGTTTAAGTTCTTGAAAGATTTTGTTTTTCGGTACTCGTTGCAGATGTTTAACTATTTTTGTAACTGTCGTTTAGAAGCCATTATTATTATGGTGAATCGTATTTGAATCAATCATGTGTCTTGCTAAATTTAAAGTTTAGTTATAATATAATAGCCAATAAACTATTACGATATAACAATTCGAAATGTCCAAAAGTTGCTTTTTAAATCTGCAAATCTTATACCTACTGTCGACAACTGAAAACATTTAAGTTCAATAAGAAAATAATTGCGTTAATGAATTAAAATTAAATTAAATCAGTGGTTTCAAATTACGATAGGTACTACATTCAATCTAATCTAATGAAGTTAGGTATTGATAATGTTTTTCTTTGGAGAGAGTTTGCCAATGGCGTCGGACGGCCTTTTCACCATCACCGAACTAGGAACGGCGGGAAACTTAAAGGGTTGCTCAAGCCGTGTTATCGAAACAACGTCAAAGGTGTCTGAAGTGTGACAGAGGTATCATGCAAGCGTGCCCCCGATTCTCCGCGGGGGTTCAGATCGGATCGGGATTGATAAGGTGTGCAATAAAGGTGGTGCAGGGCCATGTAGGAGGCAAAAGATCTAGAGGCCGATCACCCACATCATCATCATCATCGATGGACAGACCTAATTAAAGCATCCACGCAGACTACAATGGCAGAATGCTCTCGCAACGCAGCAAACCGGCGAAAATGGAGAGACATTGCCAGGAAAGTAGTTCAAGCCGAAATGACCAACGAAGATTAGCAATGTACGCGTACCTGCAACCTCGTACGCCATCGAAACAGCCACGACCACTCTGTCAAGAGTGTACGACTTAGAAGAATACTGATATTATATATTAGAATATAGCGGTGCGCTAGGAAAAAAACCACTAATACGATTACTGATTTTTCCTTGCGTAAAATGTAGTAAACCTTTATTCTTTCTTTCGCGCACCGCTTATCTAAGTACCTCGCATAACTCTGGAAGTCGTGGTGGAAAAGCTTTGAGCCTATTCATAGTACAAGAGATACTACAAAGACAGCCCATGTCTCGTTGCTACAATGATTAAACGTAATTTAGGACAAGTGTGCGGAGCTTTGAACAGAATATATGAAAATGGTCGGCCGCAGCCTGTCGTCTAGTCTAGTCGCTGAGCTGTCGCAGTCGCGTGTCGCCTAGTGAGCGGAGCCATTTACGCAATAGTGCGTAACCCCGTTCCCTACTAATTTTCCGGGGGGTTCGCATCGAATCAGGAATGGAACAAGGCAAAGGCCGCCTGTAAAGGCACCTCGGCTCGAGTTGACCGTCAAATGAAGGGGTAGATAGATTTATAAATCTCATTGGGGATCTCGAAATGTATAATATAGAACAAACTGTAGACAGAACGGATATACACAAATAAATAAATATATAAAAGAACTAAGAATAAGAATAATTTCCAAATTATTCTTTTAGGAACTTAGATTAGAATTTTCAGTTTAAAAAAGTTTTAAGTTACTTCTAATAGGACTGACTGGGAGGTAGCATTCGCGCGTCTATTGTGTTAGAAAAATGACTAGGCTCAAAATCAGCTGATAACACAGTTTCTAATGAAATACGCAAATGAGGGCTTAATTGATGTAGTAATCAAATTGTGACGAAAACATATGATGTATTTTCTAGTAAGCTGCCGTGTAATATTAACAATTGTTTATATGCTATAATAACGTCACAATTATGTGCCACATTGTTGATTTCCTGTTACTGCAGGATGTCGCAGCGGATCACATCACAACAGAGCACAACAATAGAATGCACACACAACAACAGAGCACACACAAGAATAGATGTAGCGTATCGGTAAAAACATCTTTAGTAAATCATTGAGAATTAACATACTATTTTATTTGTGTTAAGCAAAATTAATTTTGTCTACTTTTTAAATAATGAATATTAATCAGTACTTACTATTATAAACAGGTAAAGTTTGTAAGTAATGTAAGAGGTACTCTCTGAAAATGCTTATCCGTAACATAACCAATATTTAGAATAGACATATAGGTTGGACATAGGCTATATTTTATTTTCATAAATTATAGTCTTTCGGAAGAATACGAAATCGACGCATACAAAGTTACGGGAAAATACTAGTGTAGTATAGATAAATTTGGAGTAAGGCTTCCACTTCTTAATGTGTAACATTCAATATCAAACTTCCATGAAGGTTGTTGATATGCCTTCACGTAAATTTTAAGTAGGTATGTTCACAAAAGCCCTTACAAACAAAGGCACAAAGGCAAACCTATAAAGTGGAAAATTAGGTCAACGACAAAAATATATGTGTATAGGTTTACATACACAATAGTGCACGAGGAACTACTGTTATGGGTTTAACTAAACTTGTACTTATTGTTTCTTTGCTTTTTCTCGGTAATTGTGATAAATGCAATCTCGGGAGCGGTGCGAGGCGTGGTGAGGAGTTTGGGAGGTAGGAGTACAAAAATATTATTTTTATATTCTTACTTTTTAAAGATCCTAATTATCGAGCTTTACGTCGTTTCTAATATTGTTTTTTGTTGTGATTCCGTTTACATTAATAGTAATATGGAAATTAACGTTCTTATTTTGTTGCTTTTTAATTAATCTTTAATTTCCTCATCATCATTAGCCCCACTGCTGGGGCACGAGCCTTCCCTATGGATGGATAAACCACCACGCGGGCCCAGTGCGGATTGGTGGTTGTTAACGACTGCTAATGTAGCCGGGACCAACGGCTTTACGTGCCTTCCGAAGCACGGAGGAGCTCGAGATGATACATTTTTGGTCACCCATCCGATGACCGGCCTTTGCGAAAGTTGCTTAATTTCAGCACTCGCAGACGGGGCGCGTTAAATTAGCTAAAATGTTTTGTACTTAGAATTTGAACTTTTTGTCAACATTGTAAAAAAATTATAACAGCATGTTGAAACTTATACAGGCCTAAGTTTTAAGTTGTTAGTTTCTTAAAATGCTGTGCTGTTAGTTTCCCAAACTAAAAAATAAAATGTCTCAACCGTGGCGTTTATAGCGGCTTGGACATACCTTAGATTTGACGTTTAAACAATATCTTGTCGAATTCATTTTGTATTATAAGATATACTTAAGGCGAAGGGTAAGGCACACTAGCGCTGCTAATGGATTTAATTTGATAACTACTAAACTAGATTTTTTTTCAAACATTGGGGACCTTCCGACACTAGGCAAACATCTATTATTTAATAATTGTGCACTACTTTTAGGTTTGTTTTTGTATTCATCGCTAACACCAAAAGTGGCCATTGTTTGTGAATAAATGCGATAGCCCGTTTTGTGAATAAACCACGCAACAAAAAGTAGTGCACAATTATTAAATAAATACCTTGGATGCTTTGATGTTATCGGACGGTACGCAATGTTTAAAAAAAGATCCGGTCCGTTAGTAATTGTCAAATTATCAATTGGTGGCGCTAGTGTGCCTTACCCTTCGCCTTAACTGTCTTTTCAAAGATGCATTCAATGCAACAACAATAGCTTAACAAAGTCAAAAGCTTGTTTCGTAAGTCTACGTCGGGATTTCGCACGGAGAAGAACTTACTGAGAAAGAAAGCAGGGTCGGGCGTTCGCATTTTGTATTACAACGTCCGATTCAGAATATTAGGAAGTGTCTTCCCCCTTTCATGAAAGGAGGCTTTTCATCACAAACGTACAAATAGATCTAAAAACAACTTTTCAATTTAACATCATTTTCCTTCTTTTAAGCCTTGAAATAAACGCAATGCTTGGGTTCAATTAGCTGCCTATAAAAGTGGCAAACATAGGAGTGTAGAATTAGTTATAAGTAACGTTTAATCTGTGGATTGAGTAGCATAAAAATAGAGGGTGTTCAACGTTCAACCCGTGTGTTTGTAAATAGAAAATCACTCCGACATCACTTCCACCGATTTATGTCGAAAAATAACACACATCAGGCGGCGTTTGCTTTTTTCTCGTCGTAAAATGAACGGAGCAAAATATTTGTTCGATGTTGTTTTTAATAGATTGAATTGAGCGTGCTATTAGAGTGTTTGGTCCGTGCATTGCACTGTCAATATAGAATTTAGTATTTAGTTTTATTGACTTAAAACGGGGCTATTCTAATTAGTATCTTACTTTTATTCTAAGCTGATAAGGGGGTTGACCTTAAACACTATGTAGCAATATAGTCATTAACCATAACACAATTTATAAGCTTTTTTCAAACGATATTGTTCATTACTTTAAACAATACAATATTGACAGCTGTTTGTGTGTGTCAAAGTGGCTGACAGTGCTTTAGTCACAAACACTTAACATATAAGTGGTAAAAAAAGATTACCTACTAGCTTACTTTTTGCAATGCTAATTACCTACTTAAGGATTTTTTTACATAAACACATACATACATACATACATACGTCTCTAATCGATCCCTCAGAGTGTTTGCCACATAATGAAACCTTACTAACCTAATTACCAATATAATTATTAGACCACTATCAACCCTATTCATCACACATTAGCCAATAGTCCGCGCAAATTGTATTAGCACCAATTGCAACGCAAACGTTATGACAATTAAATCAACATCTCACCATTTTGCAATATTGACACGTCCATATGCATCATTACTCGATTACGGTCGCTGAAAGGACCGGAGGCGTGCCTGCACTACTCACTGTAGCCACAAGACCTACTCACCGTAGCCACTAAATATTGTGACTGCAGAAGGCAAGCTTCATACAAACGTGCTCGAACAACGCACACATAGACAACCTCCACGGACACGGAATATCGCAACAGCTGCGCTCGGACTATTCCGAGCTGCCCCCCTAGACCGATCCGATCCGAACCCTTCAGAGAATCTAGTAAGGCACGAGGACACACACTAGTGCGTGATGCCGTTCTCTCTAGAAAGCCTCCGAAGGTGATTCGTTTCACACGACTTGAGGAACCCTTTTATGTTCTCGCCGCCCCCAAAAAGCTGAAAATGCCGTATGAAAAAATCAGCAAACTCTCTCCTAAAAAATATATAGACAACTCTAACGAACACGGAATCTCGCAACAGTAGCGCTCGGACTGTTCCAAGCTATTCTGAAATCAGACAACCTCTGACGAACACGGAATCTCGCGACAGTAGCTCTCGGACTGTTCCCAGCTATTCTGAAATCAGACAACCTCTCACGAACACGGAGTCTCGCGACAGTAGCGCTCGGACTGTTCCAAGCTATTCTGAAATCAGACAACCTCTGACGAACACGGAATCTCGCAACAGTAGCGCTTGAAGTGTTCCAAGCTCTTCTGAAATCAGACAACTTCTCAAGAACACGGAATCTCGTGACAGTAGCGCTCGGACTGTTCCAAGCTATTCTAAAATCCGTGCAAGGGATGTGTGAGTTGCTCGAGCGCGGTATGTTATAAGCTTACCTTCTGGATCCTCCTTATTTTGTGCTGTAGTTATATAACAGCTGTAGAAGTGCACAGGCTTTCTGTGTTATCCGACTATGATTCATAACTTCTTGTTGGGATGGCGAGGTGAAATTTGCAGTTTGGTTTTGTTTTCTAAAGTTTTGTGTTTTGTCCATTACTATTGAAAAATAATGGTTGATTGTTTAGGGTTAAAAGTAATGGTGTTTGAATTATGAATTCCCACAAATGGTCTGCGTTAGTTCTCAGGTTCTCAGTAAAGTACCTACGACGTGTTTACTGGTACGAGGTTTGGGGTAAATATCATTTATGACCAAACTTTCTATCGACACTTTTTATCGTCTATTATCAAATGTTCAACCTTAACATTGACATGGGCTAAATGTGCAACTGCACCAAGCGATTTGAATTGAAAAGAAAAAGTCATTATTTGCTAGACTTATTTTTCAAATCAATTAATACAAAATTATAGCATAAACTTTTAAAAGGTATCGAAGTATCAAAGAAACACAGATTTGTCACAAAAACACATCGCAGCAGCATCGCAAGTAATGGAAAATATCCGAATTCTGACGCGCTCATACGTACTTATCAAATCACGATTACTCGATTACCCTTACTGAATGACCTGGAGGCGCGCACTAGTGTCACTGTACAGGCACAAAATAAGGAAACCCAGAAGGTAAGGTAAGTTAATACAAACGACCACCTCACATATATGCCCCTCTCACGGACACAGATCTCGGGGCAGTCCGTTGCGCTGCTGTTGCGAGATTCCGTGTCCGTGGATGTTGTCTACGAGTGCGTTGCTCAAATGCGTTTGTATAAAGCTTACCTTCTGCAGTCTCCTTATTTTGTGGCACAGGTTTCCTGCGATGCTATTCATGATTCGCTTGAATGGCGTCGGATAGATTAATAAGAGTACCGTTGCGTCCTCGAAGCTCACAGTCCGTGATAAACAGGTAGTCGGGGTTCATTGAATGGCCGCCATCCTATTAAAGTATTTATCTCGTATTAAGCCTCCAATGAATTTGAAAGCGTTACGGGTCTATTGGTTTAACCACCAATATCAGACAGACGAGACGGAGGAGCACGACGGCGCAGTGGTTAACGCGCCTGGTCTGCGACTGCTGAGGTTTAGCAATTTTCGCAAAGGTCAGTCATCGAATGGGTGACTAAAAATGTATCATCTCGAGCTCTTCCGTGCTTCGGAAGGCACGTAAAGCCGTTGGTCCCGGCTGCAGTAGCAGTCGTTAATCACCACTAATCCGCACTGGGCCCGTGTGGTGGTTTATGGCCCGTTTTCCCTATCCATCCGTGGGGAAGGCTCGTGCCTCAGCAGTGAGGACATAAAAATGAGCTGATGATGATGATGATGATGATGATCAAACTATTCTTAGAAACCGAGTGCATAACTGTATTCGGTTTTGTTATGGTATGGTATGGATGCTTTTTTCAGTCTACATGGCTAGTTACTGCGTCCTTAACTGGCTGTCACCAAACACCGATGGGTGTTTCGTCAGTCAGATATGTATACTATAGCCAGTTCTGCAGTAATTAAGATTCTTGATGAAGTTCGCTTTCGCCTTTCACTTAATCACTTATCACCAAGTTAGCTGAAGCACAGAAGAGAGATTATAGCTGACGGCCAAGCGCTACCTCGCTGTGTAACAGAAGAACCAAAAAACAAACTTTTATGTTCGAGTGATAATTACTCGTTTTTTAGTAGGCAATCGTTAATTTTATGGTATATATACCTCTTGCGACGTCCGGAAAACCACATCGTTAAGGTTGCTCCAAAACTACTGACGATGAACCGTAAAGACGATGACCACCCACCGTATGGTTAGGACGGTAAAGAGAGGACACTAGACAAGCTTACACCACAAAATCGTGTTGGGTATAAGAAACTGAAAGAAATACCTAAAAGAAGCTGGCACTTACAGAATTGTGTTCTGGCGAAGTAAAAGAAATGAAAACAAATGCCTTTAATAAAATATAAACAACATAAAGTTTACCTCAGACAGCCTTAATTAAACCGCTATGAAACGGACAATTACAGTGTTGAATCAAAAGGAACGCTGGAACCGTTTGATTCGACCTAAAGAAACCTTTGCGCTCGCTGCTTCTTACCAACTTGTAATGAAGGCGCACCGAGAAGGCTTTGAAAAGAAAAATCTTCAATTATGGGAGGGGAAGAACCGTGAGAGCATCCTCAGGCTTCATTAAAAATGTTAAAAATAAGAAATATTTTTGTGTATCGTAAATGGGAAGAGTGCAGTTATGAGTTAAGTGTAATTAATGTTTGAAAAACGATACGTTTAATGAAGTTTTACGCTTGATATTTTTACAATTGAGTTTCACTAATTGTCGTAATCAGATTACCAAAAAGCGTTCAATGGTCACCAAGCGGTCGCCGAGCTGAAAATTTGTAATTTCGGTGATAAATAACAATATTTAACAAAAGACAATCTCATCAGTAAAAACAAAACAAAACAGAAACGAAAACAAAAAACGGTGACTGCGATCGACAAACATTTCCATAAAAAATAAAATCAGCTGGTACCAACGTTTTACAATGAATGTTCGGAGTCACTTCACGTTACCAGCCGAGTGTGATAATGATTCTTATCGTTTTTTTTTCTTTGAAAATGCATCGGTTTGATAAGATACAGCTGCGATATCACATGTTCTGTGTATGACGGTGCGGAGTGACGTCCGAACTGGGTTAGCTAAATATTAACAACAACAGAACGTTGAGCCAGATTTTACTTGGAATTTCAGTTTGTGTATACAATCAGCATCGAATCGAATGAAAGAATAGAGGATTTCAAAATATCTTGGCATTTGAGAGACTTTGTACTTTTTGGACATGGTAATACTTTTGATCACGCTCAGCGGCGTACACTTGGAGATGCCTATACCCAGCTACTTATATAGGAATAAGATGATGATGATTTTGTTATTTTATACAATATTAATTTGAAGCGATTGAAACTTTCCAACTGGACATTGTAATTAATTAATGAACGTGTTTTTCTATAGTCGTCTGCTAACTAACAAAGTCTTCGTATTTTTCTTAAGCTTAGAAACTTTAATTACAATTCACTAATTGGTTTGAAAATTATTGTACTTACTCATTTTGTAAAAAATCTCACCTTATTTTTACGTCCAACATTCATGAAGACTTAAATAACGACAGAAAACGAACTTTGTAAGTAGTCTAGTTCATTATTAATAGCTATATATCAAATATACTTAAATCACGTAATTTTAGTTATTTTATTTAAACTTGAAGATATTTTCAATGTCTCAATCAATGTATCGCTAGAATTACAAATCAAAAGAATTATTTGATAAAAAACAGCGCATTTCCTTAGTGAAAACTTGTAATAACGTACAGAAACATAAAGTTAACAAATCAAAAACCACACATCTAAATATCAAAAGGAGGAAGATAGACTTATTAAGGATGAACATCAGTCAGTATATGCCGGTGTTTCTGTTTCAAATGTACAAAAATATAGATAGGACAGATACTGTTCTCTCTAAGATAGAGCTACAACTCTCTAAGACAGAACACTGCTAAAGAATTAACATGTGAAGCTCCAAAATAGTTTGAGCGACTCATTCTCCTTGGCCCCACGATGACCCCCGGATTTCAATAGCTATAAACGGAAATAGTTGGAACTTTAATACAGTCTGAAACTAGACAAGGGGCATTTCGCTAACATAATTGAAATATAAATGGAATAAAATGAGAAACGTATGGGATTGACATAAAGTTTCAGTTTTCTTTGATTGGCTTTATGTCTATCACATACGCCACACAAGCCTTATGCAACTTGTTTAGACCTTCCGTTTTGACATTACTTAATGCTGTCATTACTCCTGCTTAGTAACGATTACATAAGTATAGTTCAGGGCAAATTATATATTTTTTTACTTTTAAACTACAAGCTTTCAAAAATAAATCGTAGATGTTACCTGGATGGACACCTTGTCCGAATTAACACTTAAAAAAACTAATAATACGAAATTTTAACATCTCATTACAGTTAATATACAAAAAAAAATCGTTGCATTTGGTTTAATCACAAAGTTTTGCAACTGCAAATCAGTTGCATGACGTCATGTTTCTCAAATAGGAGTGCCCAATTTCCTTTGACTGTAATGTTTGAAGGAAGCTTTTTTTATTATTTTTAAACACCTTTCACGATATCGGTACCTCGTTGATTACCATTTCACTATAATTGGAAATCCATGGAATGCGATAAAAATTTAGATGTTGATCGACCTTCTACGGAGTATTAGGGTCTACTTGAGGGTTCGCCACAAAATTTACCAGCACCAGTGTTGGTTCACAAAAGAGAAGCTCTTAATCTTCATCTCACAATCACTCCAAATGGTAAGTGACAATAATAATATAATAATAATAATATTAAGAATTGACGTGACTTTGGCCATAGCCACGCGAGTTTCCAAATATATTATATTGATAACATTAACAATGCTGAAACGGTCACTTACATTAGAGTAATTATTAACGGGATTTATTCCATGCTTTTGTTGAATTTAAAAATGAGGGTAGATCGATGAGTCTGCTCATTTAACCACCCGTAGTAACTTTCAATACATCCGTAATAATCAGTGATCGGAGTAGGTAGAGCTATTTTGGTTCATTGACCATAAACGTTGATGTGAATATGGACATTCCACGAGATTCCAACTAAAACTATTTTTTATAAACATGATAAAAGAAGGCTTGTCTTACGTATTGCCAGTGGGCGCAAGACGTTGTCAAACTTACATTTCGCCAATTTTCATTTCGCACACGAGTGATGTTGCCGCACGATTTTGCCGCGCAACACGGCTTTTGGAAACAAAACAATACAACAGCGGGCTCCCCCGCTAGAAGAACGCACCTGTTTTTGTCTCTTTCTACCTCAGACCAAATAAAAAGTTTTTATTTGGTCTGAGCTTTCTACAGCATTCAAATTGTTTATCGACAATATTTCTAAACCCGGCATTTCGGGAATGTCCATATTAATACAACGTATCGCAAATAAAAAACATTGCTCTACCTTCTCCGATCACCGGTGATAATGTCGCATGCAACTGTGCCGAAATATCGGATGGGGACTCGATATTCCAGTTTGTTCCAATTGCACGAGATATCGCTTGCACCATTGTTTTCAGAAAGGCTGTTGAATTTGGACGCATTGTTCCCAAAACGCCACACTATTAAGGGAACACCGGTTACACTGGATTCAGGGACAATGGGTGCATCCGAATAATGAACGGGCTCGTTATACGATCCATCGTTTGTGACGGATACAGTCAATGGCGTTAATGACCTACAATTTGGGATAACTTGTGTTTGTTGATTGGTGCTTTTACTCGTACAAGTACTTGTGACAAGCATTAACAATACGTGTTGTTGCAAATTTAATATCTCCTATTTAACAAAAGTATATCATGGAAAAATGAATAATACTTTCTCATACGTATCATTTTCTAGAGAATATTTTTGTGTTTTTTAGAGGGATAAACAATGACATTATTATGTAGAGAAAAAAATGTATCATGTATTACAACTAATAAATTAGAAAAAAAACCACGATAGCTCAATTGGAAGAGCACCTGACCCGGAATGTCAGAAGGGTGCAGGTTCAAATCCTGCTCGTGGAAATTTTTTCAACATTTGTGTTTTTGTAATTTGTTCGCAACTAAATTTGCGTTAAAAATTATTTGAACATAATAAATTAGAGGTAAGTATAAAGCCTCTTTTGACTCAAAACACACAAGAGATTTTAAATTTGCAACGACGATTATACACTTTGCACCCTTAATCCATTGTATTAAGAGTTTCATTATTGACATGTTAATGCTTGTGACAGTAATATTATAATATAAATATACCTACTTTAGAATATAATGGAATAGGATATTCATCTGATTAATCCGTCGTCTGCCGTGAATACAAACACAATACAATGTTAATTTTTTGGCGGCGCTAATCAGCGCTCGCGCATATCAAAGGTTAAGTGACCAAAACTGAATGTGTTAGTATTACTTATTTAATATAATATTATAATATAATAAAATTATTTAAAAGAACAATGAACCTAAAACTAAAAACCTTAAAAAAAATAATAACTAAAATAAATTATTAAAAGGAGTCCCTTTAGGCAAGGTTCCGAAGATTCTGGCAGCGTTCCCCCTTTGAATAGCTAGACTAATTCTTTGTCCGAGGTCTTCGGTCTTCTGTGATGTCGACTAACCTTTTTGCTATTTCCTTAAAAAGCCTTATAGCGCTAGGACCCCACGGACCAAGGGTCTCGACACCGAATGGGACAAAATCATATTCGGAGCCTAGACCCCTGTATTTGCATGCTTTAGCTTTTTCAGCCGCTTCACAAGCCGCACCAGCTCTGTTGTTGGTTCCATGTAGATGGGAAGGGGCCAGCGTGTCTGAACAGGTTGCATCCCATACCAGCACCCGGCCCATCTTCCATATAACTAAATTATTTAATTAATTATTTACTAATTTAATTTATTTCTTCCATTTAACTTCAGAGTATCGATATCAGATTAACTGTTTTCATGACTTAGTCATGCTCTAAGACTCAGTACTGCCGTTGGTAAGATACAATATGGTCAATTATTGCTCCATCACTTGTACATGCCTGATTTAAAAAATGTAACCAATTCTCAAATCTATGAAAATTAAGAAAAAAAACAACACATTGTGATAACAAGATTTGTCTACTTGTAGTGTGTGTATTAAGATCATAGTTATAATTGAGAGTTTGGCTTACAAAGTGGGAGTACACCAGACGCCTGACCTGAATACGGTTTGACAGACGTTTCATGTTCAATCCAGCTCTTGGTTATATTTTTCCTATAGTCCGGTGATGCTGAAAATGCTGCCTGAATTTTAACTTCCATATCAATTAATTATTAGATTTGTCATGTATACTAATTTAAATTCATAACTACGTTCTTTATTGTTGTTTTGTTTCATAAATCAATTACGTATTTAAAATAAATGTATATATAATAATTAAAAGGAGTACTTAGTATCAACTCTATATACTCTATAACCGATTGAATTCCGACGACAGCCGAAACACGAAGTTTGTCGACAGACATTCAGAAAATAGATGCACCATGCACTGTACGTTTCCAGACTTCCAAGATAGTTTTAGACACATTCTAAACTAAATTAACAAGAGGTCCCCATAGTTCGCCAATTAACGTAAACATGTCGCCAGTTGATGGCTAATGGTATTGACACGTGATTTTGTATAACAAAATTCACACTTACTGAACATTCAGTGTGGATAATACTCAAATGGTCTCTCATGAGCTGTGTCAGCTATTAAGTGTACTAACAGATTAAATTATAGTAAATATGTACGTGTCCTAGTTCCATTTAACAAATTCTGTAACATATTCATATTAAGGCGAAGGGTAAGGCACACTAGCGCCACCAATTGATAATTTGACAATTACTAACGGACCGGATCTTTTTTTAAACATTGCGTACCGTCCGCCAACAGGAAAGCATCCATAGTATTTATTTAATAATTGTGCACTACTTTTTGTTGCGTGGTTTATTCACAAAACGGGCTATCGCATTTATTCACAAACAATTAACACTGTTGGGGTAAGCAAATGAATACAAAAACAAACCTAAAAGTAGTGCACAATAATTAAATAATAGATGTTTGCCTAGTGTCGGACGGAAGGTCCGCAATGTTTGAAAAAAAATTCCAGTTTAACAGTTATCAAATTAAATCCATTAGCGGTGCTAGTGTGCCTTACCTTTCGCCTTAATTTCTCGTTATAGATTTTTTTTCTCTACGAACTAAAGCTAGGGGGGATATTAAGATTAAAGATTATTATTAATGCACTATCAACACATAAATAACAGTCCTGTAGCACCTAGAAAGCTAATATGCTTTTGTTAGGTATAGAAGAAAAAGAGAAACATTTACTAACAACACACACATACATAATATACAAAAATAAATAAATGAGGCAGCTTATACACACAAGGGAAAATAGGTATGGGTTCATGTCATCCAGTACTCTGACGGAGCTTTAAGGATTGAACCACGGTTTCTCTCGTTCAATCCGAGCATCTACGCTCCCGGCTACCGACGACGCTTCAATATTTAATAATCTTTTTACCCCCCTTGCTCGAAAAGGCTTACTTACGCCTTAAAAATCTGGGTGGAAAAGCGCTTTTTGCCCCCTTGGGTGGAAAAGGTTTTTGAGGTTTTTGACACATGAGTAACTATGGTGCGCACTAGAACTTCGTATTGTGCCGTCCCACTCACACTAATACGTGTGTAAAACAGACAGTATAATACGAATTTAGAATTTGTTAGACCCCTAACTTTTCTTTCTTGAAAAATAATAATTTTTCCTCCAAATAGAAAAGGAAAAGGGATCTAAGCTCATACAGCCAAGTCTGATGTAAGTATATTATTTTCTCTGGTTTATGGTGAGTCACATCACAGCCGGTTTGTCTTGGTTCGTCCCAGTCAATCCCACTAACATTATAAATGAAAAAGTTTGTGTGTGTGTATATTTGTTGCTTCTTCATGCTGCAACGGATGGATGGATTTGGATGAAATTCGGCATACAGATAGTTTATAACCTGGATTAACACATATGATACTTTTTCGATATTCCCACAGGAATGAAACTGATAATTTACTACTTAGGTCTTGGATTTGATGGTGGGAATAGAACCTGTTTGGTAGTTTTTTATACTTTTTCATTGACTTTTGAAACTGTCAAAGCGGTACCATGTCCGCCGGGTCCACTAGTTTTATAATACACTCTTGATAATCCGCTAAACAATATTATTTATAACTAGCGGCCGCCCGAAGTTTCACCTGCGTGGTTCCCGTTCCCGTGGGAATATCGGGATAAAAAGTATCCTATGTGTTAATCCAGGTTATAAACTATCTGTATACCGAATTTCATCCAAATCCATCCATCCGTTGCAGCGTGAAGAAGCAACAAATATACACACACACACACACACACACACACACGCATACACACAACTTTCCACCGTTTTCTCGCAGTAGTGAGGTAAAAATTTGTGTGTTTTGTTTGGCAGCAAAGTTGTTCTGCGTCTCGTGCCTTGAAACCCGAGCGAGCGAAGGATTCTTCTTTTGAACTACGAGCGAAGAATCCTTCGCTTGCTCGGGTTGCAATACAAGCACTCGTGCGAAACAACAACTTTCCAGCTTTGCATAACAAATAACTATCTTTATATATAAAAATATTCTGTGCGTGTGTATGTTATTGAACTCCTAAACGGCGGGACCGATTTGGATGTAATTTTCTGTGTGTTCAAGTGGATTCGAGAATGGTTTAGATTTACATTTGGACCCGGTAGGTGGCGCTGCTATAGGAGTCCATCATAGGATACGGGTGTTCTTAAGCGGACGAATGATTTGTTTGTTTTGTTGTCATGGAAACTGTCTAAGCGGTACGAAGACCGCCGGTCAGCTAGTATATTATATTTTTTTTATCTTGACTGTAAATATTAATATTACGGGTTTTAACACAATAATATATACCTATGTACTTAAATTAGTTCATCATCACCATCATCTTTGCCATAAGACATCAACTGCTGGACAAAGGCCTCCCAGTTTTTACCAGATCGTCGGTCTACCTTGTTGGAAACTCACATATGTGTGAGCCACTGAATAAAAATGACTGAAACGGCTGCTATTCAGCAGTCACAGTTTTAACCGCCTCTGTGGTCTAGGGGTTAAGACCACCGGTTTAGACCCAGAGGTCCCGTGTTCGATTCCCAGTGGGGGTACATGTTTGTGTACTCGGTTTGGTTGGTGGTAGGACTTGTTTGTCCGCCTGGCTAGCTACCACCGTTTTATTTAAATAGCATTAATGTTTGTAGCATTGTTGTGTTCCGGCAGCTAGAGATAAGATAGCCAGTGCCTCACTAGTTGAGGATCCCGGATGAAATGCGCTTCCATTATTGGCCTTTTCATCATTTAACATCAGGTAAGATCAATCCACAGAGCTTACGGGTAAAATATTAAAAAAAAAAAGTAAAAAATCAAAACTAGTTACAACGAGTAGGTTAGCTAAACCGCTTAGTTTGTTATTATAACACCGCTTATGTAATTGGATCCTTGCTGAAATTTTAACAACTCCATTGGTTCGCTTTCTGTTTGATTTGGATTGATCATCCATCAATATTATTGGATCCGGTAAATCTGGCACTAGTTGGTTTTTTTTTCAGCGTTAGTCCGGTTTTTACGAGTATATAGGTAATTGTTTTTTATATAGTTGTTTTAGCAGTCGGGTTATTTTTTTGAATTTTTTTTCAATAGATATCTCGGCAAATGACTCCGTCCCACCTGATGTTAAGTGCAATGAAGTCCAGACGCGAAGATAACTGGTGCAGCGTGAAAACAAACGTAGCATCAGTTAATAACCTTTATACTACACCTGCTTGGAAAGTACCTTGATACTTTATCAAATTTACGGTAGAAAGTACGTCATTGCATATCGAACAAATATGCGGGGAGAAAACGCAAAAACCACGTAAGAAATGGATTTTCATACACTTTTCTCTCCCGCTCAGATGCGTTTTCTCCCCGCATATTTGTTCGATATGCAATGACGTACTTTCTACCGTAAATTTGATAAAGTATCAGGTGTAGTATAAAGCACTATGTATCACTCGAGAGAAACTGCGATTCCCGATCTCGGGTGTTTTAAAGCCCTCGCCTACGGCTCGGGCTTCAAACGACACCCTCGACGGTAATCGGTCACTTTCTCCTCTCGGTGAACAATGTACTATAGTTAATTTGACTTGAGCATGAATTTCTGTAACCTAAAAATTTTTTAATAAACGCTTAATTGACGAAACACATTGTATCGTCGTCATAGTTTTCCATTGCCATACAATTTCAATTAAAAAAATCGTTTTAACATTGCTAAAAATGTATCTATTGACTCACCAGTCAATCTATTAGAATAGAATCATAACCAGCTCATTTTATGTCCCCACTGCTGGGGCGCGAGCCTTCCCTATGGATGAATAGGGAGAACGGGCCATAAACCACCACGCGGGCCCAGTGCGGGTTGGTGCTTGTTGACGACTGCTAATGCAGCCGAGACCAACGGCTTTATGTGCCTTCCGAAGCACGGAGGAGCTCGAGATGATACATTTTTGGTCACCCATCCGATGACCGGCTTTTGCGAAAGTTGCTTAACCTTAGCACTCGCAGACCGGGCGCGTTATCCACTGCGCCATCGAGCTCCTCTAGAATCTTCTATTCTATTGGAATAGCATAGAATAGAATAATCTTTATTCATTGTGGTAAGGTATAGACTATTCCCTTTCAAAACCGGCAGTCTTTGATCACAAAATATACCAAGCCAAAGAAAAGTTCGTTAAATGGGTCACAATCCATTTACAGTGTTTACTGTTTTAGCATTAACTTCACAAGGGATAAAAAAACTCTCTGAAAGGTCTACGCCCGTTCAAATAGCAATTAAAAACATAGCAGTTCAAGCCTTGCCACGCTACGATTGAATTATAAGTCTAATTAAAATGCAATTCTATTTAAAGTTTGCCGGAGTGTTCTTTCTGTAAACCTGAACCGATTTTTGCGGCTTGGATTCAACACCGCTTTTGTTAGTAAGCCTCATCTGAAGACACTGCATTCAGTTACACTTTTTTTTATTGTGCGTACAAAAAAATAAAATCGTTGGGCGTGTGAAATTTCTATCAAGTCAATCGCTACTTATATCATAATAAAAGCTTTTATTCTCATTTTTTTATTTTTAAGTTTTTAGTTTTTTTCATAGTGTAATCTAGTCTAGTAATCTACTAGTCAAGACCTTTTATTTGATACCCACATTGAAAGGGTTGTAAAAAAAATAAACATGCCATTTTGTTGGCGGCCATATTGGATTTTCATTTTATTTTCATAAAGAACTATTCTTTTAATTAAGCCCTTTCATTTGATTCCCATATTGAGGTAGTAGTGATAAAATATATGTAACCCGTATTATGTAGCGGCATTCATCTTGGATGTGCAATGATACCGAATGTATTTAATTATATTGTCATCAGAACTTAAGGTGTGTACCAAATTTCAGATCAATCCGTCAACAGGATGGGGGTCAAATTTCAATTACTAGATTTGACCGATACAAATAAAAAAACAGTGCAAGCTAAATAAAATTGTTTAAAAGCGTAGAAAATCCACCGGTTATGATTGAATAATAAGTTTAATTAAAATTCGATTCCTTTTCTATCAATTCTATTCCAAGTTTGCTGGAGTTCTCTATTCTGTTAGCCTGGACCGCATCTGCGACTTACGTAGCATAAAGAGGCGACTACAAAACTA
Organism: Eudonia mercurella; assembly: GCA_963082485.1. Lineage (NCBI taxonomy): Eukaryota > Metazoa > Arthropoda > Insecta > Lepidoptera > Crambidae > Eudonia > Eudonia mercurella. Next base: position 22,643,804 of record OY720022.1, read on the forward strand.
AAATAAATCGAAAAAATTTAAATGGATTTTTTCAGATCACAATATGTATTTTCTGCGTAAAGATCTTACACATTTAATTTTATAGAATTAGTTTAGTTTCATTAGAAAAATGAAATTAGTTATGGCAAAATCAGGGACTCCTCATTACATGTAGTACAGATTACTACAGATATGAGTAATATGTTTGAGCGATACACCAAAGCCTCTAAAAGCAAATTTGTCAAAATATAATAAGACATTTAACTTAATTCTTTCTATAAATGATTGCAATGCTTATTATGATTGTAATTGCTTACCCTTCATTATTACAGTAAAGATATACTTTTATTATCTTGTTATAATATCTATAAACGGTCAAACGCTTAAGGTAATTTTTATAGGTAACATTTAATATGTGATCGCATTTTTCCAGAGACACCGTTTGTTAGCGTTATCACCTTTTTTGATAAAATATGTTTTTATCACGAAAACAATTAATATCCACCGTACATAGTCAAGTGTGCGGGCGATGAGTTCAATGTTGGTACTGTTTTGTTTTCAGAAGATATTATTAATATAAATCATTATAAAATATAGTGAAAACGGGTAAGCACAGTGCCTATCTTATCTCTAGTTGCCGGAACACAACAATGCTACAAACATTGATGTTGTGGCGACATATTTAGATAAGGTGATGGTAGCTAGCCAGGCGGACAAACAAGTCCTACCACCAACTAAACCGAGTACACAAAGATGTACTCCCCGCTGGGAATCGAACCCGGGACCTCTGCGTCTAAACGGGTGGTAGCCACTAGACCACAGAGGTGGTTAAATTTGATCAACATAGGTACTACCTAATAGAGATTCTCGTATGTTCGCGTCCTATAAGAAACCTGTCAAGTTTCAAGTTTGCAGTGATTTCGAAAATTTCGCTTTTTACCCGACTGCAAAGGAAGGGTTATGTTTTTCTCGTCTATCTTGTATGTAATATTCTTTATTACCTCATATCTCCAGAACCGATTTAGGTACATAATTGAGCTATCGTTAGTATCATCTTCGCTGCCCAAGTCTTAGATAGGTGACGTTAAAGAAACAAACATGGCGGCTGTGCGACGCCATTGGAGTTGGTGAAAAACATTAATTTTTTAACACTTCATTATGGGTATCAAATTAGAGGGCTTAACACAAGGATTCCAAAGGGTATATCATGAAATTTGTCTAACTAAAAAGACAAAAAAAAAAAAAAAACAAAAAACCCGCCTGCGTAAAAAATAAATAAGTAACTAAATAGAAAATTAACTAAAAAGGCCGGAACAAGATAAAAATTCAATTTATGCAACATCATACTAACATAACACAGTCGGAGGCACGCCCAAAGTGAGAATGGTTTGACTTTTTATCTTGTTTCGGCCTTTTCAGTTAATTTTCTATTTAGTTACTTATTTATTTTTTACGCAGGCGGGTTTTTTGTTTTTTTATTAGCAAGTTCATGTTTATAGTAAAAAGGTTCGAACAGAAATATTTTTTTATACCTAACCTAATAAGTTTAAGTCAAGAATTTTTATTTAAATAAACTTACGAAAATGAATGGTATAGATATTAATTATGCTATATAATAATAGAATAATAGGCTAGATTACTCTCTAAGGTCGCTGTACTCTCTAAACAGCCAATTGATCGCTAGGAGCCAACCTTAGCACCTTACCGTTTATCAGAATCGAAAAGATAATTATAGGAATCATTACACAATAATATACCTGATTGAATTCAATATAGGAATTAATTAATCAGATACGTAATAAAATAACGTAACTCAATTATCGGAACTTAGTGAGTGTTGCCATGATAATCTTGGTACTAGTCACGACCATTACACAACGTAAGTAGCTCTTAATACAGTGGCATAAGAGTGAAAGTTGTACATATTTTAATGCACAATCATGTGTGCACTGTACTATCGTTGTTTGGACAATTAGAAAAGAACAGCTCATTTTATGTCCCACATGAAGGCACGAGCATATCCGATGAAAATAGGTACCATAGGAAGAACGACTCAGGCGATGAATTGCCCGCAAATTGTTTCGTCCGCGGTCGAGTAGTCGCCTTCTTTGAATTGTAAGGCCCATCATTCGCCCGGAACTGGCTACGTTATCGGACAAGATAGCAACCTCGTCAAAACTGTTGTAGGTCTTTTCATCAGAAATAATCATCACATTTTGAAAAATATAATAAAAAAATTACAAATAAATCCTCTTTTTAATTAAAATAACTTAATAAATCATAGTACTTCATCTAATTTAATGTTACGGACATTGTAATAAGTGATCAACATACGAAACAATTTGCGGGCAATTCATCGCCTGAGTCGGAAGAACTGGGCCCAGTGATTGGTGATTATTAACGATTGCTAATGCTGGCGGGACTCAAGACTCGAGATGATACAATTTTTAAATACCTATCCGATGACCAGCCTTGCGAGAGTTGCTTTATTTTAGGTTATCACCGAGCTCTCTAGGAATGTATGGAAGGATAGAAAATGTGGGGAAACACGTACACGTTCATTAACAAAATAAGGAGACTGCAGGAGGTAATCGCGCACGCGCAAGGGTCTATCCCTTTCACGGATACGGATCGGAACAGCTCAGAACAGTTCGAGCGCAAAAAGAGCTGTTGCGAGATGCAAACAATAACATTGAGTATTTTTGTTCAAGTAGGTATACTCGCCAAAAAAAATTTGTTTCAAAACGACATAACGATGGTAAAGATAGCACCGTGATAAACATTGATATTGTGCTATAAATAGTATTGCTTCGTACAAATATTCGCGGTCATGTCATTTTCGTTATTACTAAGTAAGTATATTGTCTAACCTTATTTTACTACTAACAATGGCTTAGCGGGCGTTCCGGAGAACGAATGACATCGATATATTTAAATATGGTCACCCAACCGGCGGTGATCGCGACTGCTCAGTTGCTTAACATACACGATCGCTTATATACCCACATTTTAGACCCTTACCGATCACTCACCTTGTCTTAATTTTACCTCAATACGTTGTAAGTATTTTTTTTTTTAATACTTTTATTTCAGACTGTGTCCATATCAGTAGGAAGTTGATTGACAAAATTCATAACTAAAAAATAGTTAATAAATAAAATCGTATACCAATTAAAATAAAATAAAAATTATAAAAATTAAATCAAAATCGAAATAAAAACAATATTACAAAAACCAAATTAAATTAAAATTAAAATCAAAACAAAATTAAATAAAATTAACAATTAGGGTAGGTAACGACCCCCCATAGGCACACCGGGAACCTGCACATGCGCCTGCACCCAGTGCCTTTGCAGCGGACAATCCAGCTTCTCTCTGAGCACCATTAGTATGACGTTGGTGCTCCCGCGCACCCTGCGCTGGAGGGAGGCGATGCGGCGCAGCAGCACCGGGTTTCACAAACCCGTCTGTGCGCGCGTGCGCGAACATCGCGGACGCGCTGCAGTAGCGCGGGAGCCCCAACATCACCCTAAAGGCGTTATTGTACTGTACTCGGAGAGCGTTGATGGCCCGCTGAGTATAGTTGACCCACAGATTGCACGTGTACAAGGTTTGGCAGAACGCTTTAAAAAGCGTTATTTTTATATCTGAATTTTAGACAATTTTGTAATATGTTGAGTTGACCTTGCTAGGTATCATTTAAAAAACTATCCATAGCAAGTTATACTATATATTACTTTGCCCTATTGATAGACTCATAATTATAAGCTTCAGTATCAGGTAGTCCCGAACGATAAGAAAAAAATATGTACTTATTTTTTACTATAGGAAAAAAAATGTTTACTATTTTTTTTACTTAAGTGGATCCGTAGTCTCATATGAGACAAACTCCTACTGCAAAGCAACAACTTGCCATAAAACTTTTCCATAACTAAATTTGTTTAATTAATTAACCCATTTAATTTGTTACCTATAGCCTATATTCCTTAGAGTATTTATTCCTCCTACAATTCGGCACTACCATTTTCCACGACCACTGACGAAAGCAATCAAAATGGCCACCGATGTCGTTACGCTGCAAACTTATTTGCACTACGGTGGCACGTGTCAATATGAATCACTAATTGTATGTAAAACAATATAAACAATGAGATGATTCATTTAGCTATGTAGACCTACTATGGCGTGGTGACGGCATTACTGACTGCAGGCGAATCAAGGAAAATTATACACGTCGTCGAGTCTGTGACATTGTAAAAAGTTGACCAAAGAATACCAAAGAAATGAAATTGTCAAATGGCCTGCCAGCGTGCAAGTAAGTACAGTAAAAGTAAATTCCCATTAAAACCCACATAATGCCCACAGTTATCATCTATTAACAAATAGTGCATATTTGTTAATAGATGATAATGAATCATAATAGAAATGAGTAGTGATAAATGATATTCGCCACCAACCCTTTGAGTATTAGTTAAAGATGGAGGGGCTTGGATGAGACCTCTCGCGGAATTCTTGAATTTGAAAAGCAACATTGCACTGTTTTGTAAAGGAGGGAATGAAGCGGAGGTGGTAGAATCTCCACTACTTTAAAGTAGTTATTTGTATTTTTACTTTTTAGTACTTTTTGATTACACATACTTATAGCATTTCAATTATTAGTAACTTGCTCACTTTATAGTAGCTTGCTTGCTTTAGTGCCGTTTCACGCAACAATCTTGATGTATCTGGCTGTGTGGTGTTGAGATTAAATAATCTGTTTGGTTGGATATGGGTAACTGGTACATTTAAGCCTTCTTTTCTATTAAAATTCGGATTGTTTTGCCTGACAACAATACTTCGTACATTGTTTCTAATCGACTGTTAGCAGTTTCTTAGTACTTACTTGATTATCAGAATCTTCTGAGGTACTTACCTCTTTAGTAGCTTTTGGTTTTTATTAGGTAAATAAAAATTGTGGGTACTAAGTAGATGATTGGTCTGTGGTCAAAGCAATAGAGTTAACTGGCGAATGATTTATGACAATAGATGGCCCAATTGCTCAGTACAGCATTAAAGACTCGATTGCGACCTTAATTACGGTTGAATTGCAATTTCGCTGCATGTTCAAACGGCTATCCCGGCGCTGACTTAATTACCGGCCGATGAATAGTGATTAATACTCTGATGGCTAAAACCTCGTTTTCGGGTGACGGAAAATAGCTCAATTAAAATGTCAATGGATGTCAATATCGCAATTTTAATTTCGAATTTTGAATATTTCATTCATGTTTTGGTTTTTTAAAATTGACACTAGTGTAGAGTTTGAAACGCTTACTATGAAAGTTGTCGATAGATCGAAAATTCAATCGATTATCTATTATCATATTGATACTTATAAAAGATAAGTTAAGTAATTTAGTTTGGAAGAGACGAGTCGATGATGTGATGTATAACACTATTTGAAAATATTAAATAACTAACACAATATTCATGGAAGCTAACAATAAATGCAAAAGAGTGGCGTTTAACGGATTTTTTAAAGGTTAAGCTTTATCCGATGCTCGGACTACACAGCGCGCTCTCAATAATCCTTTTACGTTAACTGCGACGAGCTCTTTTGATCGTAACTGTGTAGGGTGCTCTGGGTGCCTGGTGTGAGTTTTGTTTACTATCCGTAGTCATTCGATTACGTTTACGAAAATGAAATTTAGTATGGCATTGAAGTAGCGCCTCCTGGCGACAAACGAGAAGAGTTAAAATTTTGCCATACAAACTCGTTTTCGTTAACGTGATCAAATTGCGAATGAAACTCGCACACCCTGTATAAATTGCTATACTCTATCATTTTAAAGGATAACTCTCACAAATGTCTCCACTAAGCGACTGCCATCTCAATGCCAGACTGACTAATTGCACTTAAGGTAGGTGGAGCTTCGCTGTAATGGACACTGAACTGGCACTGTCCATTTCGTGGTAGACGAACGCTTCAGAGTTAAGGTCGTTCGTAATTTTTTAAGTTTGAATGGCAAAATTTTTCCGCGATTGCATTTTGTTTTATAAAAATAATTTTATTCTGATTCTGATTCGGTTCGCGTTTAAAACCGTTGGAAGGGTCCGTCTCATAATTTATCCGTCCCTAGGGCAGGCTTGTGTCCCTGCAGTGGGGACATAAAATAAGCTGATGCTGATGCTGATGCTGATGATGATGATGTACCATTCGATCACGTTAACAAAAATACTGAATTAAAGAATTCAGTCTTGAATTTGCACGGAAAAATTTGCAACTTACTAGTTACTATACTCCCCACACTTGCGTTCCGATACACGGAAAATGAGCTTACACAAACTATATCGGTCTTGGGTGTGTGTCGTAACGCAAGTGTATGTCAGTTGTGTACTTGCCCATGCATAATTTACTTAACAAAGGCAGGAGAAGGGAATTAGCCCCAATCGACTTGGAACCCACTGGTTAACCTTACTTTATGGAGTTAACGGGCGGAATATCATAGAGCAGAAAGGCCGAATGCGCCCGCATGTGACACATTCATTATTATTTTTTATTTCTTCCATGCACTTAGTGGCGTTTGTTTTCTTTTTGCCGTGAGAACAGAGCACCCTTGTATTTGATGCTGACGTGTATGTGAAAGTTATGGCGCTTCAATGATTTCCTGATATCGCTTGTAACCTTTTCTAACCTATTTAACTTTGGTATTTTAGAATAGATGGTATCAGACCGTTTAGTATTATGTTAAATTAAGTAGCCAGATTGATAATTAAAACTACAAATTCTTGTGTATGTATAGTGGGTTGATTAAATATTATTTGTAACGAAGGGTAACTGTCAAATATCTTGGTGACTTTTGTCTCGTAATATTCGACTCGGACGAAGAACGGACTCTTTTCATTTCACTCCTTCATTCATAACACACTAAAAACTTGGCAAGAATAGTAAATTTTTAAAATTGTACAATTTTTTTCTCTATCTTTCCATCTATTATACTTACCATCATGAATTTAAAATTTAAGTTTTATCTTTGATCTGTTAAGTTTTGAAGTTAATTAGTATCAAAGTAATCTAATTTAATTAGATTAACACTAAACCAATTGCGGTTGAATTATTAAATTAATGAACGTTTCAATCAAAACTGCTGCAGGAAAATTATCCAGTTAATTACAAAACTACATCGCAGCTGCTATTGGACCGAGCATAGCTTATAGCAACATTTTCCAGTCTATTTGTAAACTGCAATAGTAAAACAGTCCGTAACGCGCCGTGCCGCCAGCGACCCTGAATTCAGACTGTTATAAATAAGATACAAATACTCGTTTTCAATAAATCAAATGTAACGGTGACGAAACATATGATTCACGGTTAAAATTGGCAATAACATTGGGATTTTATCGCTAACAAGTCCTAAATGACACGTCCGTGTCGACCGTCATTTATTGTTTTAGGTACCTACTGTAATTTTTTGTGCTACCTAAGGGGGGAAACATTGATAAAAAATGTAATACAAAGGAATGTATGTATTTCGAAAGTTAATCATAATCCAAAACACTATAGTGGCCAGCGTCCAAATAACCGGAAAACAATAGATGTTTGACCGTCCGTCCTCTGCCGTAGTCTATGGTTCTCGAGCAGCCATCTCTATGCACTTTGAAAGTGTAGTCTGTGTAAATTTCACTAACACAGTGTAGCTCCACGTGACCAGCGTACTCTCCGTCCCGAGACATCAGGCTTCGGTAATCGCTTGAACTGCTCATTCGTAACCCGTATGAGGTGTCTCCAATTATAAAGTCTTTATACCAATGCCAGTTGGAAACTATTCTGTCAACCACCTTCATGCGAATCTCCCTGTGTCTCTCTTGTGTTCCGAATATGCTGTACGATACGGATCTGAACATGCAGTTGCCATCACCACGTATCGGTATCAAACGTCGTGCCATTTCTCACCCGAGGTTCAGCAATCGATTTCCATTAATCGAATCATCGATCATCCAACAGACAACCTTATTCACGAGTCAAATTGACTCCGGCAAAAATAATCGTCTCTCCGCGCTCGGATGAATATAAAATTTCGTAGGAAGTAGGTAGTTAAAAAAAGTATTTTATTTAATCTGTGTATGACGTAAGTATTACGTGTAAAGTTTGTAGAGAACTTAAAATTCCGTAAAAGTATTTTCGGTTAAAATTTTGACAGATCAACGTCAACTTTTGTATTCGGCCATTACGTTGTTTGCTCTCTATATGAAGGGTTTATTCCAAAGCTATGCGTGATAAGATTACCTGTTAGAAAACATTAATAGCTCGTTTTTATAACTAAACTAAACATTTTTTTTAATGAACCTACAATATAAATGTTGTTAGCTGTTGCTAAAACGCAGAAGCACCTACAATCGTGTTTATTCTCACTTATCAAGTTTCAGCAGAAAATGTGAGCTATAAAACTACTAGGTCGCTCTAAACAAACAAGCTATTCTTACTTACGTGCAATAATGTTTGCGTTGTGATATAAAAATAGTTTGGCTACAAACACTACACATATGATTTACTTACGACACAATAATAAAGATAATACGAGTCGGATGTTTATTCGTCGACCGATTATATAATCGTCAGTGAACGAACTGTCTGGCAGTCAATGTCAACGAATTAGCATTAGATAGGACGTGGTTGAGAGATGACGGGTAGCGGCGGCGCGCCGTGCCGGCCGGCGGCGTGAGAAGTAGCGATTGATCTTTAATAAATGTTTAACCGTATGCCATAGTCATAATGTTCAAAGTCTATTGAGGAAATTAACAGATTGGGGTTGTCTGATGTGAAAAACATATTTCCGTTTTTTTTTTATTTTTAGTTTTCGACCAATCAAACGATGAGGTAGCTTGAAAGTATAGTAACTGTTCATTGTATTATTATCACGCTTTCTCGCCCTCCTTCGTACTACATGAGGTCGTAATCAAACCATGAAGTCTAATAAACAATAATGTAAAAATTAAATCCTATTCAAATTTTCGCGCTCCCTTATAAACAGAGGTCGAAATTAGGTAGAGTTATTTATATACCTACTTACACTGATTTCATATAGCGAAAGAATAAAGTGGAAATCCCTCAAATCCCGAGATTAATTTTTAACCTAAATTTTAACCTCACTAGTCTAGGCTAGAAGCAAAAGTATTTTCGTATTTATAAAAAAGGCGAAGTATATGTAAGTATGAGAATTAGCTTAAGACTATTAATAATTTGTATTGTGAATTAATGTAAATACTAATAAAAATTGTATGTTAATTATCTTTGTTTTATTTGTCTTATCTATCTCGGAGGTTTTTCTTATTATTTATTTGTAATATTGTTGGCCACACGGGATTGTCCATTAGGAATACCGGGAAGATCCATATTAATTTTAACATTTCGATGCAAGTACCTACATAAATAACTCTACCTAATTCTGACCTCTGCTTATAAACCAAGAATTTAACGGAGTTTAACAAAAACATAAACTAATTGTAAAGAATTTTGAACTTTCGCGTTTCATTGTAAACAAAGACAACGTCGTGGGAAACTGACAGGGATCGAGAATAGTGCAAGGTTTTGAGGAGACCTCTGGAGACCTTTGCCCAGCAGTGAAACAAAATAAGCTAAATAAAATAACAAATGAAAATTATTGAATAAATATCTAAGTATCCTAGGCATATACCTTTTTTTAACTAACGAAGGTTTTGTCGGAGTTGCAACGGCCGTTGTCACGAACTCATTGGAAGCTGTCGGGAAAAAAAATCATGTAATTATTGACACTGTAATGTGACATTATGAAGATAAGTTAAGATAAGATCATGCGGCGATAAGCGGTACGCTTATTATCCACATATATGCCCCACGAATGTACATTGGACAATGATGAAGTCATGTTATGTTGTGAATGTTAATTTTTTGTTAACCTTTTGAAACACGGAATTGTTAAACTTGTCAACTATGCGCTCACAGTAGTTAGTATATTTAAAAATATATATATTTTTATCTTTTCCCAATAGAACAGGCAACGAGATCAAACCCAAACAGATTCGTTGACTTCGTTTATTATGATATATTTATGATATAATATTATTATATTATTATGATGTTGTTATTGACAAATGAGTTTTTGCCGATGGTGAATGTAAGATGACAGGTACTCGTACATTTGAAAGATCCCTTTGAGCTAAAGTAAAGATGTGAGACATCACGCGGCCTTCGTAAAAGAAAAAAATGTAAATTCCCGCTAGTAATTTTGCCTTATTTACATACAGCCCCGCTACAAACGACTTTAAAGTTTATACTGGCAACCCTTACCAACAAAAAAGTAGGTGTCAGACATCCTTCTGCAAGCACAAGGGACCATCTACGTCAGGTCATAACGCCAGATCAGGACACGCCGAAGCGCATTATTCATCCGGTACTTTTAAGACTAGTGTCTCGAGCTGTTGCCCCGTGGATACGTACAGTCCACTTCCTAGTATCCAGATAGGTTACCGGAGCTGTAAGCTTGCTCATTTCTCGTTGCACTAAGAGCACAACTCGCAGATTCCACTGCTCGGGTCGTCGACTCTAAAGTCAACTACCAAATGTCCTCTTTGGTGGCAGAGTTGTAAGCCCACTCACTTCTCAGTACCCATCCAGGCACCTTGCCAGTTTCTCAATCCTACGCGGCTGACTCAACCGGAGGTATTGCATCTAGGGGGATCTCTACTAGTTATCCAGATTAGTACCGGAGATGTTGGAATTCTGCTCAGTGAAAACCACCGAGCAAAGCAACCAACTATGGGCAACTCACGTGCTCCGCAAGTCTTTTCGCATTGGGCCCCTCGAGACCGCTACTTGGACCCGCTCGCTGTGCACAAAACGGAAGCCTGGCCAACAGCAACCAGGCAGACGAACATTCTCACTTCTACAGCTAACCACATGCCACCACGAGTCCAACCCATGATCGGAGCCTGCCGGAGACGCCCGCGAAGGCATAACCGGCAGGGGGCTCAGGACCGGAACTCCCGTGGTACCCTTGAAAACTACGACCATAAACACAAAATTTAAAAAGCAAAAATCTTAACATTTCACTTTCCCACCAAGAAGCGTGCAAGGCCGGTCGCTGACAGAGACAACAGGAGCATGTGGATCACAAAAGGAAGAATATTTTCCACCGGCGCGGAAAACGAGTGCCTCGTATGAACGCAAATCTATGGTCACCATCAACAAAGTGTCGCCAAACAATACCATAATACAAACACTTATTAAACTCTTACAATGAATGTAAATATACCATAAAATGTATTTATAAAGAGTGGCTGGCAAGAACTGGATGAGAGTAGCTGCGGGGGCTTCTTGGCGAGATAGTAAAGAGTCAATCTGCGGTTTTGTTTTATTTTCTAAAATTTGTGTTATGTCGAATATTAATATGAAATAATGGTGGATTATTAACCGTTAATGTTCGTGAGTGTGAATGAGTGTTGGCAAATGAAACGAAACAATGTCACTTTTCAAATTCTCTCAAGAAGTCTGCCCGAGGACTAAGTAAAGCCCCACATCTTTATTGAGATACTCGAGGGGTTGGGGGGGTATATCATTTCTCACTCCTCATTACTATTATCATTCATCATCATCATACAAGAAAGAAATATCGTTTATAAATTAAGTTTTCGACTGAAGGACTAGTATCCATGGTCAGGCATAATTTTAAAAAAAGTAGCTGCGGATCGTACTCAGTGACGTGCACTTGGAGCGTGGGGCTTGAAGCGTGGAGAGGCCTATGTCCAGCTGTGGACTTAGGATGAAGATGATGATATAAAATAAAGATGTTATGACAAAGAATGTAGCTAATGTGGAGGTAACGGCTGTTCGACGAGAATGGAAGAAGAAAATTTATAAATATACAGATCTTGATTCTGCTATTGAAATGTCCACAATCGTGACTAACGTTTTGCTCAATTAGATCATTGAATAAAGCGGGATCCAAATCTTATTTGTACCTAAGTGAAGATAAGGCTGAAAGTCGGAAGCGTCACTTTTGCGTACTTCATCTGGTATCCTTAATTGCTAAGGAGACATAGACACAAGCGCTTCCTTGTGAAATAAAAAAAAAACTAGATATGTAATTTCACTCGGTGCTTGCCATTCGTGCTATAGCCACCTCCATGGCAGAAAGCGATGGTAGGTTTTTAGCGGGTATACCTCCTCTCCCCTCGTCGTGCTTTAGTAGCTAGACGAAGAAAGAGGTGGAGAGTCCCACGTAACCCCTCGCCCCTAAAATGCTTTCCGCATACATCGGAGTATGCGCAAAGCATATAACCTATTCTAATAAACCGGCCAAGTGCGAGTCGGACTCGTGCACGAAAGGTTCCGTACCATTATCTATAAAAATGTTTCAAGTTCCTACCTGTTATCGTTATTAAGACCGAGAAAAAAACTTTTTACCCGACTGCAAAGGTAGGGTTTTGTTTTTTGCGCCTATCTTGTATGAAATATTCTTTATTACCTCATATCTCCAGAACCGCTGAACGGATTTACATAATTGAGGTATCGTTAGATTCGTCTTAGCTGCCCAAGTGTTCTTAGATAGGTGACGTTAACCCTTTACCCTTTGGGTACGGAACCCTAAAAAGGTATGTCACTTCTGACTAAATAGTAAAGCATTTGCGTCGGTGTGTCAGTGTCGCTTGACTCTTATGACATTGAGGTAACGATCGTAAAGTTGATTAGCATAAAATCATCTTTAACTAAAAATAAGTGTGAGCAGCTCGTTCCGATTTTCGGAACCGGTCTGGACAATAGAGGTGTGGTCATCTCTTATTTAAACGTAGCAAGAGAAAGGGACAGGTATATTTTTATAGGAGATTATCTTTAAAAAGGAAGCAAGTGCAGCCGTGCTTACGGGTGGAACTTGCAAGTTATGCGTCTTTCGCAATGTCGGATCAACGGATGGGTTCGTGAGTTAGTTTGTAAGAGAATAGTTATTAGCAGTTATGCAAGTTTTAAGATTATATGGATTAATGGTTTTCCATTTTACACTTGAATCATTTAAAATTTATTAAATAAATCCTTGTATGCTGGATCCGGAGCAGTCATTCAGCATCTACAAATGAAGTTAATCTGAAATTCCAAATGGCATGACATTTTAATTATAAATTCGCGGCTTGGATTACTGCAATCATTCGTTTTCAGCAGGCAAATTATTATATTTCGAATTGATGGCTTCACTGAAAGTTCGGTAATCGGCAAAACAAATACAAAGCAAAGTGTTTTTAAAATTAAAATTTAACAAGTTTTAAATCTGATTTATTTTCATGCTCAATAAATAATATTGTTTTTCCAGTATTACAGCTTTACCAACCTATTAAAGGGTCATAGCAACAGAGATATCGCATATATTTAGTAAAGTCTTACCGTTTATTTAAAGGATTACCGTTTAACCTGGTAGGAACGCGATCAGAGTAAGTATCGTTTACCCGAGCTACAAACGAAGTACAGTATTTCGATAGCAAACCTCGTACAGTTTTTTTTCGGTTCTCTTTGTAGGATGTTAGCCACCGACGGCTTTTACAACGTAACCGGATATTTAGGGGCGAGAAACTAAAGGCGTTGTGATTGAAATTAAGACTCTTCGCTTTTAAAGACGTTGCCAAACTTATGGCATCTTTGCAGAGGAAGAAGAGTGAAAAGATGGGGTTGCACATAAGATCCCGATGGGTCAAAGTGCTACTGAGAGAGGAAAACCTCAGCAGGCCCCACTAAGATAAGATAAGATAAGATAAGTGGTCAAAATTTCTCTAATAGTTTCTGAAAGGGATGGCATCACGGAAGCGTGCCCCGTCTCCAGTAAGTGCAAATTACGAAGCTTTTAAAATTAAAATCACAATCAAACCTTTATTCTACATTCTTAGGAAATCTTACCTACCAAGTTCCATTTCTCAATTAGCTAGAGTTTAATATTACTATACCAAACACTACCTAATTGCGAAATGTAACTTGATTATCGCTGCAGTGATGCTCTGACAGTATATCTAACAGTTTAAGCTAAACAGTGAACGCTTGCAACCTCGTTAACATAAAGTTAAGGAGCCGTGACCTCAATCCACTTAAAACCTATATTGTCTTAGGCCAGCGGCTATAGTATTATCTGAGCATAATAAGCAGGTAATGGCCTTAACCGAGCAACTGTGGCAGAAAATCGATGCTGTAGACAGTTGTCCTACCGCCGCCGAGGAAGCGACTAACTAAAGACTATTTTCTCGCTCTAGAAACGTACAATAGATGAAGATCCATTGTCAATAGAAGAGATGCATATATTAATAGTTGATCGCTAACTATTGACACTGCTGCGAAGAATTTTCTCCTCCCCTAGTTTGTCGCAGTGACAAGAGCTATCTAAGCTAAAACTCGCTGATCGATGCTCACTTGGTGGTCTGATCACTCGCCAAAAGTCTCGCTTGGTTTATGCGTATACCGGTCAATCTGCTCTACAGTGGTGCGAGCAGTCGCCAGTCACATTCGAGCGTTCGCTTACGGCCTGACTTTTGACTTAGCGTTTTGCGGCGGGGCGGCGAGCGGTACGCGCTGCAGCGGATTGGCTTTAGCTTTCCGCTACCGCTGAAGGCGACACGCCGCGTTGTCATGGAGTTTGATACTCTAGTTCGAATAACGTTACCTCGATGTCTCTACTTCGACGGTACACTTCACCGATGACTCGTTACCTCGAAAGGTCTTTTCTTCAATGGTACATTTGATCGATAAGTTGTTGCCTCGAAAAAATTATCAAAAGTACAGAAAATGTAAAGTATTTATGTGTGTAACTGAAAGGTGTAAAAATACTAGTGAATTGAAATGAATATCGCTATAATCATAGAGGCAACATTTATTATCACTCTGCATATAAATTTACAAATTCTATAGTTCATAAGACAAATGTACTAATAATGTATGAGAACAAATGGAATTAAAAGACTTTTTGCGTTCTATTGCAAATTGCACAGCGTTATAATATGTTGTAGTTGATCGCATTCTATTTGACATAAAGATATAATAATAATAATAATTGATTATTTAAGTTCATTAGTTTGATAAAAAGAAGACAAGTGTTTTATGAACCACAGAAGAAAGTTAATTTAATTTGTTGATGATTTTTGTTCAAATAATTAATAAAATATTGTTGATTACAGCTTGTTGTTTAAATGTTAAAAATATGTGTACTTAGGTTATGATCACAATATTATGTTGCCTCTATGATTATATCGATATTCATTTCAATTCTATAGTATTTTTACACCTTTCAGTTACACACACTAATACTTTACGTTTACTGTACTTTTGATGATTTTTTTGGGGTTACAACTCATCGATCGAATATACCATCGACGAAGAGACCCGTCGAGGAAGAGATCCTTCGAGGTATTGACCTTTCGAGGTAACGAGCCATTGGTGAAGTGTACCGTTGAGTTAGAGACATCGAGGTAATGACCATCGAGGTAACGTCATTCGAACTATAGTATCTAACTCCGCCGCGCCGCCACAAAATAAGTAGACTGCAGAAGCTTCATACAAACGCGAGCAACGCACACATTAGAGAACCTCTCAGGGACATGGAATCTCGTAACAGTAGCGCTCTGACTGTTCCGAGCTGTTCCTAGATGCGAGTCCGTGCAAGAAGTCTTTGTGTGAATGGCTCGAGCGTGGTATTTATTAAACTTACTGTTCGCGCCAGAAACGCAACGGTCTCATTCGCTGTTAACCCAATCACTCGTTCAACTAAAAGATACGCCGCACAAGCCGGCGGAGCAAGTCTGGTTCGATCGGCAGGCCCATGACGTCGCGTCGTTCAGCACAAGCCGAGTTACGATTCGCTCAGCTCTCCGCTCAAAAACCTTCTAGAATTATCTTGTTCGATAGCCTACCGGCCGGTACTTAGCCGCACTCCGCTTTGATAGTGCATTCGGCTCAAATATTCAATTCCGTGGGTGAAACCCCTTTCATAAAGTGCGTGTACGCATGTGTGTGTGTGTGCGAACTAATACGTGCTATAGTTGTAAATAGACATTATCTAAAAGAAGAAGACGAGAATTCTACCAGCTCAGCTCCATCCCCACGACAATCGTATCGTGGCAACGCCAACAACGTCTGCTCAAGTAAGTGCCATATATCATCATCCACCCTAATCCTTCAGCTCCCACTGCTGTACCGGCATTGCCTGCCTTAGGCAGCCGATACACTTACCTTCTGGGTCCTCCTTACGTATTTTGTGCTGACAGCAGCAAGGTTGTGGTTGTGCACTTATCCTACAAACCTATCAGAACTACACACTCGCTTCTCGCTGCTCGCCAACTAGTTTCTAGTTTCTAGCTCTACTCGCTTCTCGTTTCATCGTTAATATATATGATTGTCCTTAGTCTTATATCATATACGACGGTTGTTTCATCCAATAACGCAGAAGATTGATTAGTTGCTCCGAGTCGTTGGACCCCGTTGACCCTACCCTCGCAATTATGACGTGCATCTTTCGAATATAATGTTTAATATTAAATTATATTATAATGAGGTGTCTTTGATACACCCAACATTGTAATAATTGCCTTGTTTTAGAGCGAAATTTCTCTCAGGTCATTTGAGTTTAATTTTATAATAACGGTCCGCCCGCGACTACGTACCAAAGAGTTTCTGAATATTTCTGAATCAAACAAGTAAATTCAAAACAAGGTTGTATTTCATTATTATATAACGAGGTAACAAGGAGTATCTCGTTAGCTCGGTGCAACGTAGTAGCTCGGGATCGCGTTTCAACTAAAAGCCCTTACTAATGTGGGACTACCTACCTACCTATTATACCAATCAAAATTATGAAACTGATATTGCCGAAGCAAGTAACTAAAGAAGGAAGCCACTAGCCATTAATATACCATCAAGCAAACCTAGTAAGTATATCGCATGATGCAAACTCAGGTATGATGCAAGCTCTGGATACAAACTCATTTACTCGTTAAAGTTGATAACTTACAAACAATTGTAGCCTCCTCTGTGGTCTAGTGGTTAAGACCAACGGTTTCAGACCCAGAGGTGCCGGCTTCGATACCCACCGGAGTTTGTACTCGGTGTGGTAGGTGTTAGGGCTTTTTAAAGTGTGTCTGGCTACCTACCACCATGTAATATCATGAGGATAGAAAATAAAAGGGTTCCTTAAGCCGTGTGAAACGAAACATCGAAACAACGAAGCATCACGCACAGTGCGTGTCCCCGTTCCCGACTAGAGGGGCTCAGATCGGATCGGGAGCGAAATAACCTTAGGGTGCTTTTACAGGCTAGAACCTCGGCTCTGGCTGACGAAGTCGTGGGGGTAGGGTGAAGCGCCCAGTTACATGTCTGTACCTGTCCCCCAACCGCCTAACTCTTTCGCTTTCGATCGCTTTGAAGGCGAGGCCCTCGCCTCGACTTCTAATATAATATCGAAATATAATATCGAATAATATCGAGAGCTACAGCCTATAGCTTTCGATATTGCTTTCATATTCCTTTCGAAATGACAAGATGACGCCTCCTCCTCGCCTCGCCTTCCAAGCGATCGAAAGCGAGAGAGTTAGGCGGTCGGCCCCCTGGTACTTATAGAGCGCGTGTGAACCGGCTCGTCGTACCCTTGTTCTACGAGAATTTGTTTTATGTAAAGTACCTGGATGACCGAGCTTTGCTCGCTCTGCTCGGTATTTTTTTTACAGAAAACGACGTTTTCTAAAAATGAAAACTAGCTAGATCGATTTATCGCCCCCGAAACTCCATGCATACTAAATTTCATGAAAATC
The DNA here is from genome assembly GCA_963082485.1 of Eudonia mercurella. Classification (NCBI taxonomy): domain Eukaryota; kingdom Metazoa; phylum Arthropoda; class Insecta; order Lepidoptera; family Crambidae; genus Eudonia; species Eudonia mercurella. Next base: position 22,661,570 of record OY720022.1, read on the forward strand.
GTTAGAGCATTTTTCCGCGGTCGAAGCTGGTAGGGCTGTCAAACTTGTTACACAAATTTACACTTCCGACTTAAACAGCTTAACATGCGGTTTTATAAATTTCACAAGTTTCCCACAGTATGAATAAGTGGAAAGGAAACTTTTTAAATTACATTAAATAAAGGAAAATGCTTTACATATCGCGTTGTTGTCTTGACAAAGTAAGGAAGAAACCTTTTGTATCCGACACCTACTTCTAAATACAATATTTTTTCATTCTAATAAAGTTTTGTATTGTTAAGGAAAATACAGAGTTATAAAATTTAAAAAAAAAAGCTTCGACAACTGAATGTATGCTGAATGTTTTATAAGGATTAGCGTGTTATTGGATAGAAAAAAAATCAGGCTTTGAAGTTTGATACTGAAATGTGTTAAAGCTTTTATACCCAACGCCCGCGCGCCGGCGGGCGGCGGCGGCAGGTTGGTTCCGACGTGAAAAAACTACAGCATGGCATATGACTTTTTCACACATGTTTTTAGAGTACCCTTCTACTTTTATTGATGTGAATGTATGTGCCTTTCGGTGATTACGAACTATAGGTACAATAATCATAGTAACTTAATATCTTTATGACTGACGTCTGGGAGGCATATCTTGATCTTGACTGTTTTCACAATTCACTTCGCCCCATCGCTGTCTATCGTGCAACTCTGTAACTCTCGTTATGATTCAATATCCTTAATAGCTTCGCTAAAGGAATCTACGTTTGGCATTTACAGCGAATCTAGGGCGGCACTTGAGACAGTCACCAACATCAAGTCTCTTTATCCCTTGGCAGTAGAGACAAGGCGGAACCTGGGCTGGCTGTGCGATACAAAACATGGAAGTTTTCTTGTTTTGGATCAAGGCACAATGCGGATCTGCCGGGGAATGAGCGCGTCGACGAACTAGCGAAAAAGGCGGCCCTAAAGTTGAGGAGAACGCCAGACTACGACCAATGCCCAGTATCATATGTCAAGAGATGCATTCGTCAAGCATCTATTGACATATGGAACGAAAGGTACCGCACCCAAAACACTGCTGGCACTACTAAACTGTTCTTCCCAGACGCGAAAATAGTCTACAACATTGTCAGGAAAATTAGCCTAAACAGCCTCCTCACACAAGCCCTGCAGGGCACGGCGGGTTCTCAGACTACTTATATTGCTTCAAGTGTAAGGAGAGCCCGTTGTGCAACTGTGATACAGATGCTAACGAGACCATCTTACATCTAATAACAGAATGCCCAATAAACGCCAAGGCGAAACAAGAACTAGAGCAAAATATAGATGGACGCGTTAATAAAAATTCGATTCAAGCAATAATTGGGAATAAAAAACACAGAAATAGCCTAATCTATACTTATATTATAAAGCTGAAGAGTTTGTTTGGTTGAACGCGCTAATCTCAGGAACTACTGGTTCGAATTGAATTTTTTTTTGTTCAATAGTCCATTTATTGAGGAAGGCGTGATGTAATATAGGCTATATTACATCACGCTATGACTAATAGGAATGGAGCAGCAATTAAGAATGTTGCAAAAACGGGAAAATATTTTTTGAGAGCTTTCCTTGCGTCGCTGCGTAAACGGTGAAAGTTACGCAAAAATCATGTACTACGAAATTGTTCCCCTTTAAAAGTTCTAAAAAAAAGTCCACGACAGCATATGTCTAGCTTTTACGGTTGATTCACTATAACCTTTTTTATGGTAATCAAATTAGTTCTAAAATAATACACTATTTGCGAAGGTGTTTTAATAAACATGAAATTAATCCCTATCCCAAATAAATAGTTATTTATCACAGGCACTTAATTTTAAACAAAATTGCCCTTGACAGTATTTGACTTCAACGAATATGTTAGGAGTTATCATAGTTTTAAAATAATTATGCAACAAAATAATGGTCAATAACCACGCGCGCATTTATGTGGGCGGGAGCGGTGAGGCGGGAGGGCGCTGGCTTTTAATGTGAAAAAATAGCTGTAAGGGGTTGAAATAGGGGATGAAAGTTTGTATAGAAATTACGTCATTTTTGAAGCTAGAAGTTTGAAACTTATTTTTTAGGCTTTTAATTACTTAGTATGTAGGTATGAATTTTATTTGCAAAATATAATTATTTTGCAAATAAAACTCATACCTATCTTATCATCATACATACCTAATTTTTTAGGTTAATGCCTAAAAAATTAAAAATGCTGCTGAAAGTCACTACTCCACGCGAAGTCCCACGACTTCGTGTTCCGGAACAACAATGCATCTTGAAATTGGTCCTGTTTGCTCATACATATACATTTCAAAACATTTGATAGCATCAACAACTTCAGCTTACTATGAACCTTAAGTCTTGAAAATAAAGATTAAAATTACGTTGCACAATATTAATATTTACTGTCATCATCGCCACAAACACCATTGTGGCTCCGTGTGGCCCCTAAGTCGCCTACCGTTTTTCAAGCGCTCATCAGGAATCTAATACATAATTATAATTGATGAAGGCTTCAGCTAACCACCGCCAGCAAACTAGCCTTCTGTTGCTCGTAAATTAAGAAATAGTCGCAAAGACGCCATACTCTCTATGAAATTACGACTGTTAATGGTTAGTTCCATTTGCCCTATTTCTATGATCTATGATAAGTCAGTAAGTATTTAAAGTCTCATACAAATTTCCATACAAAATTTGTATAAGCGTAAACAAGTTTTTATTGTAACGTTGTTGAAATAATGCCAAACTAGAAAAATAATATGGCCAGAATCGAGAGTAGAATCGATTACACTACTTTTTAAATAGGTTAAGTTTAGAGATGAAACGGATATCCGGTAACTATCCGGTATCCGGCCTATCCGGCTCAAATTGACTATCCGGCCGGATACCGGATAGTAACTCAATATCGGGCCGGATACCGGATAGGCATTATTTTTCTAAAAAATCGTTTAAAACGTACATGAAGTAAGACAACAGCTCGCAATAATGATGATTTTTATTATAAGCAGTAAGTATTAAGGAAAACACACAAGCTGTAATAAATAACACATTACAACCTTTTAAAAACTTAAATTAACGTAAACGTCTGTGATTCAACTAAAATAAAACTTCCGCACTAATTCATGTTTTTAATTTATCAAGTTATAAATTAATATTAATAACCAACATGTGGCAAATTGCGGTGGATAAATACTAAATATTCGGCGTTCATAGGCACCAGGCGATTTTGTTTGTTTTCATAAATCAGGCCTGCCTCAGAAAACAGCGTTTCGCTATAAACACTGCTGCAAGGATCTGAAAGATAAACTTTAGCAAACTTCGTCAGAAGTGGATACTGCTTCGAGTTAACCGACCACCAAGTCAGGGAGCGATCAACCCGAACTGTCTCCAAATAGTAGTCGATTTCGTTTGCTATTGCGTTTTTCTCTGAATCAAGACACTGGCTATTGTTTTCATCGGCCACTTCATTGAAACAATCCCAGAAGGTATTGTGAGATTCGCGTACACACCCGAAACAGCCCGAAATGTTGCAATCGCGTTGCCCGCAACTGCACGGCGCTAAACATGTCACAACTTGCCTCAGAGCATTTACTTACTCTCCGCCGGATATCCGGCCATCCGGCCTCACAGCTCGCCGGATATCTGGTATCCGGCCAAACAGCTATCCGTTTCATCTCTAGTTGAGTTCCACCAAAATAAAGATTTTTGCATCATACCTACGCTGAGCGCGCCAGCGTGCATGCATAATTATTAATTATACTTCGTTGCTGCATCCTAGGAGATTTAATAAACCATGTAGTCCGTTTTTGACGTACTGCATCATCACACGAATTTTAGATTTAATATTTACAATACTATAAAATAAAAAAGTTGTTTGAGTAACCCGCCCGCGTCAAGCGTTGTCCACAGTAGCCGTCAGGGGGCGCCCATTCGTTTTTTCGTGTGCGCATCACTCACGCACGCTCCGTTTATTTTCAGCAAATATTGTGCATTTGGTGATTATTATTAAGTGTTTACACAAAATGGGCAAAAAACGAAAGCGTGAAAGATCGGAGGATGAAATTCGCAACAAAATAAAGCGCCTGGAAAGAGAATTAACAACAAGAAAAAATGTGTCGCCACAGTCGACGCCGGCGCCGCCGGTTTCGTATGATGAAAATACAATTCAAAACTATGAAGGTTGGTTTCTATAATGTTTTCTTACCTATTCAATCGTGGTCAGTAAAAACATACATCTTTTATTTGGTATTATGATACAAGTGAACAATGTCCGTAAAAAATAACCTCAAGTAACAATAACATTCTTTTTCCTATGTGGCGGCACGAGATGTCGTCCGGAAATTGATTTATATACCTATTAGTATTAAAAATGGTACAGATCAGTGGTTTGAAACATAAACTTGTAACATACTGGCGATTTTAAAATATGTCTATCATATTTTTATTAAAATATTTCCTCAGTATTGGCACGAGATGTCATTCGGAAATATAATACCTACTTTTTTAACGTGGTGGTACGTGATATCATCCAAAAAAGTAACCAATGAACTAACTCGCCTTATGTTTGTTCATAGATCTGGGAGATGACTTACAATATGAATACGACGAGGATGGCGAGCCGCAGTACCCGCTCGAGGAGGCAGTCACTGAGTTACCTAAGAGCCCTGAACCTTTACTGAGCGATCGTGTCGCGTCTGTCGTTGCTACAGCGGGACCCAGTACAACGCCAACTCAAATTGAGGAAGATGAGATCCCTGCGGAAATTTTAGCTGTTCTTGGAGAAGCAAAGAACTCTGAGGAAAAACTAGGAGCAAAGATCCCCACTCCAATCTCTGAACGTTGGGGAAAAATCCTAGTGGAAGGACTGGTTAAAGAACAGAAGGAGGCTTTGCTCGCCCAGACGCTTGTACCAGAAAACTTTATGCTCGCTAAAGCCCCTAAGTTAAACCCAGAGATTATATCAGTTCTTAATGAACCTGTGAAAAATCGAGACAAACGATTAGAAAAAATGCAAAACCAACTAGGTTCTAGTATTGCCGGCATAGCCCATTTGACTTGCGAATTATTGAATAAAGACGTCTGTAAAATGGATATAATTAAAAAACTATCAGAAATTAACCAGATCCTTCTCGACCTACATTTTGAAGAGACAATGAACCGAAGAAGACTAATTATCCCAATATTAGACAAAAACTTTATTAACATCATTCAAGGAGTGAAACGTGATACATTTTTATTTGGGGACAACTTGGGCGAAAACATCAAAACTACTAAATCTATTGAAAGATCCAGCCTTCAAATTAAGAAACAAGTCTTAGTTTCACAACCACCTATGTCTCGGAGGCCTGTCGCTTCAGCCACGCAGGGAAACTTGAGGGCGCCTTCCCGCCAAGCGAGCGGGCTGGGAAGAGCGCGCGCGCCTCCACCGCACGCTCGCTACTACCAGCCGCCGCCTCCACCGCCGCCGCCACGCCGACTACCGCCGCCGCCGCCGCCGCCGGGTGCGCGCCGGCCTCCCCAGTCGTCGGCCCGTCTACAAGACAGGCGCAATCGCCGGTAGAGGTACCAAACGCTGGTCGCATCCAGTATTTTGTACATAACTGGTTAGAAGTCACGAAAGACCCTTACATATTAGACATAATTAAAGGTTACAAATTAAAATTTATTCGAACTCCTGTTCAAGTGACAGAACCTGTTAATCCGCCTTATTCAAATATTGAAATGACTAATGCTATAGAAAACCTTAAACAATTGGGATCTATTGTGCCATGTATTGAACAAAACGATCAGTTTATATCCCCAATTTTTCTTATTCCAAAAAGCAATGGAACAAATAGATTTATACTTAACTTAAAAGAACTTAATAAATTCATATGGAAACAACATTTCAAAATGGAAGATATTCGTACAGCGTCAAAATTAGTATCACAAAGTTCATTTATGGCAACAGTTGATCTCAAGGAAGCTTACTTTGTAATAAATATTCATCATGCTTATAGAAAATATTTAAGGTTTCGTTTTAATGGAAATTTATATGAATTTACTTGTCTTCCTTTTGGTCTTTGTTCAGCCCCGTTTGTTTTTACCAAACTTATGAAACCTTTACTCTCATTTCTGCGTAGTGAGGGTCACCAACTAGTAGCTTATTTAGATGATACCTGGTGCGTTGCGAATGATTACTCATCATGTTCCAATACGATATCAGTACTTATTAGTACTTTGGAAAAACTAGGCTTTGTAATTAATTATGAAAAAAGTGTTACGACACCAGACAACATCTGTAAGTTTCTAGGATTTCAGATTAATTCCAAAAATATGACATTGGAATTACCTTATGACAAGAGATGCAAAATTTACAAATTAGTTTACAAGATGTCAAAAAACAGCTCGGTTAAGATAAGAGAGTTCGCTCAATTTGTGGGTACATTAACGGCGGCCTGCCCTGCCGTGGCTTATGGTTGGCTGTATACCAAAAAGTTTGAGAGAGAAAAGTATCTTGCCCTTTTACATAATGAAAATTATGACTCAAAAATGAAAATCAATCCATCTCTTCAAGATGATTTTTTATGGTGGGAAAAAATTATTCAGTGTACAGACAACCCTATTCGCAATAATAAATTTTGTTTGGAGATATTCTCTGATGCCTCACTCTCAGGTTGGGGAATTTTCTGTAATGGAGAAAGTGTAAATGGTTTTTGGTCACAGGCAGAAAAAGATTATCACATTAATTACTTAGAGTTGTTGGCTGCCTTTTTAGGAATTAAATGTTTTTGTAAAAATATAACTAATTCAGAGATCCTGCTGAGGATAGACAACACCACTGCCATTTCTTATATTAATAGAATGGGTGGGATTCAGTTCCCACACTTAAACAATATAGCTAGAGAAATATGGCAGTGGTGTGAGCAAAGGAGACTTTTCATTTTCGCGTCATATATTAGATCAATTGACAATGATGAGGCTGATAAAGCATCACGATTTTCGAATATTGATACGGAGTGGGAATTGCACCATTCTTATTTCAAAAATATTGTAAAAAAGTTAGGTAAACCAGAAATTGACTTGTTCGCCTCTCGAATCAACAAAAAATGTTTGAAATTTGTCTCTTGGAAGAGGGACCCTGAGGCTTTCAATATTGACGCATTCACTCTGAGCTGGAATCAATTTTTTTTTTATGCCTTTCCCCCTTTCTCCACTGTCTTAAAATGTATCCGTAAAATTATAAATGACCAAGCAACTGGTATCTTAGTGGTGCCTTACTGGCCGAGCCAGCCTTGGTTTCCACTCTTTACCTCCCTTGCGATTTCCGAATTAATTTATTTAGGACCACATAAAATTATGTTACTCTCTCCTTACAGAACAACACATCCCTTATGGTCCAGTCTTACCCTGGTGTGCGCGAAGTTATCAGGGCGGCATTTGCAAGAGAAGCCATAGATAGCGATACTGCTGATATAATGCTGCAGTCGTTATCAAAAAACACAATACAACAATATAATACCGCTTACAAATCTTGGTACTCCTTTTGTAATAAAAATAATTTAAATATATTTAATGTAACTGTGCAGAATTTTCTAAAATTTTTAACTTTTCATTTTAGAAATGGTGCAAAGTATGGTACCCTAAATTCATTTAGATCAGCGTTGTCTTTAATATTAGGAAAAGAAAAATGTGTTAATGAATATGTTTCTCGCTTTTTTAAAGGAGTTTTTAGAATTAGACCCAATATACCTAAATACCAAAATTCATGGGATCCTAATATTGTTTTATGTTATCTTTCAAAACAATTTCCAAATGAAACATTAACAATGGATATGCTTACCAAGAAACTTGTAACTTTGCTTGCGTTGTCGTCTGGACAACGGGTGCAGACGTTGTCGTTGATTAAAATAAATAATATTTCGTTTAACGAAACCAGCGCATACATAATTATAGATGATGTTCTCAAAACTTCGGGACCTAGTAAAGTAAATCCTAAATTGACAATCCCTTTCTACTGTGATAAGCCAAAGATCTGCCCTGCGAAAGCTCTTTCTGTTTACATTAATAAAACAAATCAGCTCAGGAACAAGTCTGAAACAGAAAAACTTATTTTAACAGTTAAAAATCCTATCCGCAATGCTTCTTCCCAATCAATTAGCCGCTGGATTAAGCAAGTTCTTAAATCCAGTGGCGTTGATGTTGATGTGTACTCGTCTCATAGCACACGGCACGCGGCTACTTCAGCAGCACACCGCGCTGGCTTGTCCTTGGAGCTCATAAAGCGCGCAGCTGGATGGAGCGGCCAGTCCTTATGCTTCGCAAAATTTTATAACTTACCGTTGTCAAATCCAGAACAAGACAGAGCCTTTGCCGACGCAGTACTTACTAGTGACTAGTATTAAGTTATTTTGAATAACTGACTGATTCTAGATTGATCTCAATTATTGTATATCAACAGCCTTAATTATTAAGTTTAAAGTACTTATAAGGATACGTGAATTGAAATTGTGATTTTATTAAAATAATTAATGTTGATTATTAGATTTGTGCATTTTATTAATCTTTCTGCAATTATGTCGCTAAACATCTACATGGTTTATTAAATCTCCTAGGATGCAGCAACGAAGTATAATTTATGGTTAATTGAACTTACCTTAAGTGAACTTCAACCAAAATTATACGAGTTGCTGCATCCGTAGAGATTTAAGAACCCTTCCCTCCCAAAAACCCACTAAAAGGAACTGCAGAAAGATCAACCTCTGATATCTATAAACTCTGAAACGAATGAGCGCCCCCTGACGGCTACTGTGGACAACGCTTGACGCGGGCGGGTTACTCAAACAACTTTTTTATTTTATAGTATTGTAAATATTAAATCTAAAATTCGTGTGATGATGCAGTACGTCAAAAACGGACTACATGGTTTATTAAATCTCTACGGATGCAGCAACTCGTATAATTTTGGTTGAAGTTCACTTAAGGTAAGTTCAATTAACCATAAATTATTTACACTAGTGGTCGCCCAGTGATCGAAATTCGACTAATTTTATTAAGGCTGCACGGATTATATCCTAAGCAATAAAAAATTTAAAAAGATAAAATGTGAGAATTTGTGTTGCAAAATTTTTACTCTTCTCGTATGTCGCCATGAGGCACTGCTTCAATGCCATACTAATTTTCGTTTTCGTAAACGTAATCGAATGAATACGGATAGTATACAAAACTCACATTAGGCACCCAAGAAGGCACTGCGACAATACCATTAATTTTCTCGTTTTCGCTAACGTGATTGAATGGCAAATAAAACTGGCACTAGGGACCCAGTTGGTAATAATAATACTGTCAGCCATACTTTTGTGTAAACATTCGTGGGAACACAGCGAGTTTGTGTTCTCAAAAATATGTTTTATCTTACATTGAAGGTCAGTTGAGCCGTGAACTTAATTTTATTATTTAGCTCCTTTGATATTTACGTAAGTATTGTCGCCTCACGTGTTCTTACACAAGTAAATTCAGAACTTGTCGGCTTTTACTTTCCTGTTCACCAATCCCCCTTAAGATAAACAAAATTCGGTGTCAAGGGAAAAAAGTGTTTCGTCTGTGCCGCATAAGGTTCTGGTACCATGACAAAGGGTAACGAAAAAAGTTTTTGTTCATTGTGTCAAATGTTTGCCATCTCTACGGGGTGGATAACTCTGCGCAAATGAGCCACCGACTATAGCCACCTTGTTTTTTGGAACGTGACTGTTGTTCTGTACCTATGACCTTTGCCAGCGTAACCGGACTTTTTAGGGGCGGCAAGAAACAAAAGGTTCCTCAAGTTGTACCTATCGATCAAACATGTTCAGAGGTTCTAGAGGGATGACATCACGCAAGCGTGTCATGTGCCCTACTAGATTCTCCAAAGCGTTCGGATCTGAATCGAGAGCGGAACAACCTAAAGGCGCCTCTAAATGCTAGCATCTCGGCTCCACACCTAAACCTTCGTTGTAACCGCGCCAACGAAGGAAAAATTTACACTTTTCGGTCTCCAACTACCAAAATACGCCAAGTCCTACCAATACACGTTGGCCCAAAATGATGGTCTAGTAATATGACCCAATGTAAACTGCGGTCATAAGATAATCTAATGTAAAATACGGTGCGATGTAACAACAGTCTGCCGCCGAATCGAAAACAGAGTCTCGATATCGCATGATATGAGAGAAACTCGAGTGGAGGCTGCTAATTGGCTATCACGAACATGGGCCTGATTCAATATTGGCGTATGCACGCAACCTTGTGCCTTGGTGCAAGATTTAGCCTGCGATATTCGGATTAGATTTGTGTAGCTGTCATGTACATACATCCTCTATTTACAGAGTGCCCCTGGACAAATATTAACACTACAATCTCGTTAGGGTAAGTCTGACCAATATGAAAAGTATTTATTATGAAAATAGGTCGACGAGGAAACGAGGATCTCGATGGTGCTGTGGTTGACGCGAGCGGTCTGCGTTTACGGAGGTTAGGCAACTTTTGCACAGGCCGGTCATCGGATGAGTGATCAAAAATGTATTATCTCGAGCTTCTTCCTGCTACGGAAGGAACATAAAGCCGTTGGTCGTGGCTGCCTTAGCAGTCATTAACAACCATCAATCAGCACAGGGCTCGCGTGGTAGTTTATGGCCCATTCTCCCTATCCATCTATAGGGAAGGCTAGTGCCCCAGCAGTGGGGACATAAAATGAGCTGGTGATGATATGATGTGATGATGTAATAAACTTAAGTAACATTAAACGCAAATAGCTTATGTGTGATGATACTCCTGAATCTGCAATTTTAATACTCAACACATACACACACCTTGTTAAGCATTGGACATATTGTGTGTGTCATGTCATAAGTTATGACATGACACACACAATATGTCCACATTAAATTACATGAGTTATGACTCATAACTCATGTAATTTAATGTGTCACTCAAGTTATATCATTATTGCCTATGTTACTATTTGTTGTCGAAAAGTAAAATTTTTTGAAATATTGATTTAATTTATATCTTTTCATTAAAAAAATACTACATATTATAATTTCTGAGAAGTAGCGTTTTACAGGTTTTCATTATTTCTCCAAAGCCTGAGCCAAACTTACATTGTTTGTGATGTAAGGTCACGTTGTACCTACTCATATGTCTGTACACACCACAGTGTAACTAAGTGCGACGTCGGTTAAGTTAAGATGATGACATGTGACCAAAATACTAGTTGGCTAGTGACGAACTTGTGGATTCAACTTGCCACGTGGTAGCTCTGCTAGATTGCTTACACATTGTAACTAGTTAATGTTATCGAATATTTATCTTATCTTACAACTAAGAAGAACTAAGATCGTATTAAACATTTTATTCCAACTGCTTGTTTCAATAACCGTTTTCTACCCGTCAGTACAAAATGATGACTAAAGTGAGAGTAAACTAAAAATTTTCTGTAAGTGGGTCGAATCGCGCACTACGAAAAGGGGCCTTAGGCCATTCATACTGTAGTACGAACAGCTCGTGGTACGAAGACTAACGGCCCCACCAAACTCTCCATACGTTGACTTGTAAGCAAAGGTAGCGAACAAAATCTAAGTTTAGTAAATTTTATGATTATGGTATACCTTTAAACAATTTAACAATATTTTGTATATTATGTAATAATAACCTAAAGTAACTAAAATTAATACGAAACTAAAATATAGCGGTAAAAATTCCTCCGCGTCGCAGTCGACTGGTAAAGTTCCCAACAGACTGGCGGCATTGCCACGTTGTATGGCAATGCTTAGCCTCTGGCCAAGGAAAAAGCCAGCCTTTGGGTCATGGGAAGTGTCAACCAGCCGTTTGGAGATGTCATTAAATAAAACATGAGCACTTGGACCCCACGGCGCGAGAGTTTCAACCCCAAACAGCTCGAAAATATAATTGCCGATAAGGTTATTATACTTTCGCCGCTTAAGGTTTTATGCAGCCGCAGCAGCAGCAGCACCAAAGATGGGATGGCGCAAGAGTATCGACACAAGTTGCATCCCACACTAAAGGCCTACCCAACTTCCATGGAAATAAAGACATGCCGTCCGGTCTCTTGCCATCGTCACGTGCCAAGCCATTGGGTTCTAAAACAGCTGGAACTAAACTGGATACGACGGTAAGTAGTTTCCACGGCAATGGGATGAACACCGTCATTGCTTTTACGCAGGGCGCATAGATTGGCCCCACACAGAACGTCAATGACGACCTCGTTCACCGTAAGCTCCTTCAAGAGTAACTCACCAGCAGCCCCGGCGCCTGAACAGGTAAGGTCCTGGTTTAGTTATGTATAAATCGAAATATTTTTGCTTTAAATGTCGAGTTAAACTTTAACACCCCATTTTTGATATATTCATGGATCAAACACAAACGGTTATATAGGGCAATTTGAAAAAATAAAGTTGTAAAAAAAAGCTACTATCCGCTATTGGTACGATTCAAATTGTAGGCATATCGTTTTGTTTGTTCGTTAATAAATCGGCAACGACTAACAATAAACTCACAAAAAAGTTCAGCTATTGCCGCTATTGCAAAACGGTATCGCTGAAAGAGCTTTTTAAAAAACACAGCCAGATTCTGCTTTCACAATGTCCCTATTTATTTTTTTAATTACAAAAACAGCAGCGAGCTTTCGAAAACGGGAATAATATGTTTTATCTTCGCCCAAAGATTTGTTTTCCCATTACGAGAAGGAGTAATTAGGTCCTTTGTAAGTGGCTTTTTCATTAAAACTAGACAAAAGACGACGATAAGGTATCTAGTTTTTCTGATAAATGGGTTTAAACTTAAGGAACAATTACCTTTGCTCGAAGCGACATTCCAACGATTCCAAGCTGAACTCGATTTGAATACTTAGAGGTAACTTAGACGTACCTAAGTATGATTTCATAATAACCATAGTTTCGTGGTGGAAGTTAGGACTGTAACAAATGTTATACGAGTATGTTTTGGTCAGTGTGGTGGGTTTAGGCCTCACGTTTTCTTACCAAAATTCGTTTCGTTTCATTCAAAGTAATAGTTGCTACAAATATCAAAACTGTAGGAACAATAAGGTACCTAATACTAATAATAAAAGTAATAATCTACTAATATATCACTCCACACTGTTGGTTAACCAAAAATATTGTTCAAATAGGTATACTTTTGTAATTACTTGTTGTAGACAAACATTCTAGTAGAGTACTTACCTACTTACTTTGTAAAAATCTGTTTGCGCTCGTCACCTTAAATTAAGTATTTACATTAAAAAAAAGTGATCATCGTTTTTAGAGGTATCCAGACTATATGACAAAACATTTTATATATCATAGTTATGTAGTATGTTTTATTAGTGTGGACGATAAGTGTCAATAAAACCATCTTATAATTATAGTTATATAAGATGTTACTTAATGTGGACTTACCTTAACGTATTTTAACGCACACTACTTCGAATGCTTATCTTACTACGAGTATAATGGCCTAACTTTTTATACTTGACATTTTCACCACCACCAGTAGTTGACAGCTGTTGCGATACGCTATAGTTAGGCTTAGGCTATATAGGCTTTAGCACAAATGCGGGTAGCAATTCACAACTCTCGCGTCTGTCCTAGATTGATCCTTGTTAGCCGAATAATTGATCCTTGTTCCCCGAATAGATAGCAACGTGGAGCGACTGTTTAAAAGTACTCAATACTCAAAACTTTGGAATTGAATTTAAATTGAATTCAATTAAAGGTCCACTGCAAATTAGTTCTATACTAATTTTCTAGATATTTGTG